>CM067377.1:81321662-81400823 GCA_034510155.1 Eucriotettix oculatus | reverse complement strand
TTTTACTAAAATCTCCTGGATTCTTCCTGTTTCGTATATTTTGCAAACTGTCCCGAACAACCATGATATTGCTTCTTCGCCCGATGATCTTATCAACCCTAATGGAATGTTATCAATTCTGGCGCTTTACCATAACTCAAGTCCTTCAGCCATGGCCCTATCAAACTCTGACCTTAAAATTTCGTCCTCCAACTCTTCATGATCCACCTCCTCTTCTTCTATTACTGACTGATCTAGACTTCCACCATGAAACAGCTCTTCTAGATATTCCTTCCTCCTTTCTGCTTTTTCTTCTTTATCCATAATTGGCTTCCCATCCGCTCTCCTGATGTTCTTACTAATATTTTTCCTCTCGCCAAATGATTCTTTGATTTTCCTATAAGCTGCGTCTGTTTTCCCTTTCACAATGAAATCTTCAACTGCTTTGCATTTCTCTTGTAGCCAAGCCTCTTTGGCTGATTTGCACTTCCTATATATCTCATTCTTCAAGCGTCTGTACTGCTCTTTACCATTTTTATATCTCGCGTTTTTATATTTACGCCTTTCGTCAATCATTTTTATTATTGCGTGTGTTACCCACGCTTTCCTATTGGATTGAGCTATATAGAATAACTATAATGTCCTTTTCTTTCCTTGTAAAATTCATTTAAAATTACTACTTATTTCTAATTTGCATGGCAAAATTTGTAATTACTATGTTTAACTATATCACATTTGGATATTTTATATTATCAATACCAATAAATAAATATATAAATTTAAAAATGTAACATAGAACCCATATTTAATTACTTGTAATATTATGTTTGTAGTAAACCTGAGAAAGTCTAAAAATGGAGACGAAACGTCGCTTTTGAATAAATCGTGATAAATTTATATGCTGACTTTTAGGCCGTCTTTTTATTTATTGTAAGTTTTAAAGTCAGAAAACTATGTAGTTATAAATAAAATTGAACCGTCTGCCTGGAAGTTTGCCTCGAATAGGCTCCAAAACGACTCAATGGGTTTCAAAGAAAATTTAAAGTATTAAAACAGGAATTTTAGCTTAAATTTTCGTAAGCTTAATTTTGGCAGCATGAGAGAGGGCGAACATTCTCACTCCACCTATTGTTGCAACTGGATTTTTGTTCCTTTTGAGTTTAAGCTGCACACAAATTTGTACTTCACTAATCTGATAAAATTAATGTTTTTATAATAGATTGCTACACGTAACCTAAATATCCGTCCTTTAAGTATTCCCGGGCATCCTAGTTCCGCGCAAACGCAGTCATAGCTAATCTGTAATAATTGTAATATTTTATACAATTAATTTGACGAAAGATACCAAAAGCTATCCATAATTTATAAAGAAAAACGTATAATGTGGATACATAAATTAATATCTTTCATAATACATAAGCTTTATTTGTAAACGACGTTCCTCACTCGAAGAAGACATCTTTCACCGTGAAAGGTTCAATAATACTGGCGCTGATTTCATGACGGTTTTTTTGGGGGGTGGGGGGTTAACAGGCTACATGAGGGTCATCCTGAAACAGGTAACTCCCCTTTAATAGCATAGGAAGGGAATTGAAAAGGGGGGATGCGGAAGGCACAGCAAGGTAGCCAAGGGTTAACTAGGGCCCCCGGGCTATGGTTTAAGGATCCTACCCGGTGTTTCACCTAAAGTGATGTAGGGAAAACCATAGAAAACCTGCATCAGGTAGGTCGGACATTGGGTACTATTCGTACACCCTACCAGAATGACGGGAGTCGAGTTTGCTGTGTGGTCGCAGCATTCCCTTCTCCATGTCTCCACCAGTTTCAGGAGGCAGTTGGCCGACTGATCTACTAGGATCAGCGGACAACTCTTGCTATATGCCCAAGGTCTTCGACCCCAGTACATATACCTCCTAAAATAGGTGAAGGTGTCTCGGCATGTGAGAACTTTGATAAAAAAAACAGAGAGTACGAGGCATTCCCGACATAATCAGGTGAGTCCCGCAGTCACTCTGGCCTGCGAGAAAACTCCCGCAGCGCCTTGATTGATTCAGTGGCGGCTCGTGAGTTTTTAAAGTTATGTGCTACATTACCCTAAACAACAGCAAGAAATTTTACAAGGATAGCTATGGAAAATACTAATAATAATACCACTAGTAATAATTACTCAACTTAATGTCTGAAATGAAAGTCCATTCTTCTTTCTTTCCTGCTGGCGAACTTCTCAATTACCTTCATGTTAAATCCTTCCGTTTGTAGGATTAATCTCTTTTCTATTGATAGCATCGCTAGGGCTGTCAGACGATCTTGAGTCATAGAATTCCTCAAAAAAAATTTATTCTTTTCAGGGTTGAGAAGCACCTCTCCGGTTTACTTGTCGTCATAGGTGTCGTTACCAGAATATTCACAAGTTTGTTAATTTCAAAAAAAGCATCTGCAGCTAAATTTTGGCTTGTAATAAGTCGTAGCCTGCGGATTTCGGAAGTCAGGCCGAGAATACAAAACACTTAACTCTGTCTTTAGTCTTTTTCGATCAAGCAACGGGTATAATTTTACAAATTGGTCCAGATAATTGCCCGGGAAATGTTTTGAGTACTCTACAAAGTTTTCACTATTTAGAAGCTTTTCACAACTCACGTGGTCCAAAGACTGGAAACGATATCGAGCCTCTTGTGAGATGCGGTCACATACTTCCTTTGCGCCGTTCGCGATGGACGAATTTCTTCGCCGTTTGGCAGGAGTCTCCCAACTTATATTGTTGTCACTGCAATCAACAGAGCACCTAATATTGTTGATTGCCTGAACCATTCTTAATACATTATTTTTTACAGTAATTATATCAGCATTTCTAGCTTGCAACTGGTTGTACAAATGTCAACATGCAGCATAACTTTGTGGAAGAAACAAAGCCAATAGCAAAATTCGGGATCTTCCAAATTAAGTCAAAGTCCTCGAGCTCCTTGAATGGCATTATTTGTTGAAAGAGTTTCTTCCAGTTCCAGAAAGCAGTCAATGAAGCGTTTTTGTTTTCATAAATCGCATTGATTTAAAATTCCATCTAGTTGATGAACTACTCGGAATCCGTTTGGCAACAATTGCAACTCGAGAGAAATATGCTGGAAAAGCTGATAGAATGCAGCTCGATTCTGAGATGCGGCACGTTCCATCACAAGATTTAGTTGATGTACGTAATGCGCATTTGGGTAGAGATGCTTTATTTTAGCCGCAGGACTCGCCGCTCCATCCTCTCTCTTCTCTCTCAGCGATCAATTTATGGTATCCAACTCATTCAATATACATTTGAAAGGATATTCGCAGTTTGTCCTCCAGGATTAAAAAATCCCCAGAATCGTTCTTGTGGAGTACCATTTACTGCATATCTGAACACTAAAACTAACGGAGTGTGTTCCGAAACATCTGTTGCCTCGTCTCACATAACTGCCACATATTCATATTTATTTATTTCTGCGATAATTTCTACACGACAATCCTCGAGCATACAGTCCAACAGTTCGTTATGAATTGTTTTGGAAGTTCCCTAGAAAATATGACTACTTTTCATGTGTTCTTTTACAGCAGTATCAATGCTGCCAACAAAATCTACGAGTCCTAAGAACACGCCAGGATCCGAATCTTCAGATTGTCGATGTCCTCGCAGTGCGAGTTCAAAGGCACCACAAAATTTTATGCAGTCAATTATTCTAGATAATATGTGCCTATTTTTTTCTAGTTGTTGATTGTTCTTAATAATATTGTCTTGATAGGCTCAATTTAGTTTTGGAAAGATCTAAAACATTATTAATGTGTCTTATTTGCACTGTGTGCTTTAATTAATGAAGTGAGATGGACAAGATCTTTAACTAGTGCCTCTCTTACTAAATGCGTCGTTGTTGCCTAAAATAAGACAGGGAAAGCAGAAGAGAGAATTTCTAACGTCACAACCACAAATCCAGTTACAGTCATAAATTTTTCTATGAAAGCGTCTTGTGTATTCTCTACTCCCGCCTCATTCTGCTTTTTGTTTCATGTTAACGTCAGGCATAGACCTGACCAGTTCCTTAATTTTTAACTTCTCTTGAATGCTTCTTAAGGAAAACGACTTTTTCAATGAACTGTCAACAGCATTCATCTTTAAAAGTACAGTGCCACCACTCACCTCAGATAAATAACACTAATTAAAATAACAGGTGATAACGAGAGAAAACACAAAACAATGCAACAGGATTTAAACCACAAGAACTACTAACTCCAACAATAGCGACAGTGTTACCAACACTGCGGCACGTAAATTCACCCGTAATATGTTACATTTCTAATTCTGAGTTTTCAATAGTGTGTAGTTTTAAAGGTGGAATAATTAAATGCCAAGATAATACACATATGTAATTCAAAAGTATTTTTCCTTCGTGCTTATTGAAATGTATTTTATTTTTAATACCAAGTCACACTTGAAAGCGGTATTTATATGCAGAGTCTTGAGTGAGGTAGTCCTCGAAAATAAGTCCGTTAAATAATTTTTCATTAAAATATTTTATTATGTTTTTTTTAAAAAAACACATTACGTATACGAATACTATTTTCTTTTATAAAATATAAACTGTGATAGGTATTTTAATGCAATAAAATATCGTTACTAAAATATGTGCTGTATATTTCATTTCAGCAAATCATATGATCTAAACTCAGCTTTGAGGTACAATAGTCCTAGTCATCTCCTGACAAAGACTTTATTCGATCCGTAGCTGGAGTTGGTGGAACAAGTTTTATTAACAATAATATACATTTTAAATTTCTGAAAACAGTGAAATACATTAATTATTTTGTTCGCTTCTTTCAGTATCTGTCTTAATTTGATATTCGATGTCGGAACAAACATAGTCATTATATGTTGCCAGCTTGTTTGCAACGTGTTCCCCAAACCCTGAATGAGGACTTGCTTCCTATTTCCTTTGGCCGAGGGTTCGGGTTACTCCGGTGAAAGTGCCTCTAATTAACTGTTCCTTTTCAAAGGCATCTGCATACAAACAAACACACACAATTCTTAATAGAAATATATATACAATTTCATATTTTTATTTTCTTGTTTTGTTATAATGTGGTATATATAAAAATTTTATATTGCTACATTTAGTATTTTCCACGTTAAAAAAAAGCAATGCATATATTTAATGAAAATTCGCTCCACTACTTTTTTCTCATTACGACATTCACTTTTTCAGTTCCCTCATGTGAAGAAGATTGGAAAGAAATTGCAAAGGACTTCGAAGATCGTTGGAATTTCACATTGCTTTGGGGCCATGGCTGGAAAGTATATAGCAATTGTGTGTCCACCTAATAGTGGAAGCAAATATATAGCCCATTAGCTGTAGTTGAAGCAAATTTATGTATGCTCACGTAGGTTTTCAAGGCAGAATTTCCGATTGCGAGTTTTCAAGCATACAGCTTTCGGGAATATAATACTCTTCACAAACCCGAGGTAGAAACTCTTTCTGGGGGAGAAATACTTATGTATTTATCGTTGATACATTTTCTTAACGCACAATATTTGTAAACCATACACCACAAATTTTAACTAGGTAAGTACTAAACAGAAAAAGAGAAGAGAGAACGAGTTGAAGGACTTTGACCAAGAAAAGGAATAGGTTAATAGGCCAAGTTTTGAGACACAAGTCTTATAAAATTAGCATTAGAGGGAAATGTGTGTGGGGGTAAGAATAGAAGAGGGAGGCCAAGGATCGAAACGCTAAGTGGATTAAGGAGGATGTGGTAGTTATGTAAGGCTTGCGTAGGATAGATTAGCATGGAGGGTTGCATCAGACCAGTCCTTAGGAATAATTGTTATCATGCTGACTGTATATTATTTAAAGCCAATGTTTGGGTTGGTGATTTACCATTAACACAATTAATATGGAACTATAGAAACATGGTGGGTTAAGCATAGAGAGGTACTAACTGCCTCCTTTACCAGTTGACTCTTCTTACTGATGTCATTTTCATTGAAATGTTAAAGTTTACCAACTTTCTATTTAATTATAATTATTTATTAACTACTATTGCTTCTTTATCTATCTGAAAATATTCACCTTAGCCTTGAAAATTTACTCATAAAGCACTTTAAAAAGGAAAAGTAACACTAACTTATTTCCTCTATACCCAGCATAAAAAATTATTCCATTTCAAAGCTATATCTCAAAATCAGCAAATCTATGTTAAATCCACACACCATTAAATTTCAATTTTATGTAAGGGAGCTGGATGTAAGGAACAGAGTACTGAAATATAAATAAAATTTGTCATTTCAATTAATAATACATTTTATAAACTAAAATTGCAATTGTATAGACACAATCAGTTATAAATAAAAAAGATAAATAAATCTTTTGATTAATAACAAAAATTCTTCAAACCTTTAAATTTATATAATACCACAAATAAGAACTGGACTGTAGATTTATAAACTTTTTCACATATCAACATACATGTCACATCAATTTTTACAATAAAAATGTTTCAATAACAACAAATCAAAAAGTATTTGTTCAAAAACCTTTGAATATATCCTCATTTCATTACATAATATTTTGAATAAACATTTGCATTACTGCATCCAAATATAATTGATGCAATATTTCCAAAGTCTTGATTGTTTACATATTAACCTCAACATATGCATAATAATAAGAGTTGAAATATCTGAATTACAATCATAAAATATAATAATCTGGTATCTGGTAAGAAAATAAAATTACCTTTGCATAGTAAAAAGTAATTATGAACAAGATAACAATTTTGCACAGTAAAAAACTCAATAGATTCTTCATTCAAGAAACTACAATAATTACATTACAAAGAAATATAAATCCAGACAATAGAAACTATAATCAATAAATTTCAATTAATGTCTTCCTTCCTTGTCATCAGGTTGACAAAATGGTATTAAAACTTACCATTTATATATTTTTGTAGGTATGTATCAGTATAAGGATTTTTTTTCAACCTTATGGGGCAAGTACAATAATTTCAGAATACAACCTTGTACAAAGCCAAATTATTTAAATGGTTTGCGCCACCTTCCACTGGCCATTTTTGTAGATTTCAGGACGTTCATTGGTGCAACTTGAGGAAGCGGTCCATTTCTTGGACAGTAAGACAATGTATGCCCATTTGAAAAACAAATAGTGCACTTATGTTTTAAAAGTATGGGGCATACTGTATTTCCAACAGAATCTCTTAGAGAATGACTACTATAAAATTTTACATCCTCTCCATTATTTTTGCAAAATTTACATTCCTGTTTTGGTTTAGCAGTATTCTTCCTCAATTTATACACACCGTTCCTAAATTTAGGTAATTTGTTAACTTCTTGTTCTTTTATGTCAACATCACGACCATTTTTTCTAAATTCTTCCATAATATCCTCTGAAAAAAATAAAAATATACATGATACAGACGTTCACAAATTTCAATTCTGTAACTACATTGTAAAGAGACGAAAATTTACATAAAATTTTTGATTAGGATAAATAACAGTATGACACAATTTCAGTTATTGAGATGAGGAAATCTCACAATTAAAAGCATCCTCTAGAGAAGAAAGATTAAATGTCTCATTATATATACAGTTCAACATAGTATAGATCCATAGAATTGTCAAATAAAGAACACAACAAAACATATTCCCAATTCACTAAACCATATTGATGCAATTTTTTTATAAATAGAACCCAAGCTTTGAGGTGCGTTTTTATTTAATTTCAGTGATAAAATCTAATAAATACTACATACAGTGTACAATAAATTATTTATTGTAAATCTTTAAGTCGGAAAACTATGTTGTACATACAGTTTACACTATAATATGTAAAATAAATACGGGAATATTTCATAAAGAAGGTATCAGGAAGCACAATTAATAGGAACAAGTGTTTCTGAATAAAATTGTTAATCTGAAGAAATGCGAATTGGGCAATGTAAGTGGATATTTGTTTTTATGTAATTGTTAGAATTATTTCAACATTTATTATTAATCGAAAAATGATTTAATTATGGTTTTTGCACAAATCAGGGACGAAACTTCGTCACATAAATTAACTTTCATTGTTGAAATTTAAATAATAATTAGTTCATGATCGTGTCTGGACGCAACCCAGGAAGCAAAAATCTGTTATGTATTCTTATCCATTCAAAATTAGTTTATATAATTTTTATAGTTTAATTCCAATTCCGTACATTATATATTACACTAAATTTTGTATATTTAATTTTATATTTAAAAAAAATTCTTGTCTGTAATTAACGTGTTGATAATTTATTAACTCTGTACCTGAAATTGGGGCTAAACAGCATAAATCTATAATTGTGTTAAAAGGCTACCTTATTGGCAGTTTTCTTCACGAATATATAGTAAGAAATTCCTGCAAATTTGTTTTGTTCTCCAAGACACCACAGTACGTCATTTAACTGTTTTATTTGTGAGCAGAATCGAGATCGGAAGCTACAAAAGAATCTTTTGTGCTTCCAAGAATGAAACGTGCGAACTCCAAATCTTCAGACGTAAACAACGGACACGTTACAGGTAAACAATATTGTCATTTGATTAGTCGATTATTAAAATTGAGAATTATTGAAATGATTATGTTTAAAAGAGGCTAGACAAATATACTATAAATTTCACGGGAAAGTGCATATAAATAAGCCTAAAGACGCATTTACGTCAAAAAAGATGATAAAGCACGTCAATGCGTTTCATTTTTTATAATCCGTGCTGCTACACTAAAAGCCTTCAAATATGTTCATTAAAATAATATAAGGAACAATGATACGTCACTGTTGAAACTAAGTTTTTCTAAAAAAAATTCTTATGCTTAGAAAATTGCAAAGGTTTGGTCAATAAAGACTACGAATTGCGTCCGAGCAACTGACTCGACTAGTCATTGTAAAAATTCTATGCGTAAATAACATGCGAGATCCATACAAATTCAACCAAAATAATTGCAACAGCTAAGGGCACATCGACAAAACTGTTTACGATCTGAACAAATTAAGAGAAAAAATATTTTCGAAAATATAAACAAGAAATACTCACCATTTCGCTTCTGGCCAATTATATCCAGGATAACTTCCGTCAAGTTCAGGCTATGTCCGAACAAATCCCACGACATTTTAAATTTCAGAAGACTACACAAAGTCACAATTCGCGGCTGAACTGCTTCTGTTCGTTGTTGAGAGAGAAACGAATATTCTATTTAAATACGAATTCGGATTGGAGCGAGGGGTGAGTCCTCCGAAGTAATGGGCGTGTCAAGCAGTGTTGCCGAAAGCGTGTACCGCGAGTTGCGTGACCATAGGAACAGTACAACTGTGCTTTGCTGTCTGGTGTGGCAACTAAGCCTCTCAGAGCTGACACACCAAGCCATTTCTTATTTATAACGTAACAGCCAATCACGTGGCATCTTGCATGTCCTTAACCCCACCCCATCCCCCCCCACTTCGGCAAAATAAATTTGAGCTTGCCCCGTCTCCAATCTTTGCTATGGTAACTTCGTCCAACTGTCGATCTTTCCCGAAAGTGTTATAGTGCCTGTTACTAAGCATCTAATTAATTATATTAAATCCTAGTAGCCATTTTCAAACCGCTTAAGCGACAATGTTTCCCTTCCCCCATTTCCCTACTTCTCCGCTAACACGCCATGCTATTTCTAGCGACCGCTAGTCTTCGAAATATTATAACGGTTTTGTGTTGACAACAGCGTTGAAACATGTAATGAACAAGTACGTTTTTTTGGGGTTAACAGGCTACATGAGGGTGATCATGAAACAGGCAACTCCCCTTTAATAGCATAGGAAGGGAATTTAAAAGGGGGATGCAGAAGGTAGAGCAAGGTAGCCAATGGTTACCTAGGGTCCCCGGGCTATGGTTTAAGGATCCTACCCGGGGTTTCACATAAAGAGATGCAGGGGGGAAAACCCTAGAAAACCTGCACCAGGTAAATCGGACATTGGGTACTATTCTTACGCCCTTCCAGAATGACGGGAGACGAGTTTGCTGTGGGTTCGCAGCATTCCCTTCTCCATGTCTCCACCAGTTTCAGGAGGCAGTTGACCGATTGATCTAATGAGATCAGCGGACAACTCTTGCCATATGGCCAAGGTCTTCGACCCCAGTACATATACCTACAAAAATAGGTGAAGGTGTCTCGGCATGTGAGAACTTTGATAAAAAAAACAGTGTACGAGGTATGTTCCTTTGTCTATGGTGTAAGTATTATGAGAAGGTGGAACAAGGAAGAAAGACTAATCCTACGCTTTTGAACAGTAACATGTATAGAGTATTAGTGTAAAAAACGTACGATTATTCTTTCTCACACCTTCTCATACTTCTACCATAGACAATGGAAACATACGTAAGTTCTCTTTTAAATTCCAATAATGCCATTGAAAACATAAAAAGAAATAACATTGAAAACTTCATTATTGTTACTGTGTTTATGGTAACACACGAAAATAAAGCAACTTTTACGAGATTCTATTTATTCAAAAACAAAGCACATAATTAATAATCCCATAGTATCTCTCTCTCTCTCTCTCTCTCTCTCTCTCTTTCTATATATATATATTCTTTCTGTTTGCGGGTAAGAATATATATAATGCAAAGAAAATAACAAGAAAGGTAATATTATTAAGGAACACTAATTAATTGTGTAATTTCATGACATTGCTGCGTAAACTTTTGGAGCGGCGATACGTCTGTCGTTTCCTTGGTTTGAAATGTAACAATACAGAAAGGAGACAGTTTAGAAGACATGCTGACATTCCTGCCACTCAGATATTGTGCTCGTCTTCCGGGGAATTATTGCGTATAATTAAAGAGTCGGCAAATGGGGTAGACACTTTAAAATGTTAGATTATTTTAATTTCATCGTGTCACGGTTGGAATATTGTCAATCAAAACAACGAAAATTTAAAATTCAGTCTAAAGGTATATTAGGATTTTGTGATTAGAATACACCAAAAATTACGAATTCCAACGGCTTCTACTCGGTTTAATTTTTCTCCATCTATATCAATTTTTTTTTGGCCGTACAAAACAAGATTCAAGGCAGACCAGCTCCATAGTTCCTTTTTAAATACCGTTACTATTTTTAATGTGTTGTGGTATTCAGTCCTAAGACTGGTCTGATGCAACCCTCCATGCTAAACTATCTTACGCAAGCGGATTCCATCCTTTGCCTCCCTCTTCTGTTCTTACTTCACACACTTCCCTCTAATGCTAATTTTTCAAGACCCTCATGTCTCAAACGTGGCCTGTTATGAGAAAGTGAGAGGAAGACTAATCCTACGCTTTCGAACAGCTTCTCTTGGTCAACGTTCTCCACTTTGTTCGCTCTTCTCCAAAACCAGTGATGGGCAAAATACGGCCCACGGGCCAGATGCGGCCCCTTGAAATCTTCTATTCGGCCCGCGAGACATAATTCCTAATCTCACGAATAGAAAAAGAATACAGGCTTTAAGATAAATAAATATTTTCCTCCGTCTTCCTCTCTTTCGTTTTGTATCAGTGACGACCTACAAACTTATGGACTCAACGTAGATATTGGAATGTTATGTTGAGAGTGAGAGGTACTGGCTGCTGGCAACTTTGTAGCTAAGGGTAAAATTGGCAACGGAGCCTCATCGCAGTAGCTACCTCTTCCACTGTGCCTAGAAATCGGAAAAAGTTTATTGATTCAGACCTATCTTAGCGTTGTTGATTTTCTAATTTTACTCAGCATATTTTTAAAAAATTATCCCTAAGATGTTATCTAAGAAACGTAAATTAGATTCTTATTGCCGTGTTTTCAAAGATGAATGGAGTTGGAAGTACTTTTTCATACTACTATGACTAGCTATTATGCTTCCCAAGTATGAGAATTCCTTAACTTCCATCAAAATATCTCTTCCCAATCTAACACCCTTTGTTCTTCCACTGTTTCCCATAATATACTCCATTACCTTGATTTTCCCTCTATTAATCCTCATATTGAACTCTTTCTCCATGATAATGTTCATACCACGGATTCTTCCGACTCCCCTAATCCTACGATATGGTCGACAAAGCGTTGGGATTTTTATTTCTTCTTCTTGCAGTTTGATTTCTTCTCCATATCCCGTTTTAACTTTCTCCGTCTCTTGTTCTATGAATAAGCTAAACAGCATGGGCGACCGACATGTGTGTCTTCCTGAATAGATGGATTTGTGATATCTACTGATATTTTATGTTTGAAAATTCAGAAAATTATGAGTGTGTTACTTTTCAGTTTCAAAAGTGATATTTAATTTAGATTGTACTTATATAAAATTATTATAATTGGTTTTTTATTCAGAGTATTCCAAGGCTGGTTCATGGGAATGAACATTCAAATAGACGTTCACTTTGATTTAGCCTAGCCGTATAACAGATTTCTTGTTGTTCTTCTTGATTTATGGAGAATAAATAAATTACGTGACTCGCATTCTCTTTTCTACTCTTAGTTATAACTTGCTGGTATAAATTAAAAGAGACCGGACTTTTAACTTCGGACGAGTATAAATAACCGGAAAAACCTCAGCCCGTCAACTTCCTGGAAAGTACATCCAACCAGTCGGTAGAAAATCCCAGGTCATTGACTCGGCACGCCACCCTTCCTTACAGCACGCAATATATTATAAATTATATTTATAAATCTATCATACACAGAAAAAAAAGGTTCGTTTTCGAATAAAAATACTGCGTCCACTTCACAATGTATTCTCTCTAAAAGTCAGTTCTTGTTTCTTTTTGTACAATTTATTTCTCCTACCTTATTCCCCCCCGTTATTTTGTCTTCTGTCAATTCCAAACTTACAATCACTATTCTTGTTATTATTGCAGATATGGCAATGTCTCAATATTCAGTGAAATAAAAATTATACAGTGTCAGTAAATTTATAAATTCATATAATAGCTTATAGCCAATGAAGGCAGAAAAATATTAAATGAATTGAATAAAAATTACATTTACAACATGACGTTTGGGCCCTTTCAGGTCTTACATTATTTATAACCAAAAAAGAGGATTACGTAAGTTGTACAATTTTAAAACTGTATATTAAAGTGAAACACATAAATTCAACATTATTTGGTTAATTTGGAAACTTGAGAGATGTTTTAACGTTGTTGTTGTGGTATTTACTCCTAAGACTGATGCAACCCTCCATGCTAACCTATCTTACGCAAGCCTTTTCAGTTCCTTATAACTAGCACATCCCACATCCTCCCTAATCTGATTAGCATATAGCCTTATTCTTCTGCTCTTACCTCACACACTTCTCTCTAATGCTAATTTTACAAGATCCTCATGTCTTAAAACGTGGTCTAGTAATCTATCCCTTCTCTTGGTCAACTTCCTTCTTATTGTTCGCTCTTCCCCTATTCTAAACGTTTTTAATAATTTTTAATTCTTTGATTATGAATAATATTGTTAAACTTTAAGAGATCCTAAATAGCTTATCTTTAAAAACATTTTTCCATTGGATATATAATTTTCATGAATCAATTCATTTATTTTTTCTGTCTTAAATGACCATAAACCATGGTACTATCTAAACAGTTTGCTCATTATTAAGGAACGCTCATTGTTTTTTAATCCCAGAATTCAATAAAAAAAATAATACACGAAGAAGTAAATAATTTAACAATTCGTAGATGAATGAAAAACGTGAGTTATGAAATAGGAAAATTAAAAATTTATTAATAAATAAACGAAGTAAAGATTCATTACATAAATATTATCCGTAAAAGAATATTTTTTGAAATTAGAAATTTATATAAGTAATGAACATTGTAAACTATTTACTTTATTTGTGACTTTATGAACACAGTAAGAGTAAACATTTAGGTTCTAATAAACTAAATATAGAAAGCCGTACAATTTGCATCACAATTCGCTCACAAATAAAAAGGGCAGTTCAAACGTATGAATCTAAGTATTTCGTAATATTATTCAGATATGACTGTGTGGCTTATATTATTTCAGAACACTATGCCAATTTTTTATAACAAAGAGACATAGAGTTTAGACAACATTCTAGACCAAGGAGCATTATAACACCAAAAATATCCAAAATGTTTTGTAAAATTTATTTAACCTCTTGTCCTAGGAAAGTACAGTTTTGCTCATAAAGAATATAGTGTCCGAAACTAGTTCTTCTGGTTTCTGTATAGTGTCCGAAACTAGTTCTTCTGGTTTCTGTGACTATATTTGTCTACATTTTGAATCATCCGTTTCAGTCTTCCATTTTGTAAATGGACGATTGCAGCTTTCACGATTGATACAAAAAAAAATTATAAGGATATTATTTTTATTATTGTATTACTGATTAACGATTACAAAATACTGAGACTGTTTTAAAAACTATATAATAGCAGATCTGAATAAATTCATAGTGAATTCAGCTAACGTCTGTTTTTCCAATAGTTAAATAAAATAAATTAACTACCAAGTTTCTATTTTGTTGAATTGACGTTTCTCCACTATATATATTTATTCTTATATTAGCCGTAATAAAATTCGTTTTTTTGTTGCGAAAACTGTCAACGATAACACGATCATACATGAAAAAATGATTCGCTACAAAATAACACTGTACCGTAAAACATTTATTCTTGTAAATCCGTTTCGGCTGAATTAAAATTACAATGCTTCAACTTGAGTAAAAAATAATTTCTCAGTTCTCTGCACAAGTTTTATCTTGGGTAATATATTTGGTGGTCGACATCTGCTTAGGAGCTGTTGCTGAATTTTTAGGCAGGAGTCGGAGAGGAGTGGGAGAATTTAGAGGAAGTGAGCGCAACCTAGCAGTCATGGACCTAATCGATTTAGCACAGTCGTTGAGTGACTTGCCAATGATGACCAGAGGTCTGCCTGCCATGTGACGCGAAATTACGGACAGTACCAAATAACTAATCAAACATAGTTCCCAGTTTCATCGTCTGTCCAAATAAACTACGTTCAACTTTTGCGCTTTGTTATTGACGAAGTAATGAATGTTTCCATTATTGTCTTGGTTTTTAATTTGGAGTTTCTTTGTCACATGACAAAACATTGTCGGCATTCACAAAGAGTCAGCCGTTCAATTGTTCGCAGAGGCCAGAGTGGGCGAGAAGTCTTGTACATCAGGGGTGTCAAACGCAATTAAAACTTCCACTATTTATTGCAACTGGACAGATTCAAGCATCACATCACATGTAGATCAATTTTGTTAAACTTATATTCTGAAATGCATATGATAATTAAAACGCTAATAGCATGTATTTATAAAACTAAACTTATCCTTTTCATCCAAAGGATCAATTAATATTCATGTGTAAGTCGATGTATTTAATTTTATGGACGAAAATAGTTGTTCATACATCGAAGTATGCACTCCTAAAATAGCATTAAATTGATGTAGTTTGAGATGAATAGGGGGTATTATTAGTTTTGTAATGTAGTATTAATATATTAAGAATGAACTTCCATTATAATAACAAAAAAATAATTTACTTTATACTTAATAATTTTACAAAAATATTACAATGTGCCCATCTTAACATTATAAGCTGGCAATTATTTGTAATAAAACACGATATAATCTCTACACTCAGGGTCGTATGTTATGGGCCATCTCATAGAGAGGACATATATACACAACAACTACTCGGGCCTGGCAGCGTAGGAAATCAGCAAAAAGGTTACAGTGGTAATTATTGTGTCATCATAATTCACCTTGCAGCGTCTTCTCTCGCTATTATTTCCTCCTAATTGGTTCGTTCTCGATCACACCTCTCAACCATTCTGCGCTGAAATCACACAATATGCCACTAATATAATCTGGTCAACCACTCACATCTCCTCAGTCTCCTTTCTCTCCTAGTCTGCATGTTTTTTTCAATACTTCTTCCCACTTATTTAATTCATATCCAAAAGGTGGCAGTCATAGATATTAACCAATCAGAATAGTTTGCCCCTCTCCCCAAGGGTTTTGGGGAAATCCATGCTTATTCCCAGCATCCGTCTCCACAATCCGGCGGTCGCGAGACAATCCCCGCTGGCGTCCGAATGTCTCGTTTTATTACCCCTGTTTGTCAAATAATGTCTCTATTCTTTTGATTCCTAAACCGCCGAAGTCCGAGTAGATGTGTTTACCCATTACAAGTTGCTTTTAATTTGCGTGTATTTGTCACCTAAACAACAGTATATATTTCGGAACTTATACTTCTCGATGTTTCTATTTTAAAACTGATTGATTCTGGAACTCAATTCCAGTTTCATCTAAATGGGAGGATTTACAAGTTCTGCCCCAATGAACAGAGAAACTTCCTTGTAACTGTTTGGCGTCTCTATAATGTTATCGAAATCCGTTTTGATTTCTTCAATCTTACACCAATATTGTGAAAATGAGCAACTTTTATTTTGTTATTTTAAATTCTCACCCGTTCCTTTGTAGATGATTTGTAAACAAAGTTAGCTTTTGTACAAAACTTGTAATTGCAAAGTACTTATTAGTTATGAAATATAATATTAAGATTCTTCAGATTGTGACATGTGTTAAAAATGCTAGATCTTTTACCCACAAAGGATAATTTAGAATTGGTATATTTTCGTTTTTCTCATTTCAAAAAATAAAATTATTTCCTCCAGAAGTAGATAGAAGGTCTTGTGATACAGAATATCTTCTAGGTTAATTGGTGATGGTTTAGTACGAACGAATAAACTTATCACAGTTATTGTTTTAATATTTTTAATGAAAGTACTTCTCGGTGAATGAGACAGTGGAAGTCCAAATTTTCAAATATTCATCTTTTAATTATCTTGTCAGTCTTGACTCAAATCCTTTAGCCCATCATCGCTCTATAGTTGTTACAGAAACGAGGGAATCGGCCGCCACTTTGGCACTCCTCCTTTTCATTGTTAAATAATATTTGTAATTATCATTATTGTTCTGTTGCCGGGTGTTGTATTTTGCTATTCACAGGGTAAAAGTACTTTTGGCTCACCCTGTATAGATATCGCTGCGGTCTCCCAGAGACGTTATTGTGTTAGTAAACCGGCACAATTCGTTTGACATAAATAAACATATGAACTGCGTTTTTTTACCAAATGCATCAATCTGTGAAGTACTACTGCGCTACCGTCATAAAAAATCTGGCATTTATTATAATAATAATAGAAAAAATAAATGGCTTTGAGTCAGAAAACTACTTATTGCAAACAATACCATAATTAAAACGTTTCGTCTTCTTATTACCCTTCGGGTACAACAATATTAATGTACAATTTAGAGAGCAAATAATTTATGCCTTTATAAAACATTGCTCAAGTCAAATCAAATTTAGTAATGGAAGCAAGTACTGTATAAAAAAATGTAAGATGTTGTGGTAATTCAGTCCTAAGACTGGTCTGATGTAACCCTCCATGCTAACCTATCCTGCGGAAGCCTTTTCATTCCTACATGTCCTCCATGTCTCAAAACGTGGTCCCATATCTCGTAGCGAAAGTTTTCCAAATTGTTCTCCCTTCCCATATGTACAAGCACGGCGTGTTTGCGTGATCAGGCACTGCAAATGTCTCACCCAACGCGGGAGTTTGCACGAATGTGATTGATAGATTAGGTCAGGTGACCATACTTGAGCAATATGGCGTAAAGCCGGCGCCACACTATGCTACGAACTCTGTCCAACGTTGGACGCTTGATGGTTGGACGCATCGTGTGGCTGATCCGCCAACTACGAGTGTCAAGTGACGAGCGTCCGACGTTGGCGTGGGAATGCGTTCGTGCTGTTGTCGGTCTTTGGACCCGAGTCGAAGGGTTTCTTTCTCGCTCGACGACTTTGTTGGGTGGTATTTGACACACTGCCACACGATTCCTCCAACTGAGTATGGTTCATAGAATAAAGTAGAAGCGGCAGGCATAGGGAGCGCGTTGGCAACAGCCACTCAGGTCTCTCCACACTCCAATACCCACAGAAATTCTGACAGGGCTTTTGTCTCTTAGTAGGTAAACACCTTGGAATTTCTGGAAATCGCACAGTTTTTAATTAGACGAGCGTGTGTCGTTTCCAATTCACGTTCTTCATTATTTTTTCTCTTCGTTTATTACAGTTTTTAACTGATCAGGTTTCGTTCATTTAGTGCGTGCGCATAAGTGAAGCACGGTGTGATGCTGCGCCACATTCAGATGCAGTGCAAAGACAGTTATTCCTCCCATAACTCTTCACAGTTAAACAATTATTCATCATTGTGAAGGTCAATTTATTTTGTGAAGGTGATTAATAAATTATTTGACATACGCAATTCATATTTAGCTTTGTATAAGTAAGCAGATTGGGAAGGGATCTTTTAAGGAAGGTAAGGACTTCTAACACCCTTTGTTATTCCACTATTTCCCGTACTACACTCCATTACCTTGGTTTTCCCTTTATTAATCCTCATGTTGTACCCTTCCTCCAGGATCACATTCATGCCATTTATTACGTTTTCCCAGTCTTCTTCTGACTCACCTAATACTACAATATCATCTGCAAAAATTAGCGTTTTTATTTTTTATCCTTGCAGTTTGATTCTCTTTCCATATTCATTTTTAACATTCTTCATCGCCTGTTCTATAAATAAGTTGAACAGCATGCACGACAGACTGCATCCTTGTCTTACTCTTTCTTGCCCTTCAATTCTAATTACTGCTGACTGCCATCTGTAGAAGTTATGAATAACTCTTCTTCGTCGATATATTATTCCTGTTGTCTTCAAAATCCTTAGTAGTATTTTCGAGTTCACTTTATCAAAGGTTTTCTCTAAATCTACAAATCCCATGAACGTAGACCTGTTTTTTTCTTATCCTGTCATCTAAAGTTAGACGCAGGGTCAATATTTCTTCTCCTCCTAAAACCACACTATCTTATCGTAATACGCATTTTATTTCACGTTTTATTCCCCTATACAATTATACTATTTCGCATTTATGAGATACTCAACGTAAGATATTTTCGTATACATATCAAGTAAAAGAATGGGGTATAATATAAATTGGTAATAAAATAGGAACTGTCTACATTCTGTAGATAACTACATTACAATGAAATTATTTATACCATATTCACTACCTATTACTTTTTAAGATGATTTATTTTCTTGCATTACAGGATTCATAGTAAGAAAACTAAAAATGATGGTTTGGAAGCTATTGAGAAAAACTTTATCACTAATGAGAAAGGCCTACTAATATTTGATTGTTTTATTCCTTTATATGCATGACTTTATTGTAGAATGGATAATAACTCGTCAATAGTAATTTCCAATAAGACAAGAAAATTACTAAAGATCGAAGGCTTTCCCGGTGAATTAGATTCAACCTGGATAAAAGTTTGTTTCCACAACGTTTCGACGACAAGCTCCGTCATCGTCGTCAGGTAATCTACTTTTACCCGGGTTGAAACCCGAGAATTGCAAATGAAAGAAAATTACTGTTGTGGCAATAGCAATAACAACATCATCCTCCATTTTAAACATAATTTTCTGACTTTAAGTTTAAAATAAATAAAAGACGGCGAATAAGTCAGCAATTAGTTTTATTACAATTTAATTAATACAAATACTTCATTTCATCCAACTTTGTCGACTTATTCAGGTTATTACATGCATGAAGTATTTAGATTAGATGAGTTTCGCGTCGCGGACCATCTCCCACTTCGGTCACGGTCGAAATGATTTTTTCATCTTGTATATAACATTCCCACCTAATAATATTGAGGCCATTCTATAAATCAGGCCTCCAGAGTGACTGCGGGGCTCACCTGATCATGTCGGGAATGCCTCGCACTCTCCCTGGGTACTTTTTATCAAAGTTCTCACATGCCGAGACTATTTTAGGAGGTGTATGTACTGGGGTCGAATACCTTGGGCATATGGCAAGAGTTGACCGCTGATCCCATTGGATCAGTCGGCCAATTGCCTTCTCAAACTCGTGGAGACACGGAGAAGGGAATGCTGCGTCCCCACAGCAAACTCGTCTCCCGTCATTCGGAAGGGCGTGAGAATAGTACCCAATGCCCGACCTACCTGATGCAGGTTTTCTAGGGTTTCCCTGCATCTCTTTAGGTGAAACACTGGGTAGGATCCTTAAACCATAGCCCGGGGGCCCTAGTCAACCCTTGGCTACCTTGCTCTACCTTCCGCATCCCCCCTTTTAAATTCCCTTCCTATGCTATTAAAGGGGTGCTGCCTGTTTCAGGATCACCTTCATGTAGCTGTTTGAATCGAATGTATTGGATCAAACATTTACTCCGCCGTGTAGCAAGGCATTTGCCACTACTAATCGTCGTTATTGGACTCAAATATTACAGGCGAACATTTGAGTGACAAGTTTCACCGCATCGTGTGTCGTCGCCACATGCTGATAAACGGCTATCGAATCAATCACAGATTCAGGTGGTGACAGGCCGCGTTAGGTGTTTGATTAGTTTATTTCGACGAATATGGTAGTAGCAAGATGTGTGATGGGGGGCGTAGCGTCTCGACCACGTGTTTAAAGAAGGCTAGCAAAACAACTACGGAGTAAGTGGCGCTAGGCCTAAATTAAAATTGAGATTGGTAGCGAGTAATAGTTGCTAGTGTAACTGCGTTAAATACAAGTATGAATGAGTCACCACGCTCTGCTTTAGATTACCCATTTCATGCTCTGATTTGAATTAAACTCTTATGTTAATCTTTTGGTGTTTATTATAATAATATTCCTTGTCAGAGGACAAAATCCAATAACGACGAGAAACTGAGCAGTAGGAGAATCAATTTCCTTTTTTCTGATACATTGGTAACTTTATTGTATATATAATGGTACATTACAGTTGTGCGAATAATATGGGGTATACCTTAATAAAAAATAAATAAAAGAAAATAAGAAACCTGAAACATGTGTAGCGGTACTCACCCAACGGTAGGCCGCAAAAAAGTGTACATCAATGGGTGAACAATGATTTGATATTACATATCATGTGCTGAATGATAATACAATTTCGGGAAAAAGTCAATCGTTTATTAGATCAGAATGTCTTTTTCTTTTTAGTCTTTTTGCTGCTCTTCGTGGCGGAGGATTGTGGTAAATTTCTTGCAAGAGCTTATTGGTGGTGACCTGTTACAATATATAATATATATTTGTAGTAAAGTTAATCCAACAATTTACTACGTTATTTTAAAAGTCACGAATAAATTACTAGTTGACAAATAAGATGTTGCATTGTTCATAAACGTGTCATATTTTTATTATCTTTATATTTCCGGAGTGCTGCAAATTAAGTGGTATAGAAGGAGAACAGACGTGATAATTACAGATTTTTCTAAAGCCTTCCATTTTGTGCCTCATGAACTACAACAAAATAATTTAAAATATTCGGGTACTGAAGTAGATACCTGATGTTTTAAAACGTCACGTAAATGTCGGACTCGCTTAAAATTACTTCAGAGGTCATTCAGGGAAGTGAAATATCTGACCGCCTATGTTCCTAGCTTTCAATGTGATATGAATATAAAATTATTTAATCTAGACTTGGGCAATTTTCGTGGGGGCAGATACATGAAGTTACAATGCATTTACAAAAAAGAAACATATTTACTTGAACTAATTAAATTAAACTGTTTTCAGTCATAAACGCATTTTTTTAAATATTCATGGAAGATTAATTTGGAAAGAGGACATGTATATATATAATTTTGTCCTGGTCTGAAATAGAAAATAGTGTAATTATACCCTGAAAATAAAGGTTAGCTACTGTAACAACACTTCACTTAGTTTATTGTTTATGGATTGTGGATATAGCACACTATCACTTAACTGCTCTACATTGACCAATTTTCACTAGTGAGACTTAAGATTTAGAAAACAATTTTTTTTCTGTTAGAGGATTTTCTCCGGATAAATTGCTCCTACAAGAGTGTTTGGAAAGAATCCTCTAGGTGAAAGGAAATTTAGAACCAGGATATCATCTTAAACTGTTTCCGATTATTGTATGGTTCTTAGAGAAATTTGTTCGCTTGTATAATGTCTATAGAAAAGAAAAATTTTCCCTTAGTTCGATGTTGTGATGGATTCCAGCAGCTGCAAATTATCTTGGACACGCGGTTCGAAATTATCCTAAAATGAGGCATCAAGTCATTTGGTTCCAGGTATATGTTGAAGGGCTCCATACTTGGAAAACATGATCGTGTGGACAAAGACGAGGAAAACCAAGGGTGGATGGCCTTCCACTTTGTTAACGGGTTCTTGAGGAAAAATAGGAGGAATACTAAATTCTCTGCTTAAAGATTGCTGGTCAAGTCTGTATTAGAGGAGTAACGTGATGAATCAATGGACTCATGAAAAAAATAAAGGAAAGAAATGCAGAACAATCTCGTATACAAAATATATAAGGGCGACGAGCTACAAATATCTAGGAATATATTTTGGTGGAGGAACAGAAAGCGTGGAATTCCTTACATTTCACAATGAGTAATTTAAAAAAAAATCAAAGGAAGCGGCGTATTTAACTTTAGTTAATCCAATTCTGGAATACGAGGCAGCTTGTTTGTATCCCTATAGAAAAGAATTAAATAGAATTATTGGAAAAAGGACTGCTAATTTTATGAGAGTAGGTCCAGGTCATAGGAAAGAAAAGATAAAACAATTAGGCGGGAGAATTTTGTCACAAAGAAGTTAGAATGATATGCTGATTTTGCTATCCAAAGGTTATATGGGAAAAATCCATGGATTGTAATTAGCTCCAAAAAACCAGTTGTTGGCAATTTTTCATTCTTAAATCGGACCATCAACGACTGGAATTGGGATTCTCCGGGAAAATACATTTAACTTAAACCTAGCAAAACATGAAAAGTGGTCTTCCTCAACAATGTAAATTACTGTCAATGCACAGTCAGTTCCAAAATGAACTTTTAACTTAAATGTTTCGTGTAGTGTTTTTTCTTTCTTTCAAGGGCATAAAAATTTTAAAGGAAAATTATTTATTTAGATACAGATATGAACACATTATAATTTTGTAAAAGATACAAAATCGGGTACAAAAATTTTGTGACATTGATTCGCCAAAAGACACCAAGAAAATTTAGCGATAGGCGGAAACCTTTGGGGGTTTTTAACTAAAAAATTTAGACTGCAACTACATCATGGGCCAAAATAACAGAACTTTCAGATATTTTAATTGCAAACAACTGAAGAGGTCCATAAAATTAGGGATGAAATTTCTTTGATAATAATTTGATTTAGTTCTAAAAGTTTAACTTTAACGTGTGTTGTATATAATTAAACAAATCGATGACCTTGTACGGACTTTATTATATAAATTTACTCGTAACAACGTTTCGGCATGTTTTTATGCCTTCGAGGTTTTTCCACCCTGTCGAGGAAAACGTACATAAAATTAACCCTAGGGCGGTGAAATTGAGAGTTTTTAAAAATATACATATGGAAACAAAAACTTACCACAACAATTTCAATGCAAAACAATTTTTATTGGGTTAACGGGCTACATGAGGGTGATCCTGAAACAGGCAACTCCCCTTTAATAGCATAGAAAGGGAATTAAAAGAGGGGGATGAGGAACAAGAAAGTACTTCAACTCATTATGATATCATATTATGGAAATGCTAGCGAGAAATTAAAAAAATTATTCATTTGTTTTGGCTTTTCAGTTACTTTTACTATTACTAAGAAACTGATTAAATTTATAAAAAATGGCAAAGACGATTTGGAAAATTATTCGCAACTTAACGTGATTTACAAAATTAATTGCGGTGCACCCAACTGCCGAAAATGTTATATAGGCCAAACTAAGCGTGAATTACGAACTAGACTTTAGGAACATAGAACAACTACAAAACGGCGATCCATAATGTAGTCACCACACATAGGCTCCAGGAGAAACACGAATTTGACTGGGAAAATGTTGAACTTATTTATTTTGAACAAAATTTAAACAAAAGGAACTTATCTGAAATGATACACATTAGAACCACTAGGAACACGCTCAATTCTCAAAATGACACTAGTAATTTAAGTTATACTTATAACTCACTATTTTCTTTATTTTTTATATTATTTTTATTTAATTGTTTTAGTTTACCTGGGTTCATTTACTACTAGTTTTATCTATAATACCTTTTCCTCTAATTACTTAAATATTTGAAATACGACGCTTCCCGTTACTCTCTGTCACTCCAATGCCACTGGTAGGGAGGTTGGAAATTCCCAGATTCCTGGCCAACATTCAGTCATGCAATAATTACGTGTTGGAAAAAGTGTTACTTGTTGCCTCGGATCTGTACCATATTGTTGGACTTCTGATGCCATTTTTTGTTGTTTTGACATTGTTATGGAAAAATCTGTCTCAATTTCAGCGCTTTAGGGGTAATTTTCTGTACATTTTCCTGTACCGAAGGAAAAAACCTGAAGAAGGCATAGAAACATGCCGAAACGTTGTTACGAGTAAATTTATTTAATTAAGTCTTACAATGTCATCAATTTGTTTAATTTGATTTAGTAGTAAATTTCTGACACTTGGCGAGTTTATTGTAATTGAAATTAATATTTCCCTCCATGTGCGAAAGCCGTTACCTCAGCAATGCCGTTGAGGTCTACTCTGGTGTGCTATTGCCTGCCACAAAGGCATGCATCCCAGCACAATTGGAGGGGAAGTTGACTGCTGTATGCCTTCTCTGAAGTTCAAAGGTGCAAATTCCAAGACGCAAATCATGACGCACGCTGTATCCAATTGTTTACATTTTTTGTTCAACTTTGCTTTTAACATCCTTTCAAATCCTGTGTTTTGAGTACGTTTTTATTGTAAAATTCCTAAAGAAATTATTTATATATATATTGTCCCGGTACATTATTTAATTCTTGGTCAACACATAACTAAACCGACACCGGAAACGTCCCAATATGAACATCTAATATACTCCCAGTATCTCGAGAGAGTCCAAAATACCCCCGTTACAATAAATAGCAGGAATCAAACTCCTTCAGTATTCTAAGACTAAAAATTTCCCCCACTTATTGGTTAAATTTTTACTTAAATCGCATATTAAAGATCATAATGTAACACAGTGACTCGCATTACACCGGTTTCGACACCAAACTCGATTAGTTTCCTTTTTATTTTCATATTTGTAATAACTAAATTTTAAAATTTGCCTGACGAGAGAAATAAAACCAATTTATAAATTTATGTATACATAGCATCGATTATCAAAAGAAGTTCATTTCTTCTAAGCCTGCTGCAACAATAGATAGTTAGGAACGCGTAATAGGACTTATAACTCGCAGTTGGTTTACACGCCGGCTTTCGCGCGACAATTTCTAGAAATCTTCCCGTAGAATTAACATTTTTATTTATATTCAAATTATATTAATATCTTTCTGCAATATATCGAAATAAAATATGCAAAAATATATTAATTAAATCTCCTTTTTTAAAAGACCCTCAAATTTTCATTGAAATCCGTTGAGTCGTTTCGGAGTCTATTCGAGACAAACAGACAGACACTTCAATTTTATTTATTGGGATAGATTACAGAAGTTAGTAAAATGGAATGGAAACAAATAATCATCAAAAAGATAAAAAACCACTAAACAGAGAAAATTATATGACAATCAAATACAATATTGAGATTATTGTGACATAATTTTTAGTACTGATATACTATAACTGGTCGAAAGTTAGAAATAGAATTTTAATTCAAAATAAACTAAATCGTTTCGTCTCGAACTTTCGGGACCTCTTCAGTTGTTTACTTAAAACTTTAATATGTTTTAGATTACTACCGTAACACCAATACCGCACAAAGTTTCTGCAACCTTTGTTGTCTTCCTCAGGTGATACCGCAAAAATTAAAAATGTTTGAAATTAGTATATCAACCAGTAACGCTAGAATAAATTGAATGAAATGTGTTTTTATAAAGTTAATTCAGAATCATAGTTTAAATGTATATTATTTTGTAAAAAATTTCAAATCATTTTCCAATAATTAATTCATATCAATCGTATTTGACTTTTGAAAACCAAGATTTCCTATACAAATCTTTATGATTTTTTGGTTGGAAATATTTTATTTTTCAGAAAAAGAATGTCGTAGTCAGTGAGCTTGTGGAAGGATATGATCGCTGGAATAAGTGGCGAATTTACGTAAATATATGATTTTACTAAATGAATGTTCTTAGATTCGTTGAAATATTATATTATTTTCTTCGCAATTCAGAGAGCACAAATGTTCTCATAGTATTTTACAAAAGTGAGCATCCATTTGTGTTCAAAGCATATTAACCAAGTCTTAAGCATATAAAGGGTTTTTCAATAAGGGCGGATCGATGTTGAAATGAAATAAAACAAGCTGTGTGTGAGGAATTACCGAAATTCCTTTTTTTATTCGAGTGGCCCATACATGCCACCGCGGATCCATGCGATCCAATTTTCAATCAACCTTGAAAATTGAAAATGAAGCATGGACAAGGTTTGAGGCTAACAAAGTATGAAGAAAATCAAATAATTTTATATCATCAACCTTGAAAATTGAAAATGCAGTATGGACAAGGTTTGAGGCTAACAACGTATGAAGAAAATCAAATAATTTTATGTCTGTCTCAGGTAATTAGTTGCTAATCGAAAACGAGGGTTCACTATCCACAGCAAAGATGTTCCGCGTGAGATGCAACGGCGATATCTGAGCAGGACTACTGATGTTTGATGCAGATGTGCTGAATCCGGCGTCGGCTATGACAGATGGAAGGTGTACGTGATTTTGACAAAGGGCCCTTGGGTCAGCCATCAATTAAGTGGCCACATGGCGCTACGTTGTAAATAAACACATTGCAACGTTACGTTGTGCAAAATACCCGCAGTGCACAACTATTACTAAAATTGCATTTTGTTATTTTAATGAATTGCATGATTATATTAGATTTTGGTTAGACAAAAAATTAGCTTCATCACGGAGGATAACTTGTGTAAGGAAATCTATGGTAATTACGGGGATCTTAGAACACAATTTTTGGCAATTGACCGACTTAAATGATAGCGTTTGAATGGAAGAATACAAATAATATTATTACATCTAGGGAAAATTAGGCACTGTTAATAGCACGAGAGTTTCTGGAAACGATGGAAGAACGAAGGAAATACAAGAACACAAATATTGTAGAGTATAGAGAAATATAAACTACGGAGAACGAAAGACAAAAAGTAAAGAACACGTGTGAGGAAATTATTCATAAGACTAGAATTACACAGATGAAGAATGTCATACGAATGCAAAATGGTGTTTATAGCAGTCAAAGAGAAAGTGTGTTCTTACTTTACTGCCTATTAAACAACATTCCATTAGGAAAAATTGGAAAAAATTACTCGAAACTGGATGGCTAACCAAAGACGCCTTGAAGGAGTTGGATCTTTTGGAATAGAAGTCCTTGCATAGATTTGTAGCAAACAATTTTAAATGCTTATACGTACAATGAACTTTTTGAGCAGTACCCCACAATGGAGACATACATTTTTACCTAGCCCATTTATAGGATATGAAATTGGATTTCCAAGTATTATTTCTTTGACTTACAAACTGTCGATCAGTTCACGTACCTAGGATGGCTACTGAACGAAGGAGCATTCACTAAGAAACTAAAAGAAAATGGAATGTAGATTTGTTGCATCTGCTTTGTCTTGATCAGCAACATGAAACTGGAGGAGTGAAAGAAATGGTTGCCACGTTTTGGAATGTGGCGTTGCAGAAGAATTGAATAATTATAGTGATCAGGCATGGAAATAAAATAAGTTCTAAGAAAAGAAATTGAGGAAAGATCCATATTAAGTTCAGTCAAGTGCACACTGTATCAGACACATCCTAAGGAGAGATTGCATAACATAACCGGAGGACATGTCAATAGAATTTCAGGTCGTGGAAAAAGAAGAGTGCACCTACTAGATGACTTATTAATAATAAAATTAAAAACAAAAAATTGAGAAAGAATTTATTTGATATATCTTCTTCTTTGGCTCTACAGCCCATTGACGACCTAGGCCTACAGGGTCGACTGTGGACTGTCATCCTACACGACACATTCCGAATTTGGAGTGATGCGTGGTTAGCATATCAATTCTCCAGCAGCCTTAATCCCGGTCTTCGCGGCCGAATTTATTTTTAAAAATTAGGAATTTATTGTTCCATAAATTTCTCATTGTCAAAGAAAAGCTCTCGAACTACGCCATATGAACTTAACTACAAAACATAGCTTCTGGTTACATCTGTTTCCAAGATTGAGCGGTCTGTCGTATTGATGACCGTTGTTGCAAAAATAAAGGTTTAGAGGAAGCTGCTTGCTCAGAAAATCAAAAGTATAATTTTTACGGATACATTTTTCTACATAATTGTACATAAAAGTTTTTATAGACAATTTTTAAATTTAGCAATACAGATTTATAAAAAAATTGTTTAACAATAAACTGTCATTTTATCCGTTGTGTTGCTATCGGGCCATTAAAGCCGTTTCAGTAACTTACGTGTTGGTCGGTTAATGTTTTTACGGTTAGTGAATATGATTGGATTTACGAAGCACCTCCACTTCAACAGACTAACCTATATTCAGTAAATACCCTTAATAATACTGTTGCAGATAAACTGTTCCAGACATTTATTATCCTATTTAGGAATGAGCAATTGCAACATCAATGTTATTATGCCTTACCTTTATAATCAGTCCTCTGAGTCGGTTCTTTCATTGCTTTTTGGGCCATAGATACCTCTTTGGCGGATCTAATTTAGTGAGGCAAAGCATCATACTCTTTGCCTCGAGTCACTCGTCTATCAAAGCTCTTGCTTGTAAGGTGTATAATATAGAAATTTAACGAGTGGTCGTTGGGAAAGCTATGAAGTAACTACGATAAACGAGCTTAGTTGTTATATTTCATTAATGCAGACGTCGTGGAACTATAAAGCAAGAAATCAACAATTCATCTCATATTAGCAAAAAGCTATTGAAGTTAATGTTTCAATGAAGCCAAAAACAAACAAAAAATTAGTAAAACATAACCTACTTTATACGCTATGTTGTTTTACGACTTTTCCTCCAGATTTTTTTAACTTTTTCCTGGAATAATAAGTAAACAATTTCCAATTGAAGCTAACTACAAGCATAAAATAATTTTAAAAAATTATAATTTTGAATAGGCAATATTTCGTTAAAATATAAAATGTTTTAAATTAAATTAGCAAAATATTACAGAACTAAATTTTGTCCAACTTGACTACTTACTTGCTTAATCAAATATTTACCATTATTTGTAATTCTATTTTCGCTGTACATTCAATATGTGAGTCTTTATTATTTTAATCTATTTTAAACCCGAACATTTTATATTTCAACGAAATATTGTCTATCCAAATTTATAATTGCTATAATATTTTTGTCTGTAGTTAACTTAAGTTGGAATTAGATGACTTATCTGTACCTGAAGAAGTTCAAAAATCTGGACGAAACGTCGTAAAAGAAATTAAGTAAATAGTGTTTTGCTGATATATTGGCGAACTGTCTCTTTGAAAATTTATAAGTGTCAGGTAATTGAATTAATAAAGGAAGAAACGCGTTATGGAATGGTAACCAAAATAATTTTGTAAAAAAAGAGTTGCGAAAACAGGAATACAAAGAACAGTAAATGTTTGTTTACACAAAAGAAGGAGCTTAACTACCAGACAAAAATAAGTGATAAAATAAATGCGTGGTATTTATTTTATTCCTCATTTGTCTCCGTAATTCGTTTACATAAGCTGAAGTGTTGCATGATATCGGTGGCCACAAAAAGCAGCACCCTGCGTTTTGTGTAACTGCCCCATTCAACAACTTGGGCGGTCCGATTCCTTTGTTCCTATTGCGACGCAGGCTAAATATCATTCTGAAAATACAAGTATTGTGAGACAGAGATAACTTTAAATATCTGAACGAATACATATATTTTTGGATCCGTATATGGTTTACTTTGTTCAACATTATTATTAAATCGACAATCATTTATTTAAAAATTAATTATTAATTATTTAAATGTGTAGTTACATTTTTCGTTAGCAAAACTGTAAAAGTATTAATTATCTTTCGCGGACACGCAGTAGTCAATTAATTGAGACCGACCGATAGACTTTTTATTGCAGGGATTGCATTGATGGTGGTAATTGATAATGGAACTAGCAAATTGACAAATCATTCCGTCAGTTGCACACCAAAACAGCAAAGACAAGATTTCATCTTCTTTATGTATTTTTATCTATTTAAAATTTACCTTATGTTGAAAATTGATTACCTTATGTACATGGAAGGTGTACTTTGTATACATGGAAGGTCGCAGAGAACTTTAATAGTTTTGAAAAAGCTGTCATGTTGCCTATTTTGTTTATTTGTAAATAAATCTTTTACTTAAAATTCATTTTTTGGGGTCGATTGGGGCCTTTAGCTACAGCTTGTGCACTTTAGACGTAAATCCAATCCTGCTTAAAACTATATGCAAGTTGTACTGCATTACAGAATTTATCAATACTTCTTCCTTATTATGTATTATCATAAATTTAGATTCCTTACATTTGATAACATTTTATTTTCTTTAAACCACTGCGTAATCTTATTTAAGATAATTATAACATCATTATATCGCAACCAGAAAAACATAAAAAAAGTATCATTCGGAAAATTTTTACATCACGTTCTAACTTCGTTAACTCGTAGTGTATGAAGGGCCGGATTTACACATAAGCTATACAAGCTGTAGCTTAGGCAAAAGTAGCTGTCCGAAAGCAAGAAAAAACAATAATTTGTCATTTAGAGAACCTTTAACTAAGACACTAGTTCAGAATCAAAACATTTATTACAGGGATGGATACTTTTGAGTCAATTTTGGCACAATATACAATGCTGGATTTTTTTTTTTTGCAGTTGAACAAAATTATAATCTACAGTAGTGCAGAGTACTAGAGTTAATGAAATAAATACCGTGTCTGTATTCGAGACCATTTGGAATTAAATAAAAGATTTAATTTATTTTAATTAAATAAATAAATAAAAACAACAGCTCGGACACTGCAACAGTCAGAACAATTAGAATTTTTTGAATTGATACGAACATAGCAACTACGATTTGATGTGATTATTGAAGCTCGATCAATAACACCTTCAATTGGAACTGACTTTCACCTGAGAACGATGGCAGAGTACGCTATCAAAACGTTGTGCCTTAAGCTTCTTTTGACCCAAGAACTGTTTATTCATATTTCACATAATTTAAATTTAATGTAAAGTTTTTCGATGCAAGTTACATAAGTTATGTAGTTTGACACGATATTGATCAATACCGCAGATACAGTAGTTGATCGGTACTTCGATTTCATGTACTTCTTGTTTGAAAACAAATATTTCCAAAGATATATAGACCCATCCAATTGCAGTGAAGTGAACATTTTATCTTCAATATCGTTACTCAACAGCGATTAAATTTTTCTTAGTTTTTTTTTTGGGGGGGGGGGGGGCTAACAGGCTACATGAGGGTGTTCCTGAAACAGACAAGTCCCCTTTAATAGCATAGGAAGGGAATTGATAAGAGGGATGTGGGGACCCCCAAGTTATAGTTTAAGGATCCTACCCGAGCCGGAATTGTGGGTACTATTCTCACGCCCTTCCAAATGTGGGGTCGCAGCATTCTCCTCTCCGTGTCTCCTCCAGAGGCAGCTGGCCGACTGATCCAGTGGGATTAGTGGACAACTCTTGGGTATCTTCCCAGTCTGCGATTCAATATTTTTTAGGTTACAGGCTACATGAGAGTGATCCTGTTTCAATTCTTCGATAGTTCGATAGTTCTGATAGTTGAACGGCATTAATTATAATTTCGTTTTTATTTTTGTAGTCGTCAAAATGTGTTTCTGCATATAATAACATGACTTCTTAAATAATCTCACCTTCCAGAAATGGTTTAATTTTCTTTGGCAATAAATGTGAAATTTTAAGAGAGGCAGTATTTGACTTTTATGATTGGGAAATTGGTTTGATAAGTAGGTTCTGCTTTTTACATAAATTGAAATTTAGATCAGAAAATTTCCTTTCAACTTATTGTAAAATTTCTATGAGTAATGTTCAAAGTGTTTTTTAATGTTACATTTTTTAGCAATCGCTACATTGGCATTGCACTCACCATACAATGTTTTCGTTGTAATAAATGAAGCAGTCAAATAATGTGTATATAGTTTCTTATTATTGCTTTCAAGGGAGGATACAATAATATAAGAATAAATAAAAATATTAAAAATATATAAGTATAATTTATTGAAGGTTTTTTGTTTTGCAATACAATTTAGCCTAAACATATATATGTATTCACACTCCTTGAACTACGAATACATTTTTATATCGGCATATTTGCAGTTGTTAGTAAGTTATATCATGAAGGCCCAACTCTCCTCAACTCTCACAGTCGATGAAAAGTGCTTACTCTATGTGATTTACTTTAAAATCCCAATAAAGTTGCAAATGTCATTTTATTGGACAACAAAAACAAAATGTACCAAAACAGTTTTATATTTATACTTAGAAATATTTTGAAAGGTATACAATACCGGAAAATAACAATTTTAACAACTTAAAGGTTTGGCTATTTTCATAAATCGTACAACTATTAAAATATTTCATATTTTTAAAAATTTTGATATAGATAAAGTAGATATATTTTGTGGGCACTTCAAAAGTGTCCTAGGGGTACCACGTTGCCGACCCCTCGAATATATAAATGAGTTACCGAAGTTAATACCTGATGATCGTTTCGGGGCACTTTAAACTTGCTTTACAAGTTGAATATTATTTATTGAAAGCAATAAATTGGAACATCCCTCACACGTGTGGTCAATATTATGCCTGTTACTGTTCTTGCTTTCAACACGAACGGATGATTTCTCAATGAGCGATTTTAATTCCAATTGTATTGTGTATGGCATTCAAGATGACAAAGAGAAGCTGGTTAGACGTGGGAACGGGTTTGGAGAACTCATTGAATTTACGGATGATTCCCAGTATTTTTTCCGAATGGGTGACAACTATTTCAGAATTTATTTGTATCGGTTTCAAACAATTTTCTGATTGATTTAACTCAAGAAACAAGGCAGCTTACAGTAATGAGAGATATAGTTCAATTACATGTACCATAATATTGTTAAAGTTACAATAAAAAATATGTTTCAATATTCGTCAGTATATTATTCTTACATTGTACTATCAGACGGTCAATGAATTGACACGATCATTGACCATGTATAAGGGGGTCATAAAACACCGTCGTCATCGATGGGTGACGCAACACCTGTTGTCTACCACCTATCAGCATTTCCTGAAACAGCTCGTAAGTATAGAAATATCGCGGTGACTCAAGTTTCAGATAATAGTTTGTGATAAGATAAAAGGCTTTCATGAGAGAAGCATGGATCTGGCTGTGATGCTGCTACTCCTGCCTCTTGCGGCCTTCGCACAACAGTTAACACCTGACAAAAGTGAGTTTCGTTTTAATGATACCACATAAATATTGCCCTATAAATATAATGTTAATTTTCTCTTTTCGGCGGCGCTATTGGCTTTTATAGTTTGGAACATTTCCAATATTTGCTTTAAAGTCGGTGTTCGCTGGCCATTGCCTCGTTAGGTCCGCAGGTGAATGGCGAATTTTCTCGAAGAAGGAAATAGGGGCCCGACCTACCTAGGGTTTTCCCTGCATCTCTTTAGGTGAAACACCGGGTATGATCCTTAAACTATAGCTTGCGGGCCTTAGTCAACCCTTGCTCTACCTTTTAAATACCCTTCCTATGCTATTAAAGTGGAATAGCTATTACGTGCCATTACATGCAAATTATGTACTCAAGCTGCTATATGCGCGCAAATGTCTAGATCATTTACGTAAATCACAAGAACCTTAATAGTCAGAGAAAGATCGTTTCTTCCTTAACGCATGTGTATTTCACTCTGAACTATTCTTCTCTAGTTAGTGAAGTTATTGCAACAATACATTCTTCCAAAGTTTCTTCCTTATTAATTTTTTTATGTTTTGAAAACAAATGATACGTGAATTTAGGTTCAATCAAAGAAATATTTCAATTAACATACGACAAAAGTCGTAATTATTCTTTGGCAGGAGTGAGATACTACATGACATGTTTAGATGCGCAGTAGGGAAAAGAGAAGGGGAGGAACTTTCCCTTCAACGTACTGCCGGAACGCTACTAGCATTGTTAAAAGCATTAATTGTCTTCCTAGAACGAGACTGCGACACCGTTTATTTATTACATTTTACGAATCAGTTTCTTGACGTACAACATATCCTGAAATGATTACAATATATTTCCAAGCGTCAATGTTTTAGCATTGCTTTTACACTACGAAGTTATGTTAACAAAATTGGTGTTAAAGTGAGTTCCTGTCTACCCCCACTACAATATGGGCGAACTTGTCCATTGCGCATCGTGTTGACACAGGACTAGCTGTACTATCAGCGAACGGGTCTAGGACGATTCGGCGCGAGGTTGGGCGCGGGGACATTACGTCGCGATAAATGATAATATCGTGGACACTTGTTTCAAATAAGTTATTTTATACAAATGCACATCTTATATTAATATTAATAAAATGAAAAACAGCCTATATATCAGAAAAAAGTGATATAAACTTTATTGACAGTAGTTCGTTCACGACGTTTCGTTCCTAAATTTTAGAACCTCATCTTGTACGATTATAATAAAAGTGAATATTTACAATATATATGTATAACACAATTATGTTATAAAATGAAAAATTATTCACGGAAACAAGAAATTAAAATGGATAAAACTTTTGCTGTGGATGAATAACTCATAAGCGTATTGTTAGTTCCAGAATTACAATGGAAAACTTTAACAATGAGTTAATTCTGTATAGAGAATTATCATAAGTTGTGCAAAACTCCAAAATGTACATTTCTAATAATCCTGATGTCATCTTTAGTGACTCTGCCAAAGGAATTTGACTAAATAGTTTTATAAAGTTGAAACGTTATTATCAGACAAATAAATACATAAAACTTGCAATAAAAATTAAATACATTACTTTTATTATTGATCAATTAGAAATTAACTTGTAAAGACATGTGGACAGTAGCGCTTTTAACCTATAATTTTTAACTTCTGATAATATTTTCAGAATTATCGTATCTTCTACTAGCAGCCCTCTTCATAACATTTCTATATTTTTATATAATCTATTCAATTAAGGTCTTAATGAGGAAAATAATTTTACAGTCAAAACGTCTTTTAAGTTTTTTGACCATTTAAAAGTCACTAATGATCATGATTTCTTATCATTAGATGAAGTGTTCTTTTTTAATTTTTACTTCATGCATCAATTATACCAAGCTTTAAAAATAGATGGGACAATTACTTTTCCAAATTGAAAAAATTATTTTATCAAAAATTCTTATCTTCATAAATGTAATTATAAATTGAAAAGGATCACTAAGTCAATTTTCTTGATGTTTTGGTTATTGTTTCTATCAATTGCTATCAAAAGATCTACTTACTCAGGAATAATTCTTAATTACATGTCAAATCAGCCATTATTCCATAAGATACTATGGTTTATAATATAGTAAATAGGGACGTCAAATTATATGGTCAGCGCTATCATAAATTTAATCTGGGAAAAATATAAATAATGTTCTTCTTAATATTTATCCTTTGCATTTCGTTTACAAATACATTAAAATTGGGTTGACTAGATTAATATGAAATTAATAATTTACCCGTAAAATTACGAAGTAAGAAATAATACAAACTTAATGACTTATGGTTTAATAAATTATGATATACGAATTACCTTAAGATCTTGCAATAATTTAAGCTATGTTAAAATATTAAAAATAAAATTAATAATTTCGGTACAAATGGGCTATATACCAAATTATCTGTTTAGATTGTAATTACAGTTATATTGGTGAAACTACACACACATTTAATATCCGCATTAATGGGACTTGAAAAAAATAAAATTCAATGTAAAAAATTATTCAGTTTTGTGGAAGCACATATATTGAAACAACCATAAGATTTATTCGAAAAATATTATAATTTCAGATGTAAAATATAATATATATTTTAGACTCATGAGTGAGGTGCATCACATCAGAACAATTCGGCTATTATTATTATTATTATTATTATTATTAAAAAATAGACAAGTAATTTAAATCGCTACATTTATAAAATTTATGTTTCAGTCGTGGATAAATATTTCGATTTTTATTCTGAACACAAAACTCTCATGAGTTATTGTTCCTAATTGTACAATGAATAAATAATTTGGCATATTCAAATATTAATGAAAAGTCCAGATAATTTGTCATAAAAACGTAGCTTAATATTAATTGTCTTGCAATGCTAAGTGAGTTTCGCGCCGAAACGGCTGCTTTACGTTTAATAAGGTCATGCGAGTTTCGCACCGAACTGGCTCGCGCCGAATCGGCTGCGCCCAAGTGGCTGCGCCGAATGGTCCCATCCCGTCAGCGAAAAACCTCAAAAAAAGAATAGAACACGAGGTTCTGTCATCAACATTTCCCTGTTACGTCAATAACTCTTGGTTACTTGACTATCGAAATCTGAATTCCACTTCTAGGGAAAAATGTTTTGTACCTAAATTAAATATTTTTACAGTTCATTCAGTTTATAAAAAATCCCAATTATAGGTTATTTCACATTAATCTTTGGATCCAATTCTTTGGATCTTTGGATCCAATTCTTTATCTATAGAGTGTGTGTATTTGCTTGTAGTATCTATGCGAAAATCCATGAAGTCACTGAGTATTGACACAGAATACTGGGAACACATGCAATATGACTGCTATACTTACTTTCTTCTATGGTCACATTTGTTCAATTATGTCCTGGTAATATCAGAAATACAACTTGGGTAAAAATTAATTTTTAATACCATTGTTTAAATTTTTACGTTTTTATTTAGAACCGACTTTTCAATGCGCAACATGACTTACATTATGATTTCAACTCCACTTTCGCCCAATTATATCCTGAAAGAAATGGTTATGCGTAACAAAAGTAAGATTTTAGTATAATTTAATAGATTTTATGTCAATTGCTAAACCGACGAAATAATTTAGTGAGAATCTTATGTTTGTGTACTTATAATTGAAAATCCCAACGAAATAATTTAAGTGAGAATTTCTAATAATTGACATCAAACATTGAATATATATTTTCTATCGAATAATTGGCTAATTTCGCTAATTATATTTTTTTATATAATGGCCTCTACACTATGCAATTGGAACTTAATATGTAATAGATAAAAAAGGGTATGATTTTTTTATCGTTATGTTGTTGTTGTATTGCGCAAGCGTTTCCATTTTCGCATACCTAGCACATCCCACATCCTCCCTAACTCCTTAGCGCATTGCATCATTTGCATCCCTCTTCTATTCTTACCCCACACACTTCCCTCTAATGTAATTTTACAAGACCCTCATGTCTCAAAACGTTGCCTATTAATCTATCCCCTGTCTTGGTCGACGTTCTCCATATTGTTCGCTCTTACCCTATTCAATTTAGAACTTCCTCGTTAGTGATTCGATCCACCCATAAGATTTTCAGCAACGAACATTTTAGCAGCCACTTCCTAATAGTCACACTTATATTAGCCATAAGGAAATTCCTCCTTTTCGCGAAAGTCTTCCTTGCCTGTGCTATCCTAATCTTTATGTCCACTAAACTACCATTCCTAGTAGCAGAATTCCTTAATTCCTTCAAAATGTCCTTTCACAATCTAACAACCATTGTTATTCCACTGTTTCCCACACTAATATCCATTTACCGTGGTTTTTTCTCTATTAATCCTCGTATTGAACTCTTTCATCATGACCACCTTCATGCCTTTTATCATATTTATTATAGTTTCCAAGTCTTCTTCTTACTCTCCTAACTCTAATATATCATCGGTAAAGCGTAGGGTTTTTATATCTTCTCCTTGCAGTATGTTTCCTTTTACATGTTCAGTTTTAACTTTATTCATCGCCTGGTCTATATATAAGTTAAAGAGCATGGGCGACAGACTACATCCTTGTCGTACTCGTTTCTTGATTCCGACATTCTTTTCTTGTTCTTCAATTCTAATTACTGCTGACTGCCTTCTGTAGTGATTATGTGTAAACCTTCTTTCTCGCTATTTTATTCCTGTGCTCTTCAAAATCCTTAAAAGTGTGTTCCAGTTCACATTATCAAACACTTTTTCTAAATTTACGCAAAGTAAATATTGCTTCAACATTCTTCCTAAAACCAAACTGATCTTGTCCTAACTCGCATTGTATTTGACGTTCCATCCTCCTATATACGATTTTCGTAATAATTCAATATATTTGTTGTGAATTTCTAAGAGGAATGGAATAATTTACCAGTTTTTTAAAAATCAAATTTTGAGTTTAGGTTATCCAGTTGAGCGTAACTGGAGAAGACGTTTTTTTTCTCTCGAATAATTTTGAGACAGGATAAAGTTTTCTCGGGATTCCAACCGGGTAGCGTCGTTCATTTGCCACAACGTTTCGATGGCTTGCACCGCCATCTTCTTCAGGTGAAGTGCACTTCACTTTATCCAGTAATTACACCGGGAAAACCTACGTTCCTTAATTTTGAGACATATTAAAAAAGTATTTTTTAGTTCCTACTCTTTATATTTACTAAGACATGACCTATTATAATTTGTCAATCAGAATTCATTTTATTTTTTCCCATCAAAATTTCTCACATAGTATTATAGCCAACCTCACATACATTAATTTCCATAATTAATAATTGAATATTTTCTTTAATTTAAAACATATTATATAATTATCGAAAACATGGCCAGTGTTTTAACTGACAGTAAAATACTATAAAAGTTTATGCCCGTAATTCCATCATTCGATACCAGTTAAATCACGTATTGCCCCAGACATTATTATCCTAATAATATCTTTTCCGTGCTAATATAAATAAATACCCGGGTAACGACGGGCACCCAGGTAGTGTAATGTAATAATACTGCTTTACAATTGCTTGCTGGATTTGAAAGGTAACACTTTCCTGTGGTTAATTCACTGATGACGTAAAGTGTATATTTTTTAGTCTCTTTTGGTGGAATGTTGTTGAAAATTATTGGGAAAACGGTCATCAATTCCCTTACAATCGAATTAAGCATAAATACCTATGTTGTTGGAAGAATGTCCAATTTTTAAGTTTCAACTAATGTATACGTTTTTAAATCTCAATAATTATGCCCACGACTTCGTTAGCACGGAAATATCTTTTTTTGCCCTAAAAACGAAACAAGATCTATATAATTTAGATAAATTTTAATCCGTTTAAGATATTATTAACCTTGTAACTCACAGTTGGTTTTGAATAGGTCCCGTTATCATAAGTTTCGGAGCCACCACCCTTTTCAGATGGAAGGAATGCCTGTGAGAGTTGTAGGAGGTATTTGTACTGGATCAGTCGGTCAACTACCTCCTAAAACTGATGGGGACACGGAGAAGCCAATGCTGCGAACCCACAGCAAATTCGTCTCCCGTCATTCGGAATGGCGTGAGAATAGTACCCAATGTAGGTTTTCTAGGGTTTTCCCTGCATCTCTTTAGGTGAAACACCGGTTAGGATCCTTAAACCATAGCACGGGGGCCCTAGTTAGCCCTTGGCTACCTTGCTCTACCTTCCGCAGCCCCCTTTTCAATTCCCTTCCTATGCTATTAAAGGAAGTTTGCCTTTTCCAGGATCACCCTCATGTAGCCTTTTAACCAAAAAATAAAAATTAGCAATTAATATTAAAATTTTACTGACGCTAGAAATGAAACCAATTTACGTATACATCGTATCGACCATGCAAAGAAGTTTATTATTTCTCAGAGAGTTAGCTCTCTACCAATAATAGGATTATTACGGCGCGAATCCTATTGCAACAATAGATGGAGTAAAGAATATTCGCTCTCCCTCCCTCTCTTTCTCTCTCTCTCTCATGCTGCCAAAATTACGCTTGTAAGTGGGAAGAATGGTATAGAAACGCCTAATAGAATTTATAACTCGCAGTTTGTTTTTACGCCGCCTTTCGAGCGGCTATTCAATGGTTTTTAAATATTTACATTAATATCTTCTGAATTCTTCAAGATATTGGTTTCGGAGCATAAACAAATCAATAGTATAGGTAACCCGCATTAAGATTTGGAGGTTTGAATGCACGTATATTATTATATTAAGATCTTCTTCAGTATATTGAACTGGAATAAGCACGAATATTTAAGTTAAATGTCCTACTTTCATTGACTTCGTTGAGCAGTTTCGGATCTTATTCGAGACAGACATACGGACAGACAATCGGACAGAGAGACAGACATTCACTTCAATTTTATTATTTGTTATAGACTAACAGTTTGAATATTGTTTATAAATTCGTTTTGAAATGGTTGTTCCAGACCGCTGTTTGTTTGACAGGGATTGCGTAGCCAACGCATACTGCAAAGACAGGAAGTTTTGCCAGTGTGTTACAGGATATCGAGTTGAGAAAGACCCCAGCACAACAAGGGAAATGTGTGGTAAGGAACAGTTTAATTAATTCTTAACATATTAGACGTTATTTACACAGGTAATGAAGACTCACATTGCAGCAATCTATTCTTTTATACATAAAAAAATATCGGTTTTATCTCCGATCAGATCAAACAACTTTTAAGATTGAAAGAATTGCTTATGTACTTATACATTTATATTGTATGAAACATCATCCATCAGACAACAATTGTATATACAAAGAACACAATTTACATTTTCTTATCAATAGTTCTGAAATTCACATTACTTGTATTTCATTAACACACATTTCGTCACACATTCTCTAAATCTAGGATGAAACCCTATATACACAAAATTAAAAGACTTAACAAAACATCCCATTTTTAAATTCCCTTCCTATGGTATTAAAGGGGAGTTACCTGTTTCAGGATCACCCTCATGTACCTTTTAATCAAAAAATAAAAAATAACCACAACTAAATATATATAGACGGGGTTAAAAACCCTAACGTACGGGTATGGTCACTGGAACACACTGCGAAAACAAAATTTTTTTATCAGAGTAAATATACTGATTCTCTCACAGTTTTCAGCTATTCAGTAGCCAAAAAAGACTACACTTGAATTTATTACAAAGATCTTGAGCTGATGGGAACATGCGGGAACTTTCTCTCCCCAGACTGATTGCGGGGCTCACCTTTGGAGATGCCTCGTACTCTCTCTTTTTTTTTTCAAGGTTCTATTTTAGGAGGAATATGTAATGGGGGCGAAGACGTTGGGCATACGGTAAAAGTTCTACTATGATCCCATTGGATCAGTCGGTCAACTGTCTCTAAAAACTGGTGGAGATACGGCGAAAGGAATGCTGCGACCACTCAGCAAATCATCTACCGTCATTCGGATGGGCGTGAGAATAGTACCCAATACCTGATTCAGGTTTTCTAGGGTTTTCCTGCATCTCTTTTAGGTGAAACACTGGGTAGATTCCTATGGCCCAGGGGCCATAGTAAACCCTACCTTGATCTACCTTCCACACCTCCCTTTTCAGTTCCCTTTCCTATGCTATTAAAGGGGAGTTATCTGTTTCAGGATCACCCTCATGTAGCCTGTCCCCCCTCCAAAAAATAAAATTACAAAGATTTATGTAGTATAAAACCAAGTATCTAAAACTGGAATAAAAATGACAGTAGGATGGACCCTCTCACAAAGGCATAAAAGGAACTACAATAGTCGATCCATCAGCCAAATCAGCCTCTAAAGGACACCCCTGCAATTCTGTCTCAATCTTATACAACACTTTAAAAGACGTCTCGTACTTAATTAAAGAGAAATTTAAAAAATCACTGAAGCGAAAAATGGGAAAAAATTAAAAATTTGATTCATACATCAAACCATCACAAATATTTACAAAATAACGACAAACCCGAAACTAAATCAGAGAAATCAAATCGTCATGTCAATAATTAGGACTGGCCACACCAAACTTACTCATCTTCATCTATTAAAAAGAAGAGCCTTCAACCTATCTGGAATCAATGCAACCCGACGTCCAAATCTCCATGCATCGTATACTCATGAACTACATAAAGTACGAACAGCATAAAAGTAGCGCACTCAGAGGGAAATAAGTCTACATAGATTCTTCATCCTCACAAGATGAAATATTACAACTTGTTCAAAAATTTAAAAATAGCGCTATCCAAATACCAAGATAAAATGTAACTTAATATTTCTTTCAAAGTAAATATTATTGATAAATTGTAAATATTTAGGAACTAATGGCAGTAGAAGTTGAAGTAACATTAAATAATGTTAATACTGTAGTAAAAAAGTCATTATGTTATTCATATAATTGTAATTTTTCTATAATCTCTGCATAATGTGTAAATATGATAACTAAGCTTATATTATTTGTATTGTAAATAATTAACTTTCGAAAGTCGAAAGCAACCATTTGCGGCTGGTGCATATGTGCTAATGTGATACAGAACCTGTAGGAAGAATTGTTTCGTAATTTTAATAAATTTTACAATAACAATATTTTAAGTGAGTGAATTTCTGCCGACTTGCGGACGTCCTCACTTCCCGTTAAAACAGTATGCACTTTGTGCTACGTGAACTCTGTCGCTCGATTCTTGTCTGGAATAAGGAATGCGCATTTCATTTTACACCCCCCCCCCCTTAATCCAAAAAATTAACAAACGTGTGGTACAAAAAAAAACAACGCCAGTGTGTGCGTGCTGCCAGAGGCGTCCTCATTAGGCTACAGTTTTAAATGTTTTTATGAATTAATAAAAGATTACTCTTTACGGCCTTCTTGTAGTTTATTTGAATTAACCAAAGGTAATAAAAAAAACATTTAAGGGTTAAGTAGACTTTCAAAACCCTGAGAAAACTATCGCACGATCCTGCATGAAATATTCTATAATATGGGGCCAATTCCTTAAAATTATCTTTAATTTTTTAGAATATGAACGAAGTAAATAAAGATAAAATTTGTGATAATTTGGTTTGATATTCAAAAATTACGTCATATTACACGTTAGAATTAGAAATGTAGTATATTACCGGTCGTGGGCTATTAGCAACACTGTATATTTAAAAAAAAATATTTATTTAAAGTAGCGTGAACCTTGCGGTCGTTAGCGACTGTTACATCACATATATACAGAGATAATATTTAATTGGTTGTCATCATTTGTAACGGAGCGTCAGGCCATTAATGAATTTTAATTGTTTATCTGACAATTAAATATACAATAAATGAATTAAATCATCCTCTTTGTCGGTTTATTAAATTTAAATATTAAACATTACAACGTTTCGTCTTATATTTGAGATTTCTTCAGTTAAAAATTAACTGCAGATGAAACCTCATTCCATGACTTCTTCGGCCGAAACGTTGTTATGTTTAAGAGTTGAATTTAAAAAACTGACAAAGAGGATGATTTTACATATTTATTAATGACTGATGTACCGCGTTTGTACTTTTGAATAAGATATTTAAGTTACTATTGACTAGATTTCTATTTATGTGTTGAATTGTATTGGAATATGTTGTTTTGTTATAGAGCTGTTACAGAATTAGCAAAGTGTTGATGTATTCTTGGTTAAGAAATGTTCATGTGTTAGTTTCGAGTGGCCTATTCGTAGAAGTGTATACACAATCTGGTCTATTTATATTGTAATAGCATTTGTTTTTCTGTGTATCGGCAAGTTATCTTACGTAATTATCCTCGTAAAAATTGGGGTCTACTACACATTTTCAAATACTCACGAGTCGCCACTAAAAGCAACTGCCTGAAACTGAGTTCTTCTAATTTTGCTTCAAATTTTACAATATTATCCAAATAATTTTCATCCCACGTTTATTTAAAAGAAGCTTTCGGTTGTCTTAGAGATAGTCATCTGAAAACCTTATGAAAACATTATATATGTTACTGTAAAACACCGATCGGTCTTTCACAGTAACGTATACACATAAAATATATACCTTTTCCCACTTTCTTGAATTATGAGAATAAACCTCATGAAATTTTCAATTTAAAATCAATTAAACAATGAAATGTTCATACTCTACATCCATTTTATGTCAACCAACAATATTCATTGAGCGACTGTTTTTCAAACAGATGAAATATGTAATGATGAATGTTGTAAAACAAGGTTGCCTTTTTAAGTGCATGTAATGTTTTAATGTATATTTTGCAGGTAAATAAGGTTAAGAGCCTAGAGGAAAGAATTTATAATTAATGATTAGAGCTTTTTCTTCATTTTTTATTATAATATAAGCTGAACCCTTTGTTAGTTCACTGAAAATTGCACCATTTTCCAGCGTTATTTTTTTCGTTTAAATTAATTGAAGTCAGATAAATATAGCTATTAATTCGTCGTCATTCTTCATTGTTTTGAGCACAATATTTAGGAAGATTAGCAGCTACATATTATCAAATATTCAAAAATGCGTATATATACATTTTTTTAAATATGACCTGCAATCTTAATTAAGTGGAACTAAGATGTTTCTTGAATTACGCTGTTATTATATCTCACTTGGTATCGTCGCTACTAAACTATCGAATGTGCAAAAATTCATATTTTCATATTCCATACCTTGCGCATGCCTTTAGAACGATAATTAATTTCGCAAATAGTCGAATTTCTAGCCATGTTCGATACAGAGGTAACAAAGTGACAAATCGTACACTTTTTATTAGTACAACGGTTTTCTTGCTGTCCTGAAAACTAGCCCCTTTCACATTCACATTGACGTTCTGGTGGCGACATCTGTGGCTCCACCTCTTCTAATTTTCCTCCAAGGTCGTTTAATCTTTATTTGAAATATTTTTTCTTGACTCCAATTTATGTAAAATCTGTCTATTATAACCGACAATACATACTTATTTGTAATACTTAACATACCTCACTAAGTATTTACAAAACAAGACTTGAAGAGCAATGCTCCCTCCTGTGAACATTCTCTAAAATGAATTATGATATGGCATTCTGTAGTTCTTAAAATATTATAAATATGTCTTTTTAATTAAATCGGTGTGTAAGGTCTGATGGCTTGTAACTTGATAATCTTCTTGGCTTGTAACCTAATCTTTGTGCCTGTTGCTGAGGTTTGTTATTTCTTGCCCGACTGAGGGTATGTTTAGGTCAGTTTGTAAGACTGTTGGCAACATGCCAAGCTGCGTTTACTATTGCTCAGTACTTTGTTTTGAAAGCCTCTGTATTATATCTAAGTTAGATAAACTTTCGGTACCCCAGAGTGTTGTTCCGTACGTCCAGGTTGAGTTTATTATAGTTTTATATTATATATTATTTTCGATAAAGAAAGATTTTCTGTCCAGAAACCACAACATTTGAGTAAGTTTGTGGCCAAGTTGTTTCTTTTTGTTTATCTTCTATCAAGGTATATTCCTAAATATTTAACTCTTACCATGTTTGAGTGCTATTGTTATTTGAGCAGATTTGGCCTTATTTCATTTAATTTGCCAACGCAGTAGCCATTGTTCTATCTAATAGAAGATCTTCGTTGGATGATAATGCTGTTGTATCGTCAGCATAAGTAGCAACAACTGTTTGAACAGTTGTGGTAAATCTGCAATATAAATTCAGTACAAAGTTGGACCGAGAGTGCTTTCCTTTGGAACACCTGATAATATTAGGTACACTCTTGAAATTGCTTCTAAAGGTTCTATTGGTTAAGTATGATTTTAGAAGAGAAAATATCGATAGCGAGAAGATTTGTTTCACTTTGTATACTAGGCCTTTTTACAATACTTTGTCAAACGCTTGGCTTATTTCTGGCTGAGCAGTACTTTTTCTTCTCGAGATCGCGATTGACATGATTTATTATTTGGTGAATTTGATCAATGATCCCATGTTTTTTTTTCTGAAATCCAAATTGATGATATGGTAAAAGCTGTTGTCGTTCAATTATTGGAGTTATTCTTTTAAAGATTATTTTTTTTAGAACCTTTGGCAAAAGGCCGATGTCACTTTGTTTGGGTTTTTTCCTCGTATTAGGATCATAACTATTTCCGCAACTTTCCATTGGCAAGTAAAATATTCAAGCCTTAATACTGAACTGAAGAAATGTCAGTAATTTGTAGCATTTTTCTGTTAATTCCTGTAATACTCTTCCGGCAATAAGATAAAATCCGGGGTCGTTTTGATTGTGATGTTATTCTGTGTTATTGATTTGACTATTTGAATATATAAACCGGCGAACCAGCGTGGTGAGTGTTGTCCCGCTGAAGTCTACTTGGAGGGTCCAGCCCTTCTTTTGTTAAATTGCTTCCTTGCTGCCGTAATTAGGGGTTGACAACATTCTTTCAAGGAGGTCGTAATTTTTCTAGGAAGTGACGGGCCGGACGTCTGCTGCTTTGTTATCTTCGTGCACGTGCGCGTCGGTCTTACACTCAACAAAAGATTTGCAACGTCGATAGTGATAAGCTTGGGAGATCACTCATCAAAATCTCACTCACTCAAACACAATGCCACAAAAATATTTTTTTATTCACAGTATAATACAATATTCCTAGTCCCCTGTCTTGTACAATATAAAACTTTCTCGGTTTCTGATTAAGACCCGCAAATCTCGTTCAGAATAACAAGGATCTGTCAACCTTTAAACGCTCTTTAATCTCAGGCACATGTGAGGTTGCCCATCCCCTATTAAGTTTTTGCCACATGCAGTGATGTATGATTCATAATACCGACTTTGTTTACCGATTAGATTCATTATGACAGCAGGTTGCTGGAGTAGAATACGCGTACTGACTCCGGATGACGTCATCGGTCGCCGTCTGCCAAATAGGAACTCGTTCGCCGTAATATGCAACATAAGTAGTTTCAATTAATACTTGATAATATGATCCGTTGCCGACCTCCTGTAGTCTAATGGCTTGTAATGCCTCAGAAGACGGAGGTCCATAATTCGAATCCTGGTGTGGGCTTGGATGTTTGTGTCGTCATGGTTACAAAAACTGGGATTAAGACTAATGGAGAATCGATAATCTGAGCATGTATCACTCCAAATTCGGAATATGTCATGTAAGATGACAGCCCGCAAGTCGATCTGGCAGGCCAAGGTCTTCAATGGGCTGCAGAGCCAACGAAGAAGAATGTGATCAGCTACAAATAGATACAATTTAATGCCTTCAGTATCAAAAATCGCTAACCTCGGCCGTATGTTTTACTCTTTAAAATGAAATGAAAATTAAAAATTATATAAAGTCATCGACGCACAACGCTTAACGATCAAATAAATCTAGTTTGTGTTAGCGTCAACTTTGTACTCTCTTCACATGTAGATGTAAACCATGGTGACCCTCGTGAATTATGTTCATGGGAATAAGATAATTAAATTTACATAAGTAATGGTTCGGAAGTCAGTTATCAATAATTTAATACGAAAAATTACTAGTATACCATGTTAACAAAACGATTTACTAGAAACACGACGTTTCTTCCACAATCTGTGGGCTTCATCAGGTGTACATTAATCATATCTTGAAAATAAAAACACAAATAAAGATATACTTAGAGAAGAACAAAGATCTTATTTAAGAAAAGAGTCATAAAAGTTGCTGAAGTTATTTGTATGAACCGACATTACTCGATGAACAAATGTTTTTGATGTCTAATATTTTCATTTTTGCGGAATCTGTGATGATTGATTTATAAAATTCTTGCCTGTCTACTGAGTTCCAACCCTCACATATGTTGCAGACATCTTTCGTATCGTTCCAAGAACTTTAATTCACCCCTTCATAACGTATTTAATAATTATATCCCAAAGCTTAAATTCACCCATGCAATTGGCGTTCCCTCAATTTTCTAGTTGTCTCCGTTCTAGTTAAAGGCAACAAATTACTGCAAACTGGTTTCTAAAACCAAATTTTACTGGAAGGGTTATGGATTTTAATTCCATTAATCCTTCATGGTCTACGATTTGTAGAAATATCGTATTTGTTTGTGAGGTTGTTCTGGAGTTATCAGAGTATTCAACAGCGATTCTTTGACCAAGGTCTTACGTAACCTGCTGATCGTATTTATTGCGTAAATCATTTTTCCCACTTCTGTTCAAATCACGGTACCTAGTATGTCGCAACAATCAGTTTCTTTTGATAGTTATTAATTCTTTAGGATCACTATTATTTTTATTATTATTATTATTATTATATGAGGGACATTCAATAATTAAACAGACATATTCATATAAAAAAAGTTTCGTAGGAAGTGTTAGGTACTTTTATAACATTATAGGTTGGTATCACTAAGATGAACTGAGAACACCTCACGCTTACAGCCTCAAAATTGCATTTAACAATTACGTGTCCGCTTGAAGTTTGCACATTACTTAAACAAAGTTCAGCGATCCATTCTTATGGCGAGAAAACGGGTAAAATCTTTTCTCGAATGATTTTACAGTATGGAAAAATTTGTATAAACCGGGGAAAATTTTATAACTGAGTAGAACAGATCATAAACGATCAGTGACTGACGCGCAAAGTCCTGGCCGACGAACGCCTTCTCCTGAAACCCGCATTGACGACATTATTATTGAAGACCGACATATTAGCAATGACGACATAGAAAAATGTTGCAGTAATCTTGGCACAGTTCATAACATTATCAGTAACAAGCTCAAATACAGCAAAACAAGTGGAAGTTGGGTCTCTAAAGGGCTAACGAAACAACACAAGTGTGTGCAGATTTGAAAGAAAGCTATGAACGAGAAGGTTACCCTTTTCTGAGCAACATTTTAACGTTTCATGAAACTTGGGCTCGTCATTTTGAACCAGAGTCTAAAAGACAAGCCATATAATAATGGAAGCACACTAGCTCACCTGTCCGAAATTCAGAACGCAAGCATGAGCGAGAAAAGTCATGCTGACCGTCTTTAGGGATTCCCGACGAATCGTCTTTTGTAATTATTTGGAAGATCAGTGACAGTGACTACTATTCAGACATGCTGATGTGATGATCAATGGGAGATAAACGTAGAGGATCTCAAAGAAAAGGAGTGATATTGCTACTGGACAATGCTCGCCTCCACATAGTCAAGAAACTATTGAAAAAATGGGTAGGAACTGTGAGATCCTACCTTATCCTTGGCACCTGTAAACCACTCAAGGAAGCATTATGTGGAAGTACGGTCAGCAACAACGAGGAAGTGAATGAATTTGTGCTAAACTGTTTAAAAACAATAACACAAAGACTTATGTGCAGCGGGTATAAAAGAACTAGTTTATAGTTTGTAAAAAATGACTGACCAAAATTAATGAATCCAGACTCTAGTTATAAAAGAAGCAATTATATTAATAAAAGGTTATGCATATAGTCCGTAAGATGCTGCGAATAGCGCATTTAATACGCTTATAAATTGTTTTTGAGTAAATATTTTGACTCGCTGAAACACACACACACACTGTGTCATTTTGCTTAAGAAAATCCGCATTAAACCCAGTAACGTTATTAATGTACTTCAAGTAGGAAGTACAAAATTAATATACCATATTTAGGCATGTACAGGCGGCCAGCATGTTAAACAAAGTAGCTTCGGTTAAGAAATGTGACAATTTATACATTCCTAAAGCTGCATTCGTACAGAATTTGACACGTTTTTGGAAAATTTTAGATCATTTGCTGACAATAAGTTTTTGAGTGTTTTTGGCGTATCGTCTGACATTGTCGACGAAAGTGAAATAATGTCAACCGATGATGAATGACAAATTATGTTAATGACTTGCGAATACAATACGTTGTAAGATATGAAGATACTAATATTTTATACTAGTGAAGTGTACTAAACTTCAATTTAATTTAAAAATTTCGGCCACAAGTCGCACCCCATTTACCCTACATATATTTTTTTGTTAAAAAGTGTGGCCTATACCTTACCAAATACCGTATCTTTTACTAGATAATGAACTGAATTGGAAAGAACTCGTCGATGTATCTATACCACTAAATAAAATTGAAGTGTCTGTCTGTATGTTTATCTCGAATAACCTCCGAAACGGCTGAACGGATTTCAATGAAAATTTCAGGGATTGAAACAGGAATTTTAACTTACATTTTCGTCTATGTTTCATTTTGATATCTTACTGAGTTCAGAAGATATTAATGTAAATATTTATAAATGCTTTGAAATGCCGCGCGAAAGGCGGCGTAAAACCGACAGCGAGTTATAAGTCCTATTAAACGTTCCTATACCTTTCATCCCACGTACTGTTACAAGCGTAATTTTGGCAGAATAAGAGAGAGAGGGGGAAGTAAAGGATGGGGGGGAGAGAGCCGGGAGTGGGGTGAGGAGACGGGAGAGGAGGGATTAAGGGAGGGGAAGAGGAAGAGAGAGAGGAGGAAGAGAGGGAGACCGATCGAAGGAGGGAGGGAGGAAGAGAGCGAGAGAGGGAGGGGAGAGAGAGTATTCTCACTACATGTATTATTGCAGCCTATTGCAGAGAGCTACCTCCCTGAAAAATAATAAACTTGAAGTAAATTTTAATATTTAGTAATTGCTCATTTTTATTTGCTCCGAAACGTGTGAAAACGTGACCTGTTCAAAGCCAACGGCGAGTTATAATGTTTGCCCTCAAGCGATCATAAATAAACGATTTCGCACTTTTTATATATTCAATGAATTCAACTTCAAAATTTTGTGGCTGTTGTTGCGTTTTTAGGCCAAAATAAAACGAACTATTTCCGTGCGAACGAAGTCGCGGGCATAGCTAGTTAATTAATAAACAAGTATACAGTAAAAAGATAATTGCAAATCTAGTATGTATGGCGTCTCTACTTATTTATACGACGCATTTGACCTTTATTAAAAAACTTTTTTTAATAAATTGTAAATATATTATTTATATGTGATTTATTTTTTGTAGTACGTGGCCTAGGTGCTAGCTGCAGTTCGTTGGATGACTGCAGGGCGAGCATGGGAGAGTTGGCCGAATGCAGGGATAAATTGTGCGCATGTGCAGCTCAAGCGCATTACGTTATGGGACACTGTTACCATACTTCTCGTAAGTTAACTTCTTATTCTTTAGTTTTCACTTACAGAATAATAATTATGGTATCCTAACCTTATATTAAGTTTGTGAATTCCTTTTTCTTGTTGCAATTTCTCCCATATGCTTATATGCGAGCTTGACTCTTATTTGACATCTATTAAAGATTCAGTTGTATTAGACAATAAACTAGAGATGGCTGATCTGCTCGAGATCTGATTCGAAGAACTAACTCATTCTGGGGAGTGAGTGACCATTGAATACCTCCTCTCCTGTGATCCGAGAGCTACCAGCTGTTTGAATCACTGAATCATGAATCAGTACCCGCGGTACTTGATCCTAGTGCTCAAATGCAGTGTTGCACTCGCGAAGGTAGACAAAGATATCCACGTGTGGCTTCGGAAATCTCGTCTTGTATTGCTACCGGCCATTGTGAAAAACTACTTATTATAATTTCCGTATTCCGCGTTTTTAGTAGTAGACGGTATTATTTCTTATTCATTTTTTCTCCATCATGTGAAACTGAAAGAGAAGTAAACAGAACATATAGTATAGACGGGTAGTCATATTTTTTCTTTACTTCTGTGAAAGATAAAATGGTGTGTTTGTTGTGTAATGCAATTTTTAGTACCTTGAAAAACGTCAATGCAAATAAACACTATTTGACTCATAAAGAAGATAAGTATGTCAATTTAGAAGATGAATCTCGAAAAGCTAAACTTCAAAAAGTGAAAAATGGAAATCATAAACATCCGTCTTTAAGTTTTTGAAAAAATACCACTGCAGTTGATGGTGACGTAGCAATAATTAAAGAATGTAATCCTGAAGCAGGTTGTATGTTAGAACAAGATGTTGATAAATACAAACAGCTGTCTCTTTCAAGAAGAAGTATATCAGATCAATAGCACGAATTAGCTGAAAATCTAAAGACTAATTCCTTACAATTATACAAAATGAAGATGTGTATTTTTCGATTTGCTCTATCGCCCTACAGCGACTACACTTTCACAGGGGCACAAATTTAAACATTACAACTTAACAAATCTTATCAGCGAATTTAATTGTACTAACATAAAATGGCATTTTTTGTATGTTTCTCTTTTAGACTTTTGGTTATTTATGTAAGTTGGATAAAATCAGATTCACCAGAGAGCCTTCGATTTTTTATTCAAATGGTAAACGATTTGACCTTGAAGCTCTTTCTTTTGAAGTCCAATCATGACGTCACAAAACGGCTGCTATAAGTGAATCATTTATAGGATCTTGTACTGCTATTCCCCTCTTCCTTCGGTAGCAATACTACGAAAATAAAAACGAAATCAACAATGAACGATGCAACAAAAGCGTGTTCTTTTAATATCTTCATTGCATTTCTGACAGATAAATTTCGAATGTCTGTAAACAAAAAAATTGCTTTTTCGTAGTCTCGAGAAAATGTAATTGGTAGGAGATATGGTATGAATAATGTAATTGTCTACTGAATATAGACAGTTCCTATTTTATTATTAATTTATATTATACCCCATTCTACTACCTGATATACATACGAAAATATCTTACGTTAAGTATCTCATAAATGCAAAATAGTATATAGGGGAACCGAACGTGAAATAAAATGCGTATTACGAGATCACTTTGGTTTTATGAAGAGAAGCAATATTGACCCTGCGCCTAACTTTAGAAGACAGAATAAGAAAAACAAGCCTACGTTAATGGCATTTGTAGATTTAGATTTCGACGAAGAAGAGTTTTCCACAACTTCTACAGATGACAGTCAGAAGTAATTAGAATTGAAAGGCAAGAAAGGAGTAAGACAAGGATGCATGCTGTTCAACTTATTTATAGAACAGACGATTAAGAAAGTTCAAAATGAACGTGTTCCTGGAGGATGAGTACAACGTGAGGATTAATAGAGGGAAAATCAAGGTAAGGGAATGTAGTACGGGAAACAGTGGAATAACAAAGGGTGTTAGATTGGGAAGGGGTTTTTAAGGAAGGTAAGGAATTCTGCTACTTGGTCAGAGTAATAAATAGAGTAGGATAGCACAGACAAAGAACGCTTTCGCTGAGAAGGAAATTTACTTTCTAATATAAATAGTTTGTCAAATAATTTATTAATCTTATTCAAAAAATTAATTAGACCTTTACATTGATGAATAATTAAGTGTGAAGAGCTATGCGAGGAATAAGTGTTTTGTCCCAGTCCTTTGCGCAGCATCACGCCGTGTTTCAATAACTTCACTTTTGCACACGAACTAGGGATGGGATCGAAATAACGTAAGTTATAAATAACCTGTTACCAGAATATAACTGTTACCGAAATAACCTGTTACTGAAAATACTATGTTATTTTAGTAACACCCAGCAGATACTCATAACGCCGTTGTTTACTTCACTACTGGCAGACAGCGTTGAAGTGAAAGAAAATTCTCTGCTCAGTAACGCAAACGGAAAAATAGTTAACAAATTATATTAAGTTGCTGAAATGGACAGCCAGAAAAACATACAAACATTTAAATAGTCTTTAATTTAAAAAATAATTCCGGTAAAACCACACGTATTAATTTATACAATTACGAATACATAATATCGCAAACTTCATTAAGATAATGTTTATTATACAAATTATTGATATCGTTTTTACAAAATATATTATTTATAAAAAATGAATTATTGTTTATTTTTAAAATATTTTTTAACTTTTAAATTATTGTAAGAGGATCTCATTTTATTCGTTCAAAATTTGACATGTGCATTGACGAAATTAATAGAGAAAGAATTTATAAAAAGAATATTAATAACTTTATTAAAATTTTCAATATATGACAACTTTATAGTCTTTCTTTGAAAATTGGGATATTAGACCTGTAATTAAGAACTCTTCCAGCATGTTAATTTTTTATACTAATTGGTAATAATTTAATCTTAACATCTTTAAAATGAATAGGGTGCTTAAGTTCTATTTAATTGGTAAAATTTAAATTTTTTTGAAAATTATTGAAAATTTTGATTGAATTATCTAATTTATTTTTTGGAATGATATAAAATATATCATCATTCTACACAGAAGAGAGTAAAACACGCCTTGCAGACAGACGCAACACATCAATATAACGCTGTTACGTCGTAACCTGTTACCCAGTTATTGGTTCTGCTAAGCCGTTCTGTTAAATGTAACCTGTTATATTTAGTTCCACACTATAAAAAGTTAGAGAAGGTTGTATTTAAAAGTTTTAAGGAAAATATTCATGTTAAAAGTAATATAATATTGGTTTAACTTAACTAAATACCATTTCAATGCATTTCCTATGTGATCAATATTATGTAATCCTCAAGGAATAGAATTAAATATTTCAAGAATAAACTTAAACTTTTATTAATATAATAGCATAAGTTAGTCATACTTTCTTCCCATATTTTCTTTCAATAAATCAATTGTCTGGCATTATCTTCAATTATAAATTAATGAAGTTTTACTTGATTTATTTACTTTTACTGTTAATTAGTTAGTAGCTTCAAACGTCTTTTTTATTTTGTATCAATAATTATTTTTATACTTTTTACTTTCCTTTTCCCTCCTTATCGTGAATACATGATATTATATTGCGATGATTTAACAACGTTCAGAGTATATTCCTTATAAAAATAAAGATAATTATCTAGGTACGCACGGCACACGAGGGCGATTATAATGGGCTGAAATCTATGTTTATTAAAATAACATGTTACTAAATTAACCTGTTACTGGAACCTGTTATTTCCTTGTAACTGTTACGGAGTAACATGTTACCGGGAAATAACTATTTAGCGCATCTCTAGCACGAACTAAGGGAACGAAAGCTGATCAGTTAAAAACTGTAATAATCGAAGGGAAACAATAATAAAGAACGTGAATTGGAAACTATACACATTTGTCTAATTAAAAACAGCGATTTCCAACAATGCCGAAGTGTTTACCTACTAATAAGAAAGGAGTGTCTGGTGCCACCACCGCGCCCCTTCAACAATGTTTCTCTGACAACAATGACATCGCGTCATTGTCTTGAGTGAGCTGCGGTGGGTCCAAGCATATTTCAATCCTGCATTAATAAAATAATGGAAGATATTGATGGAGTAGTTTTGATCACCTCAATGGAAGTAAGAGACCTGTGGCGTGGGACAAATACATAGGAATGGTAATCAAGATGCCCGGCATGAAGTTTGCGAAGAACTACTCCAATAATTTGATGTTAATGAAAAGGATAAAAATGAGTTTGGGAAGACAATTATTACTAAAACTATCATTTATACATGCGTGCTACTTTTTTTTCTTGAAAGATAGAATCAATGTGCAGAAATCATTTTTAATACTTTCTTTTATTTAGTCTCAGTTTATTAATCGAATTTTATGCTTTTCATGACACACGACGACACAACCAAAATAATTACATAACTTACTTCTCACGATATTTGCTGTTAGTCAGTCCTCTTCTGCTTCTCTCTTGCGACAACTCTTCCATCCTTTGATATAAATTGTGTCCACATCCCTGTATCTATCTCTCTCAGGTACAAAATTATGTCATACAATACGATGCAAGAAATTACAATATTAGTTATACTGAGTTATGATGTTACAAGGATTGTTCATTTATATACGTTATGAAATATTGGACACCCAATTTTTCAGTCTTCCTTTATTGACAATTTAAAACAATTAAATATTAGTAATATTTATTCAGTAGCTTTCAGCTGAATAAGTCATATTCATCTATAACATAATAAAATATTACAATTAATAACAGCTGTAGCCACCCCGGGTTTTATCCGGAAGAACAGGCAGTCTTTTAAGCGGAAAAGACGTCGAAACGCCCGGCAGCTATACTTGTCACTAATTGATTCTCAATTAAATGTTGTATGCAAGATTGTCATATTTATCATTACTGGTATGACCTGACTCATTATCATCACAACTCAGATCGACCGAACGTGTTTCCATCCAAATTACTACCAATATTCTTTATCACGTTGCTTGCTAATAATAAATAACCTGCATTTGGATTGATTTCAGATATAGGACAACCATGCCGCTTTAAAAATGAATGTCAAATCGAAAACCCAGATGTAATAGTAGGATGTGAGAACGGCATTTGTGTATGTCCAAGACTTTACAGGCCTAATGAAAATGGCACGAACTGCATTCCATTGTTAGGTACGTAAGAAATTGTGTTGTATTGTTTTAAATTTCTAACAATTTTGTAATATTTTCATGTAAAAATAAAAATTTTCACTAATCCATACCAATAAATGAAATTGAAATGTCTGTTGTATTTTTGTCTCGAATAGACTCCGGAACTGCTCAACGGATTTCAATGAAAATTTGAGGGGTTTATAAACATGCGATTTAAATCAAATATTCGTGCATATTTCATTTCGATATATTGCAGAAGATATTAATATAATATAAATGTTAACATTCTATGGGAAGGCTTCTTGATATAAGCGCATCCAAATATTCAAAAAGTGAATGCGGGTTGCCTATACTCTATTTATGCTCCGAAATGGGTTAACAGATTCCAATAAAAATTTCAGAGATTGAAAAATTAAATTTATTTAAATTTTCGTGTACGTTTCATTTCAATATCTTGCAGAGTGCAGAAGATATTAATATAAATCCATTGAATTTTTGTGCAAAATCCGTCGTGAAAACCGACTGCGAGTTACAAGTCCTATTAGGCGTTCCTATACCACTCATCGGACTTACTGTGTTTTTATAAACGTAATTTTGGCAGCATGAGAGGGGAAGGGGGGCGAGCATTCTCACTCCATCTATTGTTGCAGCAGGATTCGCGCCGTAATTAACCTAACGTTGGCAGCGAACTCCCTGAGAAATAATAAACTTCTTTGGATCGTCAATACGATGTTTTCATAAATTTGTTTTATTTATCGCGTCAGCTAAATTTTAATATTTAGTAATTGCTCATTTTTAAAAGCAAACAAAATAAATTTTATTCATCCCAAAAAATATAATGAAGGTTTGTATCGAATTGGCTCCGAAATGAGTAAAAGCGTGACTAGTTAAACCCAACTGCGAGTTATAAGGTTTGCCCTGAAGCGATCATAAATAAATGATACCGCAAATTTTATATATTCAATGAATTCAACTTTGTCAAATTTCTGTATCTGTTGTTTCGTTTTCTAGGGCAAAATAAAAAGTGCTATTTGTCCAAGCTAAGCGCGAACGAAGTCGCGGGCATAGCTAGTTTTGAAATATTATTGAGATTAAGAATTTAAGTTTTATTTATCAGTTAAATGATAACTTATACTTATACGGTAACGATAGAGAATGGCTGGCACCTTATTTTGAGAGTTGACGTCGCTGCACGCCATACTGTATGGAGCGTGTTAAATTTTTAAGCCTTTGACTATCTCCTTGTCCGTATTAATGTGCAGTATATATCGACTATGCTGATTCAGAATTTTTCTAGTAATCATTTTGGAAAAATAATGAAAATCATTTTTTTTTAAATTGGTGGGTAGGCTTTCATACAAATATTTTCCATTTCTCATAAAAATAGTTTTACTGCTACCAAAAACCAGCCTTCTAAAAGTCTACATAGTAGTAATAACAGGCGACGTATGAGCACGATATGGCAACCATTCCATACCGCAGTTTTGCTGAAATGAAATAATCTTGGAGTAAACGCGATAGCCTACGAAATATTAATTATTTATTCAAAAATAGGTCGGGGAAAGACTTTTCCATCGCAAAAAAAAGTCATTTACCAAATTAACATTACAATATATTAAAAAATCTATAAATTAAATTAATTACTGGTTACAATTGGTACAAATAAAAATAATTTGTCAGGCGCAGTGAGTCCTGCACATTCTTGCAGGTCAGTTGTCACGAAAATAGTTCGTTTTTTAGCAGCTCGATAATAAAAGGAATCGAAAGAGCATTCAAAACTCAATAGAGTGAATGAACGTAACAATAGGTTTATGAAAGGCACTTATATTTAACAATGGAAACTTAATTGGGAAAGATAAGAACACGGCCTACGAAAAGCACAAAACGGGAAACTGATAGCATATTGTCAAAACTGGTGTATAGGGTTTCTCTATTGACACGTTTGGCCGTTATATAACAGTAATTCTAATGTATACTCACGATGTTTATTAAAAAAGTTGTTTAGCTCAATTAAAATATATTCGCATTTAGAATTTACGGAACTGGTGGAGAGTTATCTCCCATCCTCTGGATTGGTGCTGTGAAAGAAAGAGAAAACTGCTACTTGATTACGAAATTTTAATTAATGGGTTTTAAAAATCTATATAAAAGGAAGGGAAAACTTTCATTACATTACAAAAGTGTCAATGATAATTAATTACAAAGTTGGGAGGGGCTTAATCGTGACGTATTAAGTTTGGGGGATATCTTTACTCTTTAGCTGAATTTAGGATCAAAATCTGTGTTGAAAAATTGAAACAATCATAAGTGTTTTCATTTAATTTACTGTACATTATTGAAAGTTAGCTAGCTGCAGTGATGGTTATTTGGAAATTTCTTCGCGGAGTATAGCACACAGACTGTTTTAAAAAATCAATACTTTGTAACAACTCTTTCAATTACAAAGTAAGCTTTTCATTTAGCCCTGGTGTTTAAAAGATTCCTTTTCAAATTGCGAATGTCACCTAGAAACTTTTGAGATGCCAAATGTAGATACCAATGCCTTAATTATCATCACCGAATTGTTCAGTACGCCTTTGTAAGTCGTTTGGCTTCATTTTCTAATCCAGTGTTTACAGGAATCTTTGAGGTTCATTTAGGAAGTGCCTCTTTAAAAGGGTCCATTATTATTGTTTGTCCACTGTTTGAGGACCAATTATTTAAAAATTTCTCTCATGTAGGAGCTGCTAGAGACATTGCCTTTTCAAATATCTAGTCTTTTACACGCTCTAAGTGATTTTGATTCACAATGACGATACAGTTTATTTATATTCTAATCTTTCTAATGATATTGCATATCTAATGTTTATTAGAAGTAAAATGTTTATAAGTTATGTAACGGTCAGACACTTCTGTTCGTACTTTTGGCGGTGTGGAGTCAAAAGAAAGGAGACAGCATTTGAGACAGTGGCAATAAAACTCAGACTTTACGTCGCTCATTGGGTGTTTCCCAATTTTAGTGCGATTTGGCTACATCGGGTGGTGTGTTTTCCAAATGTGATTGGTCAATATCCAAAGAAGTGGGGAATGGATTTTAAAAAGCCGTGCAGATCGATTGTAGACATATTTTTGGACAGATTGTTCGAGAGCGGTGAGACGAGATATGTTTTGGACAGATTTTTCGAGAGCAGTGAGACGGGAGAAATGTCAAGACATATTTGGTGAGAAATTTCGCTTGATTTTGAAATTATTCCTGAAACAGGAAGAATAGCAGCGGCGGCTGTGATCGGGAGAGAAAACGACCCAATTAGGAGGAAGGAGCTGAATATACATTAAGCCGTCACGGTAAATACCCTTGTGACTCTTTGCTGATTTTCTGTACTGCCAGGTCCGAGTAGATTTGTGTAAAATATTTTGTTCTATGAGAAGGCCCAGAATATGTGAACCTGAGGTTAGAGATAGAATTGTTTAATTTTAAGGAATTTATTTGTATCTTTTTGTAAACATATATGTAGTTTTAATGAATAAGAAAGAATAGCCAGCATAAAGATCAAAATATCAAAATTGTAATTATTAATGTAAATATGTTTATTGATCAGGCAAATTGTTTTCTTTTATATTATAAAAACTCATTATTAATATATCAATATTCCTGTTAAATAAAATATTAATTCCCTATATTCATTACAGTTACTTCTCTTTCCACGAGGTTGATTTATTTTATTAAAAGACTTTAAATGAAACAAGAAATAGAATTTTTACACACAAAAGCAGTTCATTTTTAATAAACTTTTTTTCAGGGTTAGGGCTACCATGCAAGTCAAATCTGGAATGCAATGTTACTGGATCAGTATGTGAAGATGTTTGTAGGTGTCTCATTAATTATGTACGTAGTGCAGATGGAGACAGATGCTTACCTGGTAATATCCTATTTTCTTTAAATATATACTTATATTATTAATATTATGATTCTCTGATAATTCTTTATGAGAGAAACCAAAGGAAATGTCATTCCTTTTGTTCTTGGAATAATGGACTTTAAAATTAATTTGATTACTTTAAGAAATAGCATTGAGGAACTCAGAGCCCAAGCATGACATACAAAAATAAACACATCAGTTTGTAGAGGTTGCCCAATTGTTCCCAGTGTAAAGCATCCAATAATTGTTCCAGACACACTAACAGTGGAAGGAATTAAATACACTAATCATTGACACTGGCCATTTGCAGTTTACATTACTATTTTCTAGAAGTGTGAAATAAGTTAATATGAGGATTAGAAACAGAAATTATATCAACATGGTAAAATATTAATCAACCTTTATTAATTAAATTGATTCATAGAGGATTGGGTACCATATAAAAATATATTGGGAAAAGGTTGAAGAAGGTAGAATTTTGAATTTACTTTGATTTCTCTAAATTGTTTAAATAAATTCTGGCTTCTTTGTTCCCATAAAAATGGTCATAATTGGGTTGAATATCTGCCATATATAAATCACAAATTGTGTGCAATTGATGGTATACATAATGGAAAACATAGAATGTTTTCTCAGTGTAGAATGTTGAACACATGCCAAAATAACAAGGGTTAAATGAATACTTAGTTACATTTAAAGACTGCTGATTTTAACAACATCAATATTATCATCACATTGCAAATTTAGGCAATATGTATATTAATTGTAGTATGTTTTATCATGTTTACTAGAGTGGTTATTATGTCCAAAAAGTTATTTTTTATCTTTATTTAGAGTTGTTGCTTCAACTACTATGGTTATTAGCAATTACGGTAAGCAATAAGGGAGCTCATTTACTTGTTAACTGCAATGGTTTCACATTACGGAAACACACAAACAATAAGCATGCTCTTGTTTAATTCAACTTGGGACCTCTGTGTTATGAGGCAGTAACACTGACTGACCACATCATCACAGGCTAACTTAAAGTTATTGATATACTGTAGTTGTTCCACCATAGCATGCTACAGATTTATCAATGCTGTTTTCAGGTAAAATTTGTTTAAAACACAGACTTAAAATTAAATTCTTTGAAATTGTAAATAAATTAATTAAATTAAATTGACTTATTGTTATCTATGAAACACAAAGAATGGCTAAAAGTCAGAAATTGAATAATTTATCTGAAATGTTTTGTCCCCCAAATTAGGTACCTCCTCGGTTCTTTAATTAATAAAAATTTCATGTTGCTTCTGGGGCAGATGTTGCAGCAGATTAATGAAATTTTTGTTATATTTTAATTAAAGAACTTAGGAGGTCCTAAAAGTTGGGTGACGAAACATTTTGAAATAAATTTTTCAACATTCAACTTTTGGCCATTCTTTGTGCTTTTTGAAATTGCTTGACTTTTTCAGTTCTATGACATTCATAGAATAGACTGATTTTTCAGTAATTTTGTTTACGAAAGGAAACAAGGTAGATAACCATCAATTATTTATCTGTCATATATCTTTATCAACACTGTTAATCCATCTGTAAAGATGTTTTTCAAACCACGCTTGTAAATAAGTTTTGTTATTTTTGTAAACTTGTCCATTGTATATTGTGAATTTCATTTCAATACATTTGATCTAATAGTAAATTTCTTCTCAGCACCAGATAATTTAGGTCAACCTTGTGAAGAAAATGACCAGTGTGCCAAATTTATAGATTTTTCTATATGTAAAAATAACACATGTGATTGTCCAGATAATTTCCACAATACAAGTTCAAAACTCAAATGTTGGCGAAATGTAGGTATGTTTCTAAAAACAGCACAGTTATCTTTTCAAATGTATTATCATATCAGTAGATACTATATTGAATGTCCATAATAATATATTTAAATAAGATATACTCTTTTTATTCCTTTAACAGAGCAAGTTTAATTAAGTAAATTGTAAATAAATGTTTATTGTATCAAATAGAAAATGTATTTTCTGACAACAAATGAATCATTCCCATACCAAACACAAAGCAACAAGATTAATATATTAATGTATTGGATTAAAAGTTCTCATAATATGAGCTGAAAAATATGTTAGAAGGAAAAAAACATGAATTCATTATGAGTCATATTATTATACTTAAAAAAAAATGTTTTTACACCAAAGTGAAAATGATACAACACGAAGTAAAAAATAAAATTACTTTGTACCAAAGAATCCACTTAATTAATTGTTTTTCTGGATTATTATTAATCATATACTATACTTATATTTGAATAGATAAATTAATTTAATTGATAAAAATTAGAGCTGATGTTATTAAACTTTTAACTGTTCTTGGGATTAGAGAAAAGAACCACAAATTAGTTAAGGAATGCTCATTAGAAACACCAGCCATATCAACTGATTACATTTTTTTGTTTTAAATTTATATTTTCTCACAGGCTTATCGGACATGTGTGAAAATGATGCAGAATGCATTGTAGCAAATGGGGATGAGAAAGCAACCATATGCAATACTGAGAACAGGTGTCAATGTGCCCCAAAATATGTACAGAAAGGTCCTGACCTGTGTTTATCTCACAGTAAGTAATTGCTAAACCTTATTTACATTACTTTAATATAATTTCTCATTTTAATATTCAACATAGATCATATTAATCTTTTAGATTTGTACTTAAACCTATGTAAATGTTTTATAATAAGAGATTGAATTAAAATTTAACCGGGACTGTTAAAAAATTCAGTGTTTGAATTGATATGATTTTTACAGGTACAGCATTTTCAATCAGTAGCTTCTTGATAACAACATGCCTATTTTTACATTTATAAATGGAAATTTTGCAGTGTTTGAAATCAAGTTTGATGAACATTTAGTATATCAAACATGCTATGACATCACTTACAAGACAATTTTGAAAATTGTGAATTACTAGTCATATTGACACAAAATATTTTCCAAGTATACTCATAGTCTTCTACACTTTATTAGGATTTTTGAAAAAATTGTAATCATGAGAAGTAATAATTGATGTAACTTTTATTTATTATTTATTTTTGAATTTATAAAAACAATTAATAATTAATATATTAATTTATTACAAATAATACATTTTATATAGATATGATTGTTTTATATTGGCAATTATAATTGCTTTTTATTTGTTCATCATATATTAATTAAATCATAACATTAATAATAATTTTAATGCCTGTTTTTTTAAAGAATTCATATAAAGATAAATTAAGCTGGGTATTTTACAGTTGAAATAGAAGTTTTATTCAATAATACTACATTTTGTTGAGTCAGTTAGTACAAATAAATTTCCTCATGTTTTTAAAATTTTGAAGTATGTATATCAATTACAAAAAGTTGAGTCAATAATATAGACAAAAATTAGTGATAAAATAATACAACAAAATGTTTCTGCAATCCTTGTTGCTTTCAATAAGTGATTGAAAATGCAAGAACCCCAAGAATGATACTCAGCACAAACTAGTTTGTCACTTTGTAAATGGCAACATGGAGTATTTCCTGGTGTAGTTGCATAAAGTTTTCTCTGAAGATATCAATATTGCCAGTTCCTGAAATGTTGTTGCAAGTGATAATATGAGAAAACTTTATATAATAATTATGACACCTTTCCAGAAAGCCTTCAACTTTGTAAAACATCGTACTGTGTCTTGGGGATCTTCATCCTCAATTTGTTTCATATCAGTGAAAGTGAACAGATCATACTGTATCATTATAGTTGCAGCCTCTAAGTGGAGGAACAAACTAGTATTCCAATTTTGATTCAGGGTTCTTTGTCCATGTGCATCAAGTGAATCCCACTGAAACAGGCATTTCAACAGTTAAATAAAGAAAGTAACAGATGTCTAAGGTACATTACGAGTAAAGTGTCTTTCATAGCATCAATTGAATTTTGCTAGAAAATAATAGTCATTCCATATCAAGTGTCTTAAAATAAAACGTGACAACCACTTGACCACCCCAGGTTATGTTCAAAATTCATGCAGAAAAGATGAAGATATGAATTATACCCATGTTGAAAACTGTTAGAGAAAAGTGCTAGAAAATTTTCGATTTTTAATTTTGCACCTGGAATGAGAGAATATAAAATAACAATTATTAATTTATAAACAAACAATACTGTGGATTATTCAATTATACCAATATAATTATATTGTAATATACATTCCAGATAAATATAATAACATAACTCGTCATGTGTTATAATATCTTCCTTAAATATTTTATATGCTCCTTAATAACCTTTTCCCAGTTTTTTAGCAACTCAGGTTACAAATGGGTTATCTGATTTGGTGTCTCTCCCTATATTAGCTAAGGAAGGAATAAAAAAGGGGGATGGGATATTGAAAGTAAAGAAAGATAGCCAAGGTTTGACGAGGGCTCCTGTGCTGTAGTTTAAGGATTCTGCCAGGTGATTAACCTAAAAGTGATGTAGGAAAAACTGAAGAGAAACGTGTATCATGCAGGTCACTACTACTACGCCCTTGTGATGACGGAAGTCTGGATTGTTGTGGGGACGCAACAAACAATAATCCTTGATCACATTCTTCTATTCCTAACGTACCTAGTACCTTGTTTATGTGTGTATTGTGTATTAATTATGCATGCGAGTACAGTGTATTTCCCTTGCTCTTCTGTTATTTGTCCTTTGTTGTGACCCCTTCTTGCGGCCGTTGCTGTCTGGATGTTGACACATTATGGTTTGAATTCGTAGCGTAGTGACTGACCGCCACTTCGTTCAAGCCATTCTGTATTGACGAAGAGGAATCAGTCTTTCATAAACGTGACATGTTACTGCATCCTGCAAGACAACTCTTACTATCTATCTCTATCCGTCTTTCCTCTACTGAACTGTACAAAGGTGAAATAAATTAATTGCAGGTAGTTTTATTTTATTTTATAACATTTCTGTGAGCCCTTGGGATTTGAAATTTGTACATTCGGCTTTGTAGGCTGTTACCACCTCATCTTTTGCCTATAAATATAACCACTGGTGTTATAGCAAAAGTTTATCCGCTTGAAAAACAGTAATTTGTAACTTCAAATATGCAAAAAAATTTAGGTGTATACAGAAATACGCAGGGTTACTTACAGGGCTTGCAATGGGGAAAATCCGCCCTCCTGGTCGTGATGGATAAGGGCCCTGGGGCAAGTCTGCAAGCGGCGGTCACAGGCAGTAGCGGGGCGCACAGTCTGGCGGGTGAACCCCAGCGGCCCTCGAAGCGAGACCATGAGGGGGCACCTGGGGTCACCATTACCACCTGGCGCCATGTCTCCCATGCAGTGCCCTTGCCGCACTCATCTTGAAGACCCAGGGCAACAGAATACTCGTGCCTCCCTGGCAAGTAAGAAAATTAGTCATTCTTTGAAATTTTGCTAAATATTATAAACTAACTGACACGAAAGAAAAATAGTATTGTAAAAATGCAGGTTTCAAATTTTATATTAACGTGGCTGTGCAAAATGCCAACATATAGGCTAATTAAAAAATATTAAATATCCAAAAAGTTAGGGTGACCGCCCGGAACTGGAACAAATAATCACCAAGAAACTAATAACACTAAGAGCTAGTAAATTCCAGAAGTAGTGGGTTTGATTTTAAGAAGTTTGTGGAAAATTTGTATCATGTTTCTGTGAGAGAAAATCATGGATACAAATGGGTTCTTGTTTTAAAGGGACAGTGTTGTGTACGTAGGCGAAATTAATTATTTGAGGCTTGTTTACTTTATTATTTTTTTTGTAATAAACAGCCATAAGCTTTTTTCCTTTGAGTGGTCAAGAGTACACTCAGAAGTTGTAAAACAAACAAATCTTTGCTCCCAAGATGTAAGTATTTACCCAGCAAATCGGACTCTAAGAAAAACGTACGTTCCAGAAATGTCGCTCTTTATCGGGAATTGCTAACGACAAATATTGAGATTTGGCCGGGATCATCGAGAGTTCAAAATTTGGTGAGCCAATTTTCCGCAGAAAGGAGAGAAAGACAGTAATGTGATAGTTGTGCGATTCCGGACTACGAGAATAGGTTCAAAAGTAGATCGACTAGCAGTCCGACCTGGGACGCAGTAACCGGTTTTGTATTGCAATAATATGCTCCTCAAAATTTATACTGACACTATAGACCACATTTATACGTATTTGTGACTACAGTATTTTTTCTTAAGGAAACTAAATTATGTTATCACGATTATATATCTGGTAATTTTATTAACTTTTCTCATCTAACAGGAACAATAAATTCCATGGTTAATAAAATATTATTTTACGGGTGTATTATTTAAATTTACCCTGCCCTATTATTAAGTAAATTTCTCAAAACAAATAAGTAATTATTATTATAATAATATTGTAGTTCCCGGTGTAAAGATAAAGCAAAAATATTCCCCAACAGTTAAATCATTACAACACACGCCGAAAAATTTATAACAGTTCGGAGATCTATAGAAAACTAAATATATTAAAAATGTTGTACTAAATAGGATTAATAGAGTCAAAAGCGGCGAGGTTAGGTTAGAGCTTTTATAAAGTATAAGCATTGTTACATACGCGGCAATTGCGGTGCAAATATTGCGACACTCAGTTGTGTTCTCTGCCGAGATCAAACTTCTCGGATCGTGTCCCGTGGTGAATCAAATATAAATCAGTAATCAACAGTAATCCACTCGTCTATTTTAAATAATTTTTGTAAAGATAACTGCCATAACAGAGTGCCAACACATCCTGAGTGTCCTGACATTTTCATTGATTGACCATTTATGAATTAAAATCGCATACATATTGAGAAAACTTTTTCACTGAAACAAGTGACACCACAAATGATTTGGGAAATCAAGTCTGAAGTAGATAAATAGAATTGACATATAAGTTGTAACAATAATTATTCATTTTTATGAGGTGGAAGAAAGAATAATCTTACAGTAAAAACTCTGTTAGTTTTCAAGGTAAAGGGTTAATAATCAGAGAGACCGAACACTCCTTAACGAAGTGTCCTTCGATTCAGGTTAATCCTGAGAGCAGGTAATCGAGAACTTCGCGTCTGATTGAAGACTATAGCCTGTCTCTTAATTCGCCATTTCTTTGGCAACTCTTCGAAACCGTCCGGTGAATGTTGGAGATTTCGGGACGCGTGATTTACATTACTTTCAGCGAAGAAGAGAGCTGAGTTTTGGGACTTGCTGCTAGATTTGCAGAGGCTTGGGGTGAGTGTGGCCGGTGTTTACTCAGTTGTTCGGCCATTTAACTTTTTAGCGGAACGAATGGGCGGCTACCGACACTCCGAGACGTTAACACTTAGTTGATATACGGCCTTGTTGGCCAGAGTTTACGCAGCGATAATTTACTGCACTTTCCTATACCACAGATAGAATCACTTCAGAAATCGCCAGCATTGATACTATTCTCCATTTGCACTCTACACCTCCATCTTATGCAGTCGGATTACTATTTATTACACCTCCTAAGGAAAATTAAATTTTTTAAGAAGTTTCAAAGAAGAAACTGCTGCATCGTCAACCACGAAGATACAATCCGCATCGTGTGAAAAAGTATGTAAAATGCATTATATCCCAAGTAGAAATATTTGCAAATTGGAAGTAGATTACATTTATGTCAGATATTAATTTTCTTTTTTATAATCACTATTTTTAATTATATAATATTTAATAAAACCTTTCAAATTATGGGGAATGGTGAAAAGTATGAGTGTGGTAAAATTACGGAGGCGTCATTGTCCCCATAAATTTAGAATGTGCGACCCCCGGAGTGTTAAATGAGTGTAAATAATAATTTATTTGACATTTAAATATACATATTAACTGAGTTATAACAGACTTTTTATCAGTTTTATTTTATTTAAATAACGAACTGTACTACGTTTCGTCTCTCATTTGAGACTTCTTTAGGTATAATAAAATTGCAATTGATGTCATTAGGTAATATGTTACAATTTTAAAAAATAATACATGGGTTTAAACTTACATAATTTAGCTGTTGATGGACCTCACTCCATGGCTCCTTCGACTGAATGTCTCGCAAATCCGCCTTTAGGCTATCAAATTATCTCGTGAAAACTACCACACCAGTAACATATTCAAAGTTAAGATATACTCGTACTTAATGGATATCACACAAAATTTATTAACAGGCAAATCAAGTTCCGATTAGATAGTATTAAGTATAAAAGTAGAAATTATCAATGTATTAAGGACACTAATAAATTTCTAATATCATAAGATTACCCTACATATCTTGCTTACAACACAAATTAATACAAGTATTCAAAAATTTTATATTAAGATTATTTGGAAAAGGAATAATAATTTGAATTTTGTTAAAAACTTTAAAGATGAAGTTGAAACTTTAGATAAGCATAATGTTATTCATAAACTTAATTGTTTGGATTGCCAAGCAACATATGTCGGGCAGACAAATCGCTCCTTAAAAATCCGCGTTTCGGAGCACATGAAAAATATAAAAAGCAGTACTCAAAATCATTGCGTTGGATCTAAACACATAACAATGAATAACCACCAAATGGATTGGAACTATTCTGAAAGTAGTAGGTGAAGAACAAATTTACTGCTGTAGGAAAATGAGCGAGTTGCTACACATTAGGAAAACCATTAATTGTATTAACATAACCAACAACATAAATAGTATATATGATTCTTTATTATTATAGTCCATTGTTGGTTTAAATTTATAATGGAACTTCACTACGACTTTCCTGTATTTCGGCCGAAGGAGCCATGTTGTGAGGTTCGTCAGCAGCTACATTTAGTAAGTTTAAAACTATGTATTATATTTTAAAATATTTTGTAATATATTACGTAATGTAGTCCATTGTAATTTTCGTTTTAGTATAGCAGAAGGCATTTCAAATGAGAGTCGAAACGTCGTATACTTCATTATTTAAATAAAATAAAACTGACAAAGAGGCTGTTATAGCTCATTTAAATGAGTGTAGTTCGAAATCCACTATACGGAAATTTTGAAATTTAAATTTGAATGTTCGGCTAATTTTCTTCGTGTTTTTACATAGTTTAATCGTAAAGTCGACACGTATTTTGGTTTGACTGATGTAATCTTTACCGTATTGCATGTATAACATCAGTTCTCCAGTTGGCTGATTGCTTGAGGATTTTTGACATGGAGCGTTGGTGATTATTTGGATAACCTCTGTTGCCGTGAAGAATAAACCAACAAGATTTTCCCTGCAGGTTTACCAAACAATTCTAACTAATGCTAAGTGGCGTTGAGACGCGTAATTCATGTGCCAATTATCAATACATCTCAAATCAATGTCATACTAATGTTCCAACAAGAACATATTGTAATATTAAGAACAAATGAAGAATTAACGAACCGTATAACCGTAAAATTTAGATTAAAAAAAACATAGCAAAGACGTTTCGACCATTCATAGCGGTCCATATCTATAAAATAAAGATATAAACACAAAGAGCATATACAAAATATAAAATTAACTAAGAAAATTTAAGAAACCATCATATAATTTATTTAGTGTCATGTTTTATATTGACAGTAAATTTTCTGCTTTTAATATACAACATTTCTGTAATTAATCATTTCTTAAAATTCACTTCCTAGTCTAAAACAATAATATGATCAAAATTAAAAGAACGATTTAGTTCCAAACTAAATTGGAGAGTAATTATTTAAAGGAAATGTTTAATTGGCTCTAATTGACAGAGAGCTCTTATTCTGACCAAAGTAGCAATACGAACAGTTATTACAACATTGTTATATTACTTAAATATAATTTTAAATAAAACATACGTTCTTTCGGAACTGTTGTTTGGTAATGGAAATCTTGCTTGTGAAAGTATTATATTTCTGTTATTATTCGTATTTTCTCCGATAATTTTGACGTCAATTTTGTAAATAACTTTCTTTTCTGTGGACAAGTCCTTCCCGGGCCCAGATTTGAATAAAACATTATATTTAGTAGGTTATCATGTTAACACTAAGATTATTTAATTTTAGTAGAACTTAAGTTTGAAACTAAGAATAGCCATATCATGTGCATAGGCTCCTGATATGGCCACTATGCAGACTTGTATTTTTTTTTGCGACCAGTAGAACCATTTTAATGGGGATTGAAAAATATTTTTAAGAAAGTCAATCAGTTTACCCCTGAATTAAAAAACAGACTTTTTCATTATTTTTCCAAAATGGCTAAAAGAAAAATTTCTGACCTTAGCATGGCCATAACGGAGACATCCACACCTTACTGTATAATGTTTTCCAGGAACGTAAACAAAATAAACTTCATTGCAAATGTGATGATTTAATTTACGGGCCTTAAGCACATAGACGACTACGTTTCCCTGTTTACATTCGTTATCTCTGCTTAAACAACATTAGCATAGGGGCTGCGCGGAAACGCCAGATGTGCAAGAATATTATCTCCCCCTCCTGACTTCTCTGCACAGCACAATATCAATCTGATATATTTGACAACCAGGCGTCGAATAACAGATATCCAATATTCTCATTTCAATTGTTTGGCTGAACTAAAAGCACTTACTTGGAAGTAATAAGTGAGTGTTCTTCAATATATATTTTTAGGGCATACTTCTTTTCATTTACTTATCTTTATGAAAGACAAAAATATTGGAAACATAGCAAAAATGTTTTCGTGGATTTGGGAATAGAGACAAAATCATTTTCATATTCGTGAATGTTGGATTTTAACAGGAACTAATCCAATAGAAAATTGAAAAAGTCTGTTCTTTAATTGTGAGTAGGCTAATGGACTTTCTTAAAAATATCTTTCAACCCCCATTACAATGGTTCTACTGCTCGTAGTAATTGTATGTACATGGAAATCGTTTAATTAAAAATGATTTCTGAGATAAGAACTGATCCAAGTTTAATTACGTCTGGCCTGCAGTTTTAGTTGTTGCCTTAAATAGAAGTTGCGATTGTTATAAGCATTAAAACATGGTAACTAACATTGTCACTCTATTTTTTTTCTGAATCAATAGATGTAATCTACGAGGGTAGTACGAGAAGTATTCGTCGTAATAAAGACAATATAAGAAAATAGATAAGAGTATCTGTATTTCTGAACGTAATCTTCTTTTAGCTCGTTTCACTTTTCCTACCGACGTTCAAAAGTTTCCATTCCAGAAATCTATTTTCTTGTTTACCAACTCAATAAGAACGAAGCTAGGTTATATTAAAATATTTGAACATTTGTTCTGGCGGTTCAGGCAACAGCAAATAACGCGCTCTGTCTACAGAACCAGCTGACGAAAAGGGGGCGGAAGGCTTCTTTGAAATTTATCGAATCTTAGTCAGTATGCGGTGAAGACTTTGACTAAACTTTACTGTCAACTACGAAATTGCTAGTAATTTCAAAGTTGCAGGTGAGGTGACATCCAATGCGATTTTGATGAGTGTCCGTAATCCTCTCAAGCTTGTTCCTGTATATATACCAATTTTGAAGATTTAAATAAGTGGTATTAGAATTATTAGTCTATAATACTAAAAACCTTTGTCAGTTTGTGACATGCCAGTTGGCGCCAGAGTAATGTAATGTATTTATTCGCTGGTTGCGAAAGTTTTTGTTCTTTGCTGTTGGTGTTGTCTTTGTTCTGTGGATACCAATGTAATATTCGTTTATAAAGAAATAAAGTCATGTCCAGTTCCCAATCCTCACTAATTTCATGTTAAGAATTTAAGAAATATCAAAATCTACAGTATATCCCATTAACTATATTACCGTGAAAAAGGTCGGGTATTTAATATTTTGCTGTATGTTGTGACCAGTTTACTTCGGAAAAACTTTCTGTGCCCCCAAAGCCAAAAAAAAGTTGCACCTTTTTTCAGTTTTTGATAATGGCTAAAAAATGGGGTAATTTGTAGCAAACGAAGTCCAGTAAGAAATCATAGAGCATAAATGAATGATGTGTGGAAGGTAGGGCCCGATTACTGGCTAAGGAGCCATAGGAAGAAGAAGAATGAGAAAAAGGAATGAATGGTGTACTTGACTACGAAATATGAACGGATGATGTGATAGTCATTGGTTGTCAAAAGTATTTCAATTTCGGTCCGTTTTGAGAAAAAATGAAGTATCTGGTATTTTTGCTTCTGATATTTCCAAAATAGTTACCTGTACACTAATTTGTCGTAGAAAAAAGTTGTAGCAAATTCAATTCTCTTTCCAACGAGCTTTCTGACTGAGTTAACTACTCAGATAAATAGATATAATGTATTAAATACGCGAAATGAGCTTCAAGTCCAGCATCTGCGTTCCTGCTGTGCGTGGGCCTCGCATTCCTTAGGACAAAAGGATGAGCCTTCCGGCTGAAGGTGGGAGAGGGCCCATTCACGAAACAGGGATCGCCGTGAATTATTAGGGCGTTCACATTTGCCAGGTCTCTTGCCATTAGAAATTAAATTGCTTCTCGGCCCACCCCACAGAGTGCCCCTATTTTATAGTCTCAAAGAAATTTTTTTAGTAATATTTTCTTTGATAACTTTTAAATACTATCAGTGCTCATGTTTAATTATTTTATATTATTAAATTCAGAATCTTTAAGTTAATCTTGTCTTTTCATATTTGAAAACCCTATCATTAGTTGATCTCATTATATTACATATCATAATAATGCAGAAACTAATCAATTAAATTCATTCCTCCCAATACCGTCAGTAATATTATTAGATAGAATTACTTCCTAACACCTGTAGTTTGAACTATCATAGTAGGACTTCATCTGAATATTTCTCAACGTTGTTTATAATAAAATTAAAGTTGAAGTTCACAACTCCGAAAATCGTGTCTGTACATGTATTAAGAGGTTTACCCTACGTATGAATAGCAAAATACGAGCCGTTTTGCCATCCTACATAATACCAGTATTGGTATTGTGTAATATGTGACAAATATTAGCAGTGAAAAGGTTTTCTTGTCCTTTTCACTCCACCCTGAGCAAATACCGAGATAACTACCCGACTACTAGTAGAATGACGCGTGGTCGGTATGTCGGTTCTCATTTCGGTTTCCATGAAGGACACGGGTATCCAGATTCGTGCCGTGGTTCGGTCATAGATATCAAACGGCCATACAACGGGGCGCAAGTGGCGAAAGTTCTATTAACTGTTTGGACAGTGATTTTATTTGATTTACAGGCTGAAAGGTTTTTACATTAAGTGATGAATTGAGCTGTTTTAAATCATCATCGATCGTTTTGAAAAAGTTCAAATTTAAGATTCAATTAGCGAAATTTATTTTTAAGGGTCATGTATTGAAACGCAAATAAATTTATTTTTATCACAGTTATAAAACATTTAAATCGAAAGAACTTGAGACTGGACCAGTGTTGTGAGTAACGGATTACAGAAAAAGCATAGAAAACAAAAAACGTTAGTTTCAAATTAACAAATAGATAATAAACAGATAAAATTAGGTGATATAACAAATACCACACAAGGTTAAGGCTTTTGTGTACTTCACCTTCGTTGTCCCTCAGAAATCTCTTATTTCCTCAATACCGGATTGAAGCCGAAACGATTTTGGGTATTTATTTTATCGCCTAATTTTGTCTCTTTACTGAAGAAGCTGAACCCAAGCCCATCTAAGACTGGAGACATAGAGTGTATTATGTGAGACCTGGAGCCCCCCAGAGCCCGTGGGAGCCGCGTGCCGAGTACAGGACCGGATGGCCGCCGGCGAGATGGACTCTGTCGGGGAAGATGGCGCTGGTGCGTCCCGACGCGACGAAGCTGCGCGAGGCGGCGTCGTAGCGGTATGTGGCGCCAGTGTTATGCGTCGCCACGAACAGACGGCTGGGGGCTGAGCTCGTGTTCTGCAAACAACAAAAATTTCTTACATCTTCTGCTAACTGGAGAGTTTTACCGGGTTTTTGTGTCCCTCAGATCATTATTATAGCACGACGACTTAAACTCGTAGGAAACTGAGTCTGGAAACGATATCCGCTTACGAGAGTATTCTATAATTAATTAGATAAATTAATCTAGGAAAAAACTGTGTATTTTTACAAAATGAAACTTTTACTTATACTAAACAAATACGTTATATATTAATGTAGATAGATTCTTTTTAGTATCCGGCTGGTCGCAGGGAAGGATACGTCTTTTGTTCCACATGAGCCGGGAGGGAAGAAAAGAGGGGAACGGAGTAATATCTGACCTGAATGATATTTTGCCTTCAGCACTATAAGTGTGAAATGTGCGATGGCAAAGAGGTACGAATATTTTCGTAGACCTGGAGGGACGCGTATAAATTATTTCTCCCTGCCAAGGGACCAAATGGCGAGGATGCACTAAATTCGAGGGCAATTGGGGGTGTATTCCTTCTGAAATAAAATACTGTGATTGGTGCTCCAGATGGGACCACGAAATGGAAAGAGGAACACAGTCCGAGTTGACAAACCGAGGAGAGAAGAGTTCGCTCTGGAGTTTGAACAGTCTACGTCGAGAGCCTGTAAACACTCCACTGTCTGGAGATTCGAGGTGTCAACCCATGGGAACTTAAACTTAGTTGCCGATTCCAGCAAAACGGAAGCGTAGGGGTCATCAGGAAACGACTGCAACGGCGTGTACAGTCACCAATTCACGAACATCGAAACGGAGCAACAAATAAGTCACCGCATAACAAGAGCCCAACCACTTTATACGCCCAATGTTCTCACGTTGACGCGCTAATTTTGGGGGTTTTGAGATAATTTTGAATTATGGGGTAGATAAATAATTTTTCTTTACATATTTTAATGCGGTCTTTTAATTTAACGGCACGGTACATTTTTATTTAAATTTTCATTATATATTTAGTATAATTTTCCCAGCCAGCACGGACAAGCTGTCAGTCCATGCGGCTAGTCGGAGCAAGGTTAATCTGAGGATTGCTAATTTTGTAAATACTTTGATTATAGACAATATATTTATGATCAAAATGAATCACATTTAATATTTCATTAATTTGAACTCTACCCAAAATTCCTGTGGTGAACGCGTTAAATGTTACCAAACAAAATGATTGTAAAACCAAGAGTTTAAACGCCCACCAGTTACTATTTCTCAACAAAATCTCCGCGAATATTAATACACTTGTCGTAAAGGGAAACTAGTTTTTTTTATACCTGACTAGCTGGGTGCACGGCGTTGCACCGGAGTTAATTTGTATCCTGCTACAGTATTTAATTCTACAGTAATGCCTTTGCTAACATCGAGAACGTCACATTTTTTGAAAATATACCTTTTCGCTCACTTCATGAGAACTGAATTTTTACATAACCACCGCGATGACTCACTATCTTAATAAAAAGTTGAAGAATCTATTGGTACACTCATATGCAGCGACGACATCGTTCGTGAAAAACAATTAAGAAGTATCATTACTTAAATAAAATGTTAGTTATATTGTGTTTCGTAATCATTTTGATTGACAGGCTACGGTAGTTGTTCTCAGCTTATCCCAGCCATACCAATCTAAAGTTATAATATACCAAACACCTCCTACAAAACTTTCGTTAATTATTGAATGCTCTTCGAATGTATAAAGGTGGCGGACTGTCGCTCATATGCCTTCGAATAATGTTCCTTAAAAGCTGAAAATTTGAGGCAGCAGAATGCAGTTCAAATATAAAAAATACTATTAACTGCTTACGAAAGTGTAGCTTAAGGGGCTCGTAAACGAGCAACAAAAATTTCACACTGCTGGCAATATTTATGAAAATTATGGCCCGGCAATATTGTCGGCAATGTGTTGCCCTAGCTATGGACGGGCAATGTGTTGCAATGCATATTCCGGCAACATTGTAACCGGAACATTTCCCGCTTACACGTAGTACAGCAATATGGCCAAAAATAAAGTTCTATTAGCGCATCGTTAGTGGTGATAAACTAAAGAAAATGAGAACCTGGTTTAGACCTTTTTTAAATGAACAATTCACAATCTAAGCAACGAACTGATTCTTGATTATATATTCAAAAACGTCGCCTTCTATATCAAAGGGAGACTGAATATTTCCTTCAAAAATAGATGTCATTGTGGGGAAAAAGGCTACGGTGATGGGGAATACAACACCGATCTATACGAGATTGGTAATTATCCAAAAATTATTTTGACGGGAATGCCCTATTCATCTTTGACGTATTTATTCAGTGTCCGACTGTTCGATTGAAGTATGCGTAGTTTTAAAGGAAGGATTATTTGAATTTATTTAATTACAGGCTAGACCTCTTTATTTGCTGAAAAATTATAAATTACTTTGTAATTATTTTTTTGTTACTTTTCAATAAATGACCAATATATAGGTTTCACAAGTTGTAAAATTTGTTGGCTATTGTTTGCCAAACATATATTTTTTACTTGGTATTATCTAATGACCCACGTCTCAAATTGATGAATTTGTGTGAACTGCATCGATAAATGCAATAATTTTTTCGTTTGGCAAATCCATGATTGGAATAATGAATAATATTTATACGAAACACGACGCTAACCACATCTTATATTAATGATTAACTCAGCTGATTGGCCACAGACACTTCTAGGTGAGGGCTGGGGTTTAGTATTGCTGGGCAATATTGCATATTTTCGATACCGGATCGAATTCACCGGCAACACCCCGGCAAGTGGTTGCAATACGGGCAATATTGCTCAGCAATACTGACATATTGCCGGGCAATATGTTTATATTGCCGGAAATGTTGCTTGATTTTGGGCAATATTGCTTGGCCATGATTGCCGACCACATATTGCCGTAAAAAGTTGCTCGTTTACAAGCCCCTTTAGAGTAATGAAGTGAGACAGAGGTATTAAAATCTACTGCTGTGTCATAATCATATAAAAGATGCTATTGACGCTGATAGTATCATTCTGTGGCGTATTGTTCGGCAGATTCAGCTAGTCATGTGTGAACACGATGCGCAGTGGACAACTCCGCCCTATTGTAGTGGGGGTTAGACAGGGGCTCACTTTTACTGCTCGTTTTGTTAACGCAACTAGGTAGTGTAAAAGCAATTCTGAAAAAATTGGCGTTAGGAAATATATAGATCTCAGTTCAGGATATGTTGTACTTCAAGAAACGCATCAGTAAAATATAATAAGTGTAAGATGTGTGTATGTGTTCGGTACCCACCTGGCATTTTTACTCGAAGCCCCTCAAGAATGAAGGGACAACAGGGGCGTCTATAAACAAAATCCCCTGCGGAAAGCGGAGAAAATTTTTCCAGCAAAACCATGTCCCCTCGGGTCCAACTTCAATGTGCGTTGGCCTGGAACGTGGACATGCCACCACCAGGTGGGGTTTCGGGGCTTCTGAAGGATAGAACGGAGGCCCCACGCACCCTGAGGTACTACTTTCCCAGAAGGACGGCATTGGTCGGCCGCGCACATAGCTCCGCTCAGTTCTACGTCGATATAGGATTTACTCCTCGGACAAGGAACAAAATAGTGCGCCAGGTAGTTTTTACACAGAAAAACACAAAAAATTTAACGCAAGAATTTAATTGAAATCAGAGCATGAATTGGCTAATCTAAAGCAGGGCGTGGTCACTCGCTCAACCTTTCTATTACTCGTCCTTTATCTCAATTACACCAGCAACTAATACTTGCTACTAATCGCGATTCTATTCAAGGTCTAGCACCCCTTATTCGCGGTCTATTTCCTAGCCTTTATCCGACTAAATAATTCACGTGGACGCGACACTGGGCGAACCACCAAACTCACGTCTTCCCGTCACCACATCACGTCCCCGTCTCCAAAATAAGTTTTCTCCTGGCCTGCACCTACCTGCAGGATCACGGTCACATGACCTCATCCACCAATCGCAGGTCTGTAAATTCCCGCGCATCGTCGACCATTTGCAATACCCTGTCACGCGGAAACCGAATGCACGGCCTAGCTGTACCGCGCTACTCGCGTCAGGAGCACAGCAATTGCGTCTGCGTCTGTAATGACTCGCATATCGATAATCGGATGGTGCTGTAACTTTACATGGTACAATACATTTTGAGAGCATTACATTTTTATAGCATTTTGAAAGCTATCGCAGTCTGAGGTTGTTCAAATGAAACACAATAAAATTTAGAAGACTTTCAACTTACTCAGAAACTACCGTACAATACTACCATCACTTGTAGCCTATTCCTAAAAATAAGTTATTTAAAGTTTGTACGGAGGAAAGTTTGTTTCATGTTACAAATATGTCCAAAATAGTTTGAAATTCATTTTCTTTTATAAATCAGTCACTGTTACCTGTTACGTGGACGGAAGTAGAAATGTAGCATATTACAGACCTGGTCATTTGACGCAGATTATTGGTAAGAGTATCGTTGTTATAGTATTATTAATATATTACGTAAACTAATTGCTAGCACAAGTTCAACGATTTTGACTGCGGTAACCAGCCAAGAGATTAATGACCTGAAAGAGTAGTGAAGCGTGCTCCCAGTCGCCGAGATGGCTGCCGAAGACGCGCCGCCATGGCTCCGGGCAAGCGTCGGCGCGAGCTGGCACGGGCCACGGTCCCAGCGAGCACAGCTGCTTGCCTTGGCTCCAGGGGAAGAACAGCCAGAAGCTCAACTGCAGCTGCCCAGCTGAGCAGCGACGCCACGCAGCGTACACAGGCACCTCCGATCTCGACCCCGACCCAGGTCGCATCCCGTGCAGCATGGACGAACTGTTCCTCAGCAGCGAGGCTGACACAGTCAAACTTTACTTAACATGCGCAGTAAACATTCAAATTACAGACGAATTATTCTCCATTTAAGCGATAGTTAAAACTCGTATGTTCGGCGAAACAATTACCATAATAAATGATATGAAAGTTAAATATAGCCATTATCAACTGGATCTTTTCTCTTAGCGTCTTCTTTAC
>CM067377.1:81061838-81321562 GCA_034510155.1 Eucriotettix oculatus | reverse complement strand
ACTATCACACAGCAATCCACCCCCTCGTGAAGTAATGCCTAACGGCGGTTCCGCGAGGAGGTACTATGTAAAGGGAGATGGTTTTTAGTGGGTTAAAATCCCACAAACCGTGTAACTCGGGTTTCACGGCGTCTTTGTAAGATTTTCCCCTACCCTCGATAAAAAAAACCATTGTACTTGTTGTCAACAGAGACAAAACGTCCTGAGAATAAATATATTGAGACAACACTTCTGTGGTTTTTATTTACAATATATTAAACATATTAATTTGACATGGCGATTTTAGAAATTGATAAAAATCCATACCGTAAAAGGTAAATAATAAATTCTGTTCTGTTCTTTTACTTATTTCTCTCGTCTAGCCATCAGAGCAACGATATTGGCCTCACATACTTCAGGGATGAAATCGAATATAATGTGTATGGAATCCTTGAAGGAATATTGAAGGCTTGTAAATGAATCCCCACTTGGAGAAAACGGGCGGTGATTAATAGATGGTTAGGAGAGGAAACTGTTTGCCTGAAATGAATCTTGCCTAGGAATATGAGGCCCAACCAGTACATGCTCGGGATCTACTTCTGTCATCGTCGGGATCCCGTCCTCCATTTTTAGCGTGTCTAAGAGGAGATGGCCCTTTTTATTACAATTGACGAATCCATCACCCCTTTTCTTTGTATGGCCAAAAATTAGCGATTGGTATCCCAGAAAGCGCCAGTTCCCTAGAGCACATGTTGATAGCCTGAGGCATTGAGTCTCAAAAGTCAGATTCACATGAGGACACGATTGCCAGCACGACAATGATGGGGCGCAACAAATCCGCAACAAAGAGTCGGGAATCTGCAACAAAGAATCCAAATGCGTACCGCTCAGGAGAATTAGTTGTCCGATGCGCAGTGGACAACTCCGCCCATATTGCTGTGGGGATAGACATCAGCTCACTTTTATTCCAACCTCTGCTGATAGTGTAAAAGCAATTCTTAAAAAATATTGGCGTTAGGAAATATATTGCTGTTAGTTCAGGATATGTTGTACGTAAAGTTAATATGTAATAGATAATAAGTATAGCCTGTGTTAAAAAGATGTCGCAGTCTCCATATCCCGTTCGTATGAAGCCAATTAATTAATGTTCCTATCGATGATAGCGTTCTGCCAGGTAGTTCCTCCTCAAACGACAATACTCCCCTTCTCCTTTCCATACTGCGCACGTAAACGCGCCATGTAAAATTTCACAAACTGTACTAGGCTTTAAAAAATTAATAATGCTTAATTTCTGTACTTATTTGTACTCTTTTCAAGATGTGGTCAGACTGAAAGGTGTAATTTACTGTTCTAAATGTGTCCTCAAGATAACGCCGGTCAAAAGCGCTAGGGAAAAAGAGCTATAGTTTTTCATCTAACGATGTGGGTAGTAGCAGCCTGCCTTACCCAGAAATCTCTTTCTCCACCACTCTCCTTCAATATCCTACCCTCTCCGAATTCACGCTTCATTAGATACCTAGTGGACTTTCGTGAATCAAATTACGATTTATTTTATAATATTTAATAAATAGGAAGACTACACCGTCTTGGGCGGCTCGGAATAATAACGAAGGGACTGCGGCTGACACCTGGACCATAAAGCTCGGACACCTCGTCGCCGGTTTCGGAATGTCTTAATCTGCCTGGGAATTTGGTGACCGGGTGGCGTGTGTTCCCCAAATGAAACAAGGGATATGATTGGAGAATATCCATCCCTGCCACCTTAGTGATAGGTGTCGGATAAGTGGGGACAAGGTTTTAAAGAGGCTGGCGGAGACAATTTAGGACAGATTTTTGCAGGGGATGGCGAGAGGATATTGAAGGAGAGTGGTGGACAGATTTCTGGTGATACAAGGAGGTGGAGAGAGGAGATTGAAGGAGAGTGGTGGAGAAAGAGATTTCTGGTGATACAAGGTGGTGGCGAAAGGAGATTGGCAGCAGAGAAGTTCCGGCGAGAGCAGATTGGTGAGGTGGCAGCGGACAGGTGGACCATGCTTTGATCAGTCCAGGAAGCAGGGAAGAAAGGTCTTAACAACAAGGGAAGAAAGAGGAAAAAGCGGAGTTTCCTCAATTTGGCAGCACGACTTCGTGTTATTGTCGACCGGCCGCTTCAAGTTCCACAACACGGAAATTACAGCGAGACGCCTATGAAAACAACTCAGGTTCGTCAACGAACAGATCTGCTACACGTGGTCACCCAAACCATTAATACCCTGAGATCTTTAATACAATCCCATTTTAATTAATTATTTTTGTACATAATATATACACGCACTACCCATATTAAAATTATTGTGTTTACAATTAATAAATTTATATATAAACCCAATTATTAAATTCATTAATTAATATTCCTATTATCATTTACAAGTGTATAATTTAACGAAATATTCAACACCGGGTAAATAGTTATTTTGTCAGCTTTAGCCGATGAAGTTCGCGCCTTCGTAGAAGTGCTGTGGCCCATCACTATTGTAATACCCAGAGAAAGAACCACTAACACTGCTCTGTTCATGTCCTAGTAGTAATCTCACTTCTGTTTGGATTGAAATACAAACGGAGGCACTTTAATCAAACCGCTGGATTAAAGCATACATGGCAAATTATGAAACCAGTGTGCATTTTAATGAGTTCTCTTTACTCTCCAACTCAGTTTCTTCTATAAAATATGTTGAAGACGCGGGTTTCGCAAACTGTCTTCCGCGGAACCATCGTGTGAATTCGGAGTGATTCTATATATGCTGTGCATTATAATGTCATGTTATAACACCGTTTAATCATTTCGTAAAATAGAAACTCCGTTTGCATCGAACGGGAGAAAATCGAATCACAAAGTTGCGAAACAAAGAAACCCTGTTCCTAGTTTCCCGCTACCACATTCCTGTACGAGTGAGATAGAGATTGCCATAGCCCACACTTCTTATTTTATTTAACTTGACAATGAGCAGCTATGACCATAAAATAAGCCAATCTCATACACCCATCGTTTGTGGAATTTAATTCAACAGCACATAATTGCACCATTCAGTGCAGCGGTTCTCAACCGGAGGTCCGCAGGGAATTTTAGTGGCCACTTCAATCGAGATTCTTTGAAATTTCGTGGGATAACATGGCTAGTGAACACAAAACACTTTTATTACATACTGAAGTGAGATGGCTATCCAGAGGAAAAGCACTATCAAGACTTTTTCAACTTCGAAATTAGTTGTTGGGCTTCTTGAAGGCAAAAAATAATTACTGACAACATTTTGTTGAAGCTTTACCAACAAATCCTTCATGGTTGATTAAACTCGCATATCTGGCTGATATTTTACAAAGTGCAATGAACTTATCATTACAAGGAGAAAGTATTATTATTTTTAATACAAGATATAAAATTTGATCTTTTGATAAAAAAATACAATTTTGGATTTTATGAGTAGAATCTAACGATCTTAATTAGTTTCCTACATAAATGAATGTTTGAATGAATTAAATTTTAATGTAGATGAAGAAATTTCCCAAATGTTATTTAAACATCTGCATAAATTGAAATAAACTCCTTTGCAAGATTTTTCGGAAACTAGTAAGGACGATTCCTGGGTTCAGAATCCATTTTCTGTGACAGGTAAACTTGTAGGTTTAGGTGCAAGTCACTGAAAATCTAATAGATTTAATCAGCAAAAGAGAAATACAATGATCAGTCTTTATATGATTTCTGGACGACTTTGTCAGAAGAGTAGCCCAATATTTCAAAACAAGCGATTAATGATTTATTTCAGTTTTCTACGACCTATTTATGCTAATCTGTATTTTCTTATTATGCTGCAATGAAGTCAAAGTGCAGAAACCGGCTAGACGCCACATGAGATATTAGAAAACAATTTATTAATATTGTGCCTGATACAACAAGATATTAAATCCAAGGACCCATATCATCAAAGTCACCAAGTACTTTATTTATATTATATGGCTAGGCATCACCTATCCTAAAAAATAAGCTAAGTGCTCCGTTAGAATGTCCGAATTTTCCAAGTGTTCCATTGAAGAAACAGTTTGGGAAACCCTGTTGTAGACTAACGAAGGTATTAATGCTTTCTCAATCCACAGCTTTACATATCGAAAATTAACTCGTTTTATGTATTTTTGTTTCTTTTTCTGGTGTGCAGAACTGTTATGGGATGGGATGGAATGGTACTTGATCTTCTGGGCTCAGAATCGGAACACAGTTTACTCTCAATGGTGGCGTACATAAGGCAAACTAAAAGAACAGAAGTTTAAGCTTGACCATTTGATTTATTACGTTTTAAACTTATGGGCATTAACAAACCGCGGAGTTATCACGCTATTGGTGAATCCATCTTCGATGCTGACTCTCTCGTGTCGATTCAATGAATTCTTCCGGTAGCCGGTTCGACGTTTTCGTTCTGGACTGCATCGCCTTCTAGTTTGTTTGATGGTCTCTCAGCTCCCTAACTTCTGACTATAAAAAATCATCTTGCGACTTGTAGCTCCTTTGCTCCATTCAATTAACTATCTCTCTATATCGAACTGAGCAAAAAGGAAGCCAAGGTACCTTTAAAATTTAAAAATCAACAGCCCGGATCACAACCTTTTTCACCATGGTCATTAATTTCAGATCCTCTGAACTTCAGAAGAAGGCATTGCTACTTGGTTCGGTCGGTCTTTATTTCTGCTTTACAATTTTTGGTGACACTTTATATTTCCATACTTTTCTTTTTCGGAAAAATTCAAATAAACGACAGTCCATATGTTTCAGCATTACGCTTCGTAATTATTCCATCCATGCAGGAGCGGCTGGTGCGTATGTGCTCATGAATTCAAGTAGGTAGATTTATTTTTTCGTATTTCTAAGAAACTTTACCATGGTGTAATGTAATAGTATTTTAATAGTTAGAATTTCTACTTTGATTTCGAAGACATTAAATTGCCATACTGCCGGTCCCATCCCTCGCGCTAAAGTAGCACACACCTTGAGCTGTCGTGGGCTGTTGCACACGATTCCGGTCTGAAATGAAAAATTAGCATGCGTAGTACTTAGTTTCATTACTCCTGCACCACTCGTAAAGCGTGACGAGCTATCACTTCTATATACTACAAAAGATGCAGGACTTGGAAACCGAGCCGTGAGTGCTAATACAGAGGCGGCCTCATAAGGTTACTCTTTGAAATATTTTTGATGAATTAATAAAAATACTATTGTCTAGGGGCTCTTTGCGGTATATTTCAATTAATCAAATATTAGTTAAAAATAAAATAGTTTTATGGTGTGGCAATTAGAAGACTTTCATAAATCTGAGAAAACTAATGCACCATCCTGGATACAATATCACCATCGCGTTTGACTTATTCATAAAATTAGCTATTTTATTTAAAATATGTACAATGGAAAAATACTTCCGCGTTAGAAACATATACCAATTTGGTTTTATATTTTTTATAATCTGAAAACGTCGCTATTAGAAGTCATTAAGACGAAATTCATAGGTCACGGAATATTACTAAACTTGTAAATAATGTAATATTAATATATTCCTGTAGTGTTGGGGAACGGTGTTTCCCCAAAACATCGGTGGAGTGGCATGAATGGTTCCTACCAGAGACGATAGGGAAATAATTTTTATTGGTCAGGATCGGACCCCTCCACCCCAACGTAAACAAAATAATAAAGTTGAGACAAGGTATAAAAACCTAGGAAAAATGGATTTTAAAACATTAAGATTGAACTTTATATGCTATTAAGATTGAATTATTTGACGTTGCTGTACGAGTGAACATTTAGATTGGACAGGACAATAAGAATTGGAGGTTGTCATGGTCATGGACATTTGAACAACGGGAGGAAGAGGCACAAAGGTGCTCATGATAGCAACGAGGAAAAGCGGCAGGACCAACTCCAGCGGCAAGTTTCAGGCTAAGCTGAGAAGAAAGGATAATTACAATGTTTGTAACCTTTTCCCGATTTCTTAGCACTGCTAATTACGCTTGGGAGTTCTGTTGTATTCTTCTCCATGAGAAGGCCCGTTCAGAAGACCCTTAAAATAGAACTTTTGTCTCTAGCTAGTAAACAATTTAATTTATGCAAATAGTTTAAAATATATATTGTTAATCATTAAAAAAGGCTTTGTAGCTTAAAAGTGATCCAATTCGTTGTATACGGTTAGTAATGAATCTTAAATTTAATATTTTTCACGTTTTTATAATAACGTATTCCCACCATATTCGTCAAATTACGCCGAGGGTGATGTAACAAGGAACTTAAAAACCTAAGGAGCCGCCACCGTAAAACAACTAAAAGAAAACATAACATTGTTACTAGCAAAACATTGGCACGACCTTTGATAAAATCGTAGAAGTTGAACTACAAACATCTGTTTATTATTGCAATTCTCCAAAAATGGCGTCTGTATATGATATGTTTTAACGAAACAACTTACTTTACATAATTTTGAAGGAATTTAAATGAATTTAGTTACGAAACTGATTTCTCAAAATACGTTAATTTGTTGGTCATCCTCTTTTCCTAACTCTGAGTATCTATTCAGACACTTCTCCTACTCGATTAAGGGGACGAATTAGCATTCCTCGTACACGCTAGTGCTTTAAGTGTCGGTTACAGAGAATTAGTGAAACTTTTTTTCTTGTTAACGCCTCATTGCTGACAGTGAAACCATATTTGCCAAAGCCAATTCTCCTTTCGGTGTAACTTGAAACTTTTGTAGACTCAAATAATTCTCAGTGAGAAAGTGCATCACTCATCGCCTAGAACACGTGGCTTCTTGGAGAAAGTATTGTTACTCGTTCGCAACTGTTATTTATTCTGGATCGGTATACACGCGATTTAAATACGTGAGAGTCAAACTAAAAGTGGAAAGTTTTCTGCGTACGAGATTTGAGCTTCAATAAAAATATCAAGATCCCATTTTTCAATATTTAAAACTTGGGGGGATATTATTTATTTTATAATGTAATGAAACAGCAATATAAATTATATTAATTTTTAACATTTATTTACTATTAATGAACACAAATTGCATAATGTTTTAATTTGAATAGCCGGCTTTTCTTTATAATAAACAAAAAATCTATATTTACCAAAAATTATACAAAAAATTATTTTTCTTTCAACTAACACTCAGGGTCATATGATATGTGCCTTCTCATACATCAAAATATTTCACCCAAAATCTAGTGGGATTTGGTTGTATAGGAAAATAGCAAATAGGTTATAGAGGTAATTACCGTGTCAGCATAATGGGCCTTCTCGCGCCTTCCTCGTAGCAGTTTCCTCCTATTTGGGACGTACTAGGTCACGCATCAGAGTCGCCGCTGCTATTCTTCCCGGTCTCCTCGGACTACCTGTCCGATAGTGTGATCATCTGCGCTGAAATCTCACAATCTCCCACTAATATCCTCTGATCATCCGCTCTCGTCTCCTCGTTCTCTTTTGCCTAATTTCCAATCATCCGTCGAAAATCTCTCTGCAAGCCTCTTTAATACCTCTTCCCCACTTCTTTAATTCATATCTCGAAGGTGACAGAGATGGATATTAACCAATCAGATTGATCGTTACTCTTCTCTGGGAAGAAAAGTTTGCCACTCTCCCCCACGGATTTTTTTTGTTGGGAAAATCCACTCTTACTTTCCAGCCTCGGTCTCCACAATCCAGCAGTCGCGAGACAATCACCGCTGGCGTCCGAATGTCTGACTTTTATTACCCCTGGCTCAAATACTGTCTCCTTTATTTTTTATGCACCGCCGAAATCCGAGTAGATGTGTTTGATCGTTAAAGTACATAGTAATATTCTGAATGCATTTCTAATGAAAAAAGATTAATATTACCGGACGAATGTGTTAGTAAAATGTATTTAAACAGTCCACAATGACGTCTCTTAAAAGTTTTCTCGTTTAATGCGGCCAGTCTACTTTTCTATTTCATGTGATCTCAAAGATATCTTTTACGGAGTATTTCATTACGTGAATCCCAATTTTCCATAACTTTACTGAGGAGTTATTATAATATTCAAGTCAAAGATTAATACAGTTTACTAAGGGATTCCGTAACGTGAACCTATTAATGGTACAACAAAGTTGAATGTAATTTATTTTTCCAGTTTTTTGAACTTTGATATTTTTTACACTTCAAAAAAAGTATTCGATGATTTCATACGAATAGATAAAGAAAGAGAATGGAAAATTTACCAACACTACATTAGAGTCCTCGCGGATTCATATCTTTATTGAAATATAAGTCAATTTTTACCATTATTACAGTATCAATGATAAATTTAATTTATTAGAAGTTGAGGATTGCATATATACAATAAAGTGTAGAGATAGTGGGAACATTTTCATTGGATTGACCAGCATGAAAATAATGACCATAATATAGTATCATAGCAATTTAAATTTATTCACGAAAATTGGTACTGCTTTGCCAAAACACATAATGGAAGACAAATATGTTCGTAATGAGGATTATATTGAGATGCTGCATAAAGAAACAATGAAATTTAAAAGAAACGTGTTACAGAGGGTATATATTTTAATAACAGATAATGCTGTGTATAAGAAGATGAAATTGATACTGTACGAACGATTTACGCTGATTTATTGGATAATAAAAGTAATACATTTAGAATGAATTCAGGGATTGTCAAATTCTGTACCAATGTAAAAGAAAAACATGTTTGTTATAAAGGAAAAATTGTTTGAGGATGTTTGGTGTTGTGAAGTAATCAATCTGGTCTGGTACAACCCTCCATGCTAACCTATCCTGCGCAAGCCTTTTCATAACTACATAACTATCACATCCTCCCTAATCTTCTTAGCGTGTTCCATCCTTGGCGTCCATCTAATGCTAATTTTAAAAGATACACATGTCTCAAAACGTGACCTATTAATGGAATAGTTGTAATATAATGAAAATTTGTTGTTTTGTTTAGTAATCTGAAGTAATATTATGATTTTTATAATAAAGAAATGGTTTTTCTGACAATTAAATATATACTAAATGATTTAATTTGCCTCTTTATCAGTATTTTTATAATTTAAATATGAAATATTACAACGTTTCGTCTTTCATCAGCTAAATTTTTACCTGAAGCAGTCTCAAATGAGAGACGAAAGTGATAATTTGTCATATTTAAATTATCAAAATACTGGCAAAGAGGCTAATTAAATGATTTAATAAAAAAATAATTCTGGTTTTTTCTTATGTTTGTAAAAAAGTTGTAGTATAAGGGGGATATATTTTGAGGCCCGATAAAGCGATTTCAAATAACGAGGTCTTATATAGTTGGAACAAAATGGAATAATTGTAAAATCCAATTATATGTTGTTGAATCTGCTACGATTTTAATTTTATCATACAGTTACGTTTCTTATTAATCAAACTATGTTCTTCTATTATGAATATCCTTGCATTAGCAATAAATTGTTGAAATTCAATTTAATTTTGCTGATTTGAGATGAATTTTGCATATTCAATTGCGAAACTGTAAAACCTCTTCAATAAATGTAAAATATCAAGTAATGAATTGCTTATTGCTTTTAAATATATATATATATATATATATATATATATATATATATATATATATATGAAATAATTAAGTGTTCATTACACTTAATGACGTTCTGACGTCAATCAAATCAAATTAATTTAAATAAATCATTACATTAATTGGCGTTCAACGTAAGGGAAATTAAAAATTAATCAAGTCAGGTATATTGTAGCAAATAATCGACTTGCGCGCTCTGTTCTCCATGTCATACTCGGTTTCTTAGTTTTCTCGTCTTTTTCCTTGGAAACGATTATGGATTCCGTACTTCTTGGGCGCCAGGAAATTTTACAAAAGAAAATCAACAAAATAGTTTTCATGTAATTAACGCTTTATTTTCGAGTCAAGGCGTGGACACTGACCAAAAATTGCATTAAGATATTATTGCATTCGTGGCTCCGGAGGCATTAAACAGATTTAAAATTATTTTGATGGTTTATACAGGCTGTTTGAAAAAATAGAGGGCATAACTTCAGGTATGTATTGTCCGTATATAGGCAACAAAAATATTCATTACAGTATGTGTTCAGAAATGTTCGGTTTCAATTTATGATCTTAAAAACAGTGATATGCGCCGTATTTAGTCGAACGACTCGCCGGTACTTCGATCGAACTTTGGATGATCGGTGGATAGGTAGAGGTGGCCCATTTGAACAATACATATTTCATATACAACTCTGATACATTAAATAATAATAATGCTTTACAATAAATATTCAGAATTAAATCTAAATACATTTCTGTCCTCTGAAGTTAGTGAATACTCACTGAGATTGGCTTTAGGGACGAGAAACCAGGAGCGTGACTCTTTTCCTTGGGGGAGGTTGTCTTTGTCCCTAACGGTCTCTCCAGGATGCCAGGGCCTTGTTTCCCTAATAAACTCCGAGGCGTCGCCAGGCATGTACACTTCTCCAGGAGCCAGCCAAACAAGGGGCGCCCAGCGTCGGGCCAACTCCAACACTGTGGACATGACATCTTCAATTTTTTTGATATTTTTTAAAGATACAATATTATAAAGTTAAACACAGTGAAAATATAAACAACATAAAACTACTATATATATATATATCGCATCCAAAAAAAGGAACATTTCCCAATACGAGCCAGAGTCATTTTATTCTGGAAATGTCTAATGAATAGGCGGGAATAATATTCTTTTTATAATGAAAAATTATTATAAAAATGTGAATAATATTGAATTTTACATTTAATTATTATAATGAACTCTAATTGGATGAATCTTAATTTACATTGCCGGCCTTTCTTAATATAAATAATATATATTTACAAAATGTATACAAATTAAGTTTCATAAAACTAAATACATGAGTTCTAACTTAGGGTCGTCTATACGGGCCTTCCCATAAAGCAGAATCACTAACACTCTGAATTGGCAGCACCAGGAAATCGGAAAAAAGCTTGCCTGGAACTGATGCTGGACCAAACCAAACTTCCACGTTGAACGATGAAGAGCACTTTGGAACTCCGGACTGGATCACGCCTTCCTTCCGTTATTTAAATGTCCTCGGTCAGGACAGCCTCCAATTTCTTATTGCTTCCTCTTAAAACTCAATCTTCAGCTACACTTAAATTTCAATCTCAACTTCCAATCACAATCTGCTTAAATTTTCAAACTCAACCACCACCTCCTTAATAATCTCGAAAAAGCCATTTCTTTTGGATTTTTAATAATTTTTCCTCACTTCCTTATTTCATATTCCGTCGATGGTTGGGCTCAGGTCTGTCCAATAAAAATTATTATCTGTCCTCTCCGGGAGGAGACGTTTGTCCCCCGCCTCCGACGTTTTCGGAAAAATTCCATCTTCCTCACCATCCAATGTCACCAAATTTCACAGGGATTGGAAAGAAACCCGAGCGCACCGTTGTGTCTGGTTTTATTACCCCTGTCTGTAACCTGTGCGTTTCCTCTCGCAGCTTGCCTTTGTTTCCATCCTGCCAAATTTCGCAAGTAGTTGTGTTTTTCCGATACATCTGCATATATTTAACAATATCAATATCAAAAAATAAGTTCTGATACTTTTCAATAGACTTTATTTTAGTGAAAAATTTCTGTCATAGGTAAAATTTCCCTGAACTACGTCGGTGAATTTCCCGGGAGTTTTCAATCATCTTTTTCATATTTAGTCAGGATTATATTATAAATTTAGTTAGTATATATCCTGTAAAATTGTGGATGATTGTTTCTCAGAATTGGTATAGTAAGATTTTAAATACAATTTTTTTAACGTTTTGAAGGTCAAACGAATTATAAAATATCTTTGTAGGCTACACTTTGTTCATCAATACAATTAAAATGAATACATTTGTAGCATTTTAATTACTCATTCAAAAAACTTCTTTCATCTCTCCCTACATTTTGAAGCAACGATGTACCGCCATCATTAAGACATTTTTTCGGATGTTTTCAGGGTTCTTCTATGAGAATTTAGATTTTAATTTAACCTATTATGAAACGGTAGAAACACTAACTCGATAATTAACCGCAAAAATTATCAGTAAAATGCAACCAAGAATTACACCACAAATCAAATAAAAATTGTACGAACAATTAACGACCGTGAAAAAATCAATTCTTTCTTCTTTGGCTCTATAGCACATTAAGGGCCAGGCCTACCGGATCGACTGCGGACTGTCATCTTGCGTGACACATTCCGAATTAGGTAGCATGTGGCGGAAATGAAAAGGCTTGAGCAAGATAGGTTAGCATGGAGGGTCGCATCAGACCAATTTTAGAACAGCAAACAACAAAACCAAAATTAAGAATTGACGACCTCATATAACAGACTTAAACACAAAATTTTGAAATTTTTTAACTTTAAGTAGAAGTTTTGTAAAACAATTTCAATGTTTTGTTTATAAGTCTGTTATATGCATCGTTAATTCTTCATATATGTTAGTTTTCAGTATATTTCCTCATTCAACTTCTTTGATAGCAGCTAATTTATTAACAATATAATCACAATACATTTCCGTTTAGTCGCTAGAGTACAATTATTTCCGTGTAGTACAGTATTATTTTTTTGGAATTGCGAATTTCGGGGGCGTTTCGGATGACTCGGGACTCGGTTGCAGTGATTTATTCATTGTACTGAGCTAGTTCAACTGAAGTGATTAGTTCATTTGTATTTTATGAGCATGTCACAAATTTGGTTGATTAAAAGACGCAGACAATGAGACCATCAAGATTAATGAAATTGGTATTCCGCACATTTAAGAGCAGTGACGTAAATAATAGTTTCAATGGCAGTGAAAGAAGAAAGTTTTAAACTTCTGTGAGAAAATGTATACGCAAATTTTGTTATTAATGACATGTATATGAGGTTGTTTCCAATCCCGCTCATTAGGATGGTAGATAACCTCGGAGACCTAAGAGACTTGACGTTACTGCCGTAATTGATATCAATTTAAATGAGATCCTTCGACCGAGAAGAATGTTTTCTTTCCGAAGACAATATATATATTTAAAACGTTTCGTCCATATTTGTGGACTTTATCAGGTAGCTGCCGGTAGAAGACATCGAACAGAAAGACAACACATATTGCTCACTCTGAAGTGATTTCAACTCTTTTTAAGACTTTTAAATACTTAAAATTTTTAACTGTTTATCTCCCTATCATAGCTCCCTGATAATAAGGATTCTCCTGTAACTGAGGAAACCGTAGTAACATATTAACTTCAAATCTTATCGCCCAATTTTGCTAAATCAATTTATAAAATTGTCATTTATTGACAGTCATTTTTTTGCATAACCTTTTGTATGTTTCCAATCTTAATAAGTTTTGTTGAATTTGTTAATTTTAACAATTTTTTTTATTGTATTATCTTCTTTATTACAGTAAATTATAAATAGAAAGGTATATTTTAATATACTCAATTTATTAAAAAAATTATAGCACACCGCCTATTTGAATGTATTTTAGCCGTCTGCCACACGATCATATTGTTCTTGTAAATAATTATTTAACTTTGTGTGTATAAATAGCGAGACATCACTGGGCTTTAACGTTTTGTTTTGCATTATTTCCGCGGCATCTGTAGAAACGGAAAGTCGGCGAGTGACTATTAAGCTCGAATACACCTGCGACTTGTTTCCCATTATCCGTTTTTCTCCCGGAGAAAAAACTGAGTACTGGGGCGATTTTATTGTGGCGAGTGGTTATTACAGTGGACGAGTAAGTACATCTTCAGGTTATAGGCCTCTGCTCACTAGAACGTACCGTACTAGGACCGTACCAGGAACAAAAACGACCGCTTCGGTGACTACTTTGCTCATTGCAACGGATCAACAGCGTTCTATACCCGTATACAACGCGTGTGACATCCGTACATACCATGCCTCTTCTGATCTGCTCCGTTTCGCAGCGGAGTTTATGAGGTAATTAGTTTCAGAAATAATAGAACGTATCATAACCGTATCGACACATGTAAACAAATATTATTAGTATAAATTAGTAAAGCAAAACGCCCATTAGACGGCACCGTCACCGGCCAACACCGTACAGTCACCTATTTACTGGCGAGAATATTTTGTAGGTGTTGGTACATGGCACGTGGCGTTGCTAAACCTATTTGTGCCGACGGACCACTGCGTTGCTACCCAGTGACCAATTCTTATCATGGAGAGTACAAGGATGCAACACCCCAGGGTAATGGAAAAATCAAAGCAATTATGTAAATCAACTAGTTTATTACATTACAAGAATTTCATGTGGTTATAAGAGACTGGTTAAAGTTTTTTCTTTATTTGAGTTATTTAACACAACACTTGCAACCTACGCTGATGACACCGCAATTTTACCTGCAGATAATGAGCCCTTCACAGCAGCTTCCTGCCATACAAAATCATTTAGATAACCTTGAAGAATGGCTAGACTTTTGGCGTATAAATGTAAATCCTAATAAATCAGTGCAAGTAAATTTTATCACCAGGAAAACAAACTGTCCAAATGTCTCAATAAATAATACACCATTACCCATCACCAATGAAGTCAAATAACCTTGGTTTACTATTGGACTCTAAACTTACGTGCAAACCGCATTTAACATCCAAAAGGATCATTATCAAGAGTAAGCTTCGACAAATGCATTCGCTACTTTGCAGAAACTCCAAATTAAAAACAGAAAATAAAATACTCATATATAAATGTATTCTTAAACCCATATGGACATATGGTATTCAACTATGGGGGTGCACTAAGCCTTCCAATTCAAAAATTATTCAACGTCTTCAGTCAAAAATCCTTCGTCAGCAACAAAACAATAGGGACATCATAACGAAGAGGTCAGCCATCTAGCAAATGAACTAACCTCTCGTCGCAGATTGAAGAGGAAGCCGCCAACAGGTCTGTGAAGATTAATTTCATTGTATTCATGTATCACCGAGCGTGGTCACTGGACCACTTCTCCCCTCATGTGTCATTCATCCATCCAATTTGCTAAATGTTCTTTTGAACAGATTGCAAAAAATCTTAATAATAGTAATAATAAAATTCTATCAATCTAAAAAGTGAAATAAATTTGGACTGGAGGTTAAATAGAAATGTCTTTGTAAAACCGAACAATTTTTTATTTAAAATTGTATCTAACTTTGAATTAAATTTTCAGAACTGAAGCTCCTTGTGTGTTACTCAGTTGATATAGGAGAAAACACATGTACTAGAGTATGGCAGACGGTAGAACAGGATTTGGGGTACCGTTGCAGATCTATTCAGACATTGTAAAACTTGCTTAAACAAATCTTTGGCGTTAAGACCTGCAGTTAACGTTCAACTGCGAGTCATTCCTACTGGACATTCTCTGTGGGATACGGCAGGTTCCCCTAGATAGTCTCATGTTCTAATTTGTCTTTGTATATTAAGGTTAAAAATAAATGTACCATTTTTTTAAGACGATCGGATAAAAAAATTAGGCTAAAATCAACTGATTTAATTAATTAAAAATTGAAAATTTTTGAATTTATTTAAATCCTGACCCATATTTAAGGTAGATTATGTGAAATATATATATATATATATTCCTTAGAGAATTATTAGTCTCAAATTTTAAAATAGCTAATCGGTATGTAATTATTTGAATGAGGCAAATAACGGGTTATGAAGGTACACATAAATTTCCTCGTAATTTGAGTGTACCGATTTCGGTTTATCCACACCAAACCAGTGGTTTTCTGAACGTAAAATAGAAAGCGCAGATGAAAGTTCGATTACGCTGGCAGGTGGTTGTTTGTTGTTGTTCAGATGTTACGGGCTGAGCCAGGGAAAGAGCACTTTCGCTCTCAGAGCTGCATCTTTACACGATCCTAAACATGAGACAGAACTCATTTAGGATCTGATTTTAATGATTCGCCAGTTTTTCGCAGAATCAGGGCATGCTTTTTAAAAGAAAGGGACGACATTCCATACTTAACCTGGGAATCTGTCTTCAAACCTAATTTTTAGTTTTTTAGTTTTGTGGTATTCAGTCCTACGACTGGTATGATGCAACCCTCCATGCTAACATATCTTGCGCATACCTTTTCATTTCCGCATAACTAGCACATTCCATATCGTCCCTAATCTGCTTAGCATATTCCATTTCTTATCTTCCTCTTTTGTTCGTACAACACACACTTGCTTTCCTAAATTTTACAACACCCTCATCTCTTAAAACGTGACCTATATCTATCTATTCTCTTGGTCAAAGTCCTCCATATCGTTCGCTCTTCCCATCATCTTTTCCTTTCCGTAACTCCTATCGTCTATACGTCCATACGAACATTTTTAGCAACTTTTTCCTAATATTCACACTTATATTACCCGTAAGTAGATTCCTCTTTTTCGCGAAAGTTTTCCTTGCCTGTGCTATTCTACTCTTTATGTCTACTATACTTCTACCATCCCTAGTTATTACGCTTCCCAAGTAGCAGAATTCCTTAATTTCTTTCATGATATCCCTTGCCAATCTAACACCCTTTGTTATTCCACTGTTTCCCAAACTACACTCCATTACCTTGGTTTTACCTCTATCAACCCTCATATTGAACTCTTTCTCCAGGACCCCTTTCATGCCATTTATTATGGTTTCCAAGTCTTATTCTGACTCCCGTAATATCATCCGCAAAGAGCAGGGTTTTTATTTTTTCCCATTGCAGTGTGATTCCTTTTCGATGTTTAGTTTTAACTTTCTTCATTTCCTGTTCTATATATAAGTTAAACAGCATGAGCGACATGCTGCATCCCTCTCTCACTCCATTCTTGATTTCTGCTTTCTTTTCTCGATCTTCTATTCTAATTACTACTGTCTATCTTCTGTAGACGTTATATATGAGCCTCCTTTCTCGATATCTACGGCAGGAATCGATAACATTCTAGCGGAGTTGATAAGATCATCAGTCGTAGAAGCAATATCTTGGCTGTTCAGGATAGTTTGTGAAATTTACGAAACAGGAAGAATACCATAACATTTTAGTGAAAACATAATTATACCTATACCGAAGTAGAATGAGGTTGATAGATACTAACAGCACAGGACAATTAGTTTAGTATCTCTTGAATGCAAACAAATATATATTTTTCGGGTTAACAGGCAACATGAGGGTGATCCTGAAACAGACAACTCCCCTTTAATAGCATAGGAAGGGAATGGAAAACGGAGGATGCGGAAGGTAGAGCAAGGCAGGCAATGGTTGACTAAGGTCCCCGGGCTGGATCCTATCTGTAAAGAAAATAATACATAGGTGAATGGAATTACAAACAGAATGCGAGTTAGGAGATGATCAATTTGGTTTTAGGAAGACTGTAGGGACAAGAGAAGCAATATTGACTTTGCGGCTAGTGTTACAAGACAGGATAAGAAAAAACCGGCCTTCGTTCATGGTATTTGTAGATTTATAAAAAGATTTTGATAATGTGAACTGGAACACACTATTACGGATTTTGAAGAGCACTGGAATAAAATATTTAAATTGTTAAAAATTCATACTTCATATTTCCGATAACCATTCACAGCGAGAATTTCAAGATTGAAATATTGCATAATTAATATTATATAATTATTAGTATTATTATGGCTTAATGGAGTGGGTAAGTGTGTTTCATGTAACACGTTTGCTCAGTGTGCACCGCGCCTTTGCAACGGCTTGAATAATTGCTTGGCGTACATTTTTTAAAATGTTTGACCAGCTCACAATAGGAATATTTTTAATTTTATTCTGAAGTCTAGACGGGCGCAAACTACGAAAACGCAGAAATACAAGTCGTTTAAACATGGGTTCTGGGAACGTAATTACGTCACACATTATAATGACATAGTACAACATCATATTGAGCCAACAAGTCCAAGGAATTAGAAACTATGCATCGTAATTAAACGAACGGAAGCTTTCCTGTTTTCTCTCTTTACACGTGCTCCCAATCTGCTACGAGGTTCGAATAACAATCACTTTCACCACATAACACATATATCGATTGCGTCCACTAACGAGCCATGAAGAATTAATAAATCATTACTATGACAAATAAATAATTACAAAATATCATTCGTAAAATAAATCATGTCACCTTCACTGATATAGATACTAATTAGTGAACCTTGCAGCTAATATTTGTTCAGTTAGAGGACCTATTTCCAAAGCTGTTGTAGGTGATTTATTATAACTACTACAGAAATATCCCCTGACCTACAGTTACACCCACTGTCCAAAATATGTTGGAAACCTATATTTCTTACGCCTGTGTTTGTTTTTTTGTTCGGTTTAGTTTTGCGTTATTTTTGTGGTTGTTTATTCTACTTTTTACACTAGTTGACGTGAGTATTATATAAATTGATTTGCATTCCTCACAACCGATCTGATAAATAACGTCATTTGTAGGTATTTTGTCTTTTGTTTTTTCCCCGTCTCATTTCTAGTTCACATCCCCATGTTCAGGGCTCCGTTTTGTAATTTATGCATTCATTTCTGCACTTTATTAAGAGACTCACTATGCTTCCAACAAGCTGCCCTACATTCGAGAATTAGACGTGTAAATGACTAACAATTCACATGCAGAACACTAAAATTGTATCCCGGGGGCCAAAGTTAACTATTGGCTTCCTTGTTCTCCCATCTTAAGACCTACTTTCAAATCCCTTCCTATTCTATTAAGGGTGATTTACTAGAGCATGGATTACCCTCAGGTAACACAATCATTGGAACCACTCGACTATAGTCACGGGCAGAGTTTTTGCAGTATTGTACTTTGTAAATAAATAATAATAAGGATTATTTTTAATTTATTTAACAAATTATTTGTGCTTTTAAAGATAACAATAATTTTATTTATATTAAAAAATCTTTAGTGGGTCCTGTGCACTATTACAATTATACATATTAAGGAGAATTACTATATAATTAGTAAGGGATTGTCAGGGTTAATTAATGGGGTAACAACGTGTAGCGGAGATGTTACGTTCTTTGGTTAGGAACCTGTTCCATTTCTAGGCCAAAGATGGGCAAACTTTTTAAAGACGGGGCCACAGGAAAGTATAAATAAAATTAGGCGGACCAATGTAATTTAGAGTTGAAGTGTCGTGAAATCTTATGCTCTTCGTGGAATGTTACAGTTTCGTTGCAGATGAGACATAGTGGTGTAGGTTTTACGCTATCAACTATCTATTTTTTTAAAACACAATAATTGATTTACGAAAAATGAAAAAAAAATTCCTAACTAGCTTAATATGCCAAAGTTCTCTACACTCAAGGTTTACCGTGGGGTAAATAAGCATCTCAACGAATTCTGCTCAAATTGATCGTCACAGAACAGTCTTACCGCTACCACGCGCACTCATGTTGTTACATGCACCAGACGTCCACTTTCTTCATCACCAACCGCAGAATGTCTGGATCAGTGATCGTCAAAAGGTTCAGATTGGTTCCCACTTATCCCGCGCTATTATGGGAGAACCAATCAGCAAAGCTTTATCCTTCTACGTCACGTCAGCGTAGGGTGAACGGGGATTGTTTTCCAAGAACCTTTGCACCGTTAAGCGAAGGAGAATGTGAGCGTTCTATTGGCTGTTTTATTTTTAAATCGAGAAATGATATGAGCCAGGCGCACGTGTCTAACTGCTGCGCATTCCTATCTCCCAAATTTATTAATCTTACCATTATTACAGGCAATCATAAGTCGCGCTACAGTGGTTTATCCATAAAACCTATGAAAAAGTATTTCTAACTCCATTCATATTTGAAAATACAGCAATAAGAATCAAATTTACGTTTCTTAGATAATAAATTAGATAATTTTTTTACACTATGCAGAGTAAAACTAAAAAACCGAGACAGGTCTGAATCAAGAAACGTTTTTCGATATTTAGCTACTGGGAGGAGGCTCCGTTGCCAGTTTTAGTTTTCTTTACAAAGTTGTCAGACACCAGTGCCTCTCACTCTCAACATTACATTTCAATATCTAGGCTAAGTCAATAAATTTGTATGTCGTCACTGATAGAAAAACAAAAAGAATTTTTTTTTTCATATAGCATGTATTCTTCTTTTATTCGTCAGATTAGGAATAATGTCCCTCGGGCCGGATAGATCATTTCAGGAGGCCGCAACTGGCCCGCGGGACATATTTTGCCCATCACTGTTCAAGGCGATTCCGAAACTTCCGCGTAGTAAAGTTTTCCTCCCCCAGTCTCTGGCTTCCTTTGTCGGGTTCCGGATTTACCCTCGGCTCTGGACCTGGTATATTAATAGGCTATGTTCTGAGACATGACGGCTCGTAAAATAACCATTAGAGGGAAGTGTTGTGGTAAGAACAAAATAGGGAGATGAATGATGGAATTCGCTAAGCAGGTTAGGGAGAATGTGGGCTATGGTAATTATGTGGGGAAATTAAAAGGCTTGCTTAGAATAAGTTAGGTTCTTAATGAGGGTTGCATCAGACCAGTCAAAGGACTGAATACTACACACGCACTCCTCTACAGGTTCAGAATGTATCTTCTACTATCTCACTACGTATCCTAATGCTTGACAAATGATCATTTGAGTTAGATCACCATGAAAATCGAGCCAACGGACAATAGGAAACATTTTGCTTCGCAGCCAGTAATAACGTTTCTTCCCGGTGCATGTAAATGCCAAAAATATCCTTGTTAATTGCGGCCTGACCTTCGTTTAAATCCTAATACGTCATTTTATAACAACCCTGGCATACAAAATTATGCCTTATTACACAGCTAATTTCCTGGGCGCGGCCGTATTAGGATATAATAAACGGTTTTCACTCTATGTATAATGGCTGCTTGTTAGGTTATCGTTATAAATATTAACATTGGTTTCAATATTTTGGTTACGTTAGATTCACATCCGTTAGAATGCATGAATTATATCGACGCAAATGTTTTCGTTTCAATCATTGAAATGTTTCAAAGTGAAAATAATATTGCAAACCGTTGTTGGTTAACTATCATTTATCATGACTATTATATCTATATTAAAATATCTCCAATATATCAAAAATTTCTATAGTAAAAAATATAATATAAAGAGTTTTATGACGTTTTACTTTCACATTACTGGTACAGTATGCGATGCAGAATGTTAATTAGTCAAACCACGACTGTAATTTAATTATTTGATAACTCCATTCTTTACACAAAAATAAAATACTCAAAGAAAAACAGAAACATGCCGACCTTCTGTGGTATATTGGTCAGCGTTCCTGCCTCGCATCACTTAGGTCCTGGGTTCGAATCCTGGATTGGGCATGGATGCTGTGTATGCGTTAACATATTGTGAAGCTACAGATAACGAGTTCCCCCTTACCGTAGTCGCTAATAGCAATAGTAGTTAATGCGACTTTAAATAAAAAGGTTAAAAAAATGGAAACATACATTTGAATTCGAATTATCATTAATGATCACACGATGAAAGGTAGTAATTTATATGTTTATATTAATAGTTTCATTACTAAGTAATTGGTGTAATTAACAATTAATAAAATTCGAATGTTTTGACTTATAGGCTACTAAAATTATGAAATGTCAGAAAAATATAATTCTATCATTATTATTTTATCATAATTTCATATGATATAAATATATCTGTAAATTTGGTCCAAAGTCTTTTGTGTGTTCTCAAATGAATAAAAATACATTAAATTAAATATTTTAAGAAACTGATCTACTAAGAATGGGCGTACGCAAGACTACATTAAGCATAGGCATTGTATTGATCTTTCATGAGTGGAACTTTTAAATTTTTATCTGGTCCTTCAACAATATTGAAAATTTTCAATAACTATTTTAGAAGATAATAATGGAAAAATGTCGACTGGACCCGGGAATCGAATCTGGAACCTCCCACTTTCCGTCCGATTGCTCTAAGCATCCGAGCTAGTCCAGATCCGATGTCACATTTCTCCACCCTTGTAAACCTAATCTTGACTTACCTACAGTTAACTAATCATATTCTTCACAACAAAGGTGCATGAATATCAATTCCAAGACAGAAGAATTGTTTCAACTTATACTCAGCCAAAGGCCATAATCAAATTTTTAAATGGATTCACTTCCAAAGTGTATGGTAGTTAGTATTGATAGTTTACATAAAATGACTGCAATTGTACATGTAAAAAAAGAAAAATATAGGCCCACAAACTGTTCTTTCTTGGAGGAATTAACATACACGATTTTTTTTTGCACTCGATAGCTTTGTGCTACACTGAGTATTGAAAAAATAATATTACGTAGGTAAACAGAGGTTTGATTTGTAGGTCAGTGTGTAATGACCACAGTGCAGTTTATTTGAAAACGAAATGACTATCCAGGGCTAAGTAATTAAGAAAATCATAGATACCTGCTAACGAAAAAAGAACCAGCATGCGGACTGGAACAAAAATGGCCGCCTATTTTGAACCGGACACAACGAATATGAATTCTTTCGGAGATTGATAATCAACCTCTGGTGTTCCACTTGGCATGGATTGACCAATGCGTTCGAAATTCAATTAACAAGTTCCAAAACCAACATTTATCACATGATGCACAAACTTTAATATATTTAGAGATTGCTTGGATTGTCCTCCTTGCAGGGTAAAGCCAAAATGTGACAGAACATTGAATTCGGTAGAAAGAAGTTGCAATTAAAATTAATAAAACACAGCAAAGATTAGTGAAAGTAATACAAGTTGTCAAATTTAGTTTATTTATTAGGTTAAAATAATTAACTTTAAATGCTTCACAACTGTTTAAAAAGTATAATTTTTTTACATTAATAGCCGATATTCTTTCAAGTTTTCACTCATATTAACTTCCACAGGTTATCCCGGTGAAGTAATTGTTGAAAGGATTCTTGGGTTTGCATAGTCTTGCGAAATGTTTATTTTCTTCGGTGTTTAAAAACATATCTAATATCTGCTTATCACCAAATTAATTGTTTTCTCTAGACCGTCTACATAGTGTTTCATATTGTCACAATTTTATACTTACAGTATATTATAGTTAAATTAGGAAAGTAATGTCCAAATAATGAAATCCCAAATTCGGGACGAAAGGTTGTGGGGCCCATTATGCATACATACTTTTGCTTAAAATGTAAAAATTGAACTGAACAACGAAATAAAATAAATGCTGGTTTTCTCACTGGTGGCTCATGTATTTATTTTGATATATTTTAATTATGAGAATGCCTCGCACTCAGAGGGAGGCGCTGCGGAAGTTTCTCGTAGACGCTTCAGCCCAGAGTGACTGCGGGGCTTACCTGATCATGTCGGGAATGCCTCGCACTCTCTCTGGGTATTTTTTATCAAAGTTCTCATATGCCGAGACACCTTCACCTATTTTAGGAGGTATATGTACTGGGGTCAAAGACCTTGGGCATATGGCAAGAGTTGTCCGCTGATCCCATTGGATCAGTCGGCCAATTGCCTCCTGAAATTGGCGGAGACACGGAGAAGGGAATGCTGCGTCCCCACAGCAAACTCGTCTCCCGTCATTCGGAAGGGCATGAGAATAGTACCCAATGTCCGACCTACCTGATGCAGGTTTTCTAGGGGTTTCCCTGCATCTCTTTAGGTGAAACACCGGGTAGGATCCTTAAACCATAGCCCGGGGGCCCTAGTTAACCCTTGGCTACCTTCCGCATCCCCCCTTTCAATTTCCTTCCTATGCTATTAAAGGGGAGTTGCCTGTTTCAGGATCACCCTCATGTAGCCTGTTACTCCCCCCCCCAAAAAAAAAGCTACATAATTTTTAAATATTTGACGTTAGAAATTTCCACTTCAAGGTGCCGGAAATTTTGTGAAATTAGGATTACATACAATGTTGCAATAATTTTAAATTTCTTTCTTTCTCCATGGCTGTACAGCCTATTGAGGGCCTGGGCCTACCGAGTCGACTGTGGACTGTCATCTTGCATGACACATTCCGACTTTGGAGTGACACGTGGTCAGCGTATCGATCCTCCAACAGTCTTAATCCCGGTCTTGGCGACCATGACGACACAAACATCCAAGCCCATGCCAGGATTCGAACCCGGGACCTCTGGGTTGTGAGGCAGCAACTAGAGGCTAGCCACTACACCACAGGAGGTCGGCAATAATTTTAAATACAGTTAAAAATAAAATTTGGAAGATCAGAATAGGAAACTGTGAATCGTGGCGTGTGGCGTGGTCTTACCTTGGTCAGCCTTGGCGCCGAGGAGCGCGACCAGGAGCAGCAGAGGCAGGTCCATCACTGCCCTCGCTCCCTCGTTCCCTCGCTCGCGTAACTTTCACCTTGCATCACAGAGAAAGCTCTGCCATGCTCACTGGACACGCACTCTTACACAATCGCCCTCTATTATAGAGGATGCTTGCGTGACGCAGCGCAACAATGTCACTTAATACATCGCAGAATATTCGAATAGCCCGACTCCAGTAACACATTTTACACTGTTCCGGGGACACTTCTTCGCCTTGGTTGAAATTCTCACATACAGGACTAAATGAAACTAAGAAAGGATCGTATATATTACCGTGAACACTACTGCCTTACTTTATTGAAATATTGTTAATGAAAGTAAATAAGAAAAAACCGTAGGGGTCGTGTAGTAAATTTCACGTTAACATAATCAACATTATTTTGCTTAAGCAAAAGAAGGACTCACGGCAATGGTTCACATCACCACATTATAATAGAAACATAAAAACACTTGTCCAGGAAGGATCACATTGTGGTCTTCCACCACCAGTGGTTTGCAGAAAATAAGATAAACAAGCACAGGACTTGGGCTGCCAAACTCCGAAGTCTCTCAGACACATATGACAAAAAAATAACAGTCTCTTATTTGCTTTGCGCGTTACAGTTCAAATCATTAGAACATATGTACAGAGTAAAAAAATCAAGATTATTTTGAAAAATCAATACAGGAAAAAAGTATAGAAAACATATATCTGGGAACGCATGATTTCTGCGATCTGTTCACTTGGTTCATTGTAACAGAAGACGTTTTAGTTGTTCTTCTTTTGGTATTCATTCCTTAGACTGGTCTGATGCAACCCTCCATGCTATCCTATCTTGCGCAAGTCTTTTCATTTCTGCCCTCCCTAATCTACTTAACGTATTCCATCCTTTCCTCCTTCTGTTCTTAACCCACACACTTCCCTCTAATGCTGATTTTAAGATCCCTCATGTCTTATAACGTGGCCTATTAATCTATCCCTTCTCTTGGCCAACGTCCTCCATATCGTTCGTCCTTCCTCTATTCTGTTTAGAACTTCCTCGTTAGTAGCTCTATTCACCCATCAGATTTTCAGCATTCACCTGTAACACCACATTTCAAGGCTTCTATTCTTTCCGTTTCTGCAACGCCTATCGTCCACGTTTCGCGCCCATATAACGCCACGCTCCACACGAACATTTTTAACAATTAGTTCCTAATATTCACACTTATATTACCCATAAGTAAATTCCTCTTTTTGGCGAAAGCCTTCCTTGCCTGCGCTTTCCTATTCTTTACCATCCCTAGTTAGTATGCTGCCCATGTCAGAATTCCTTCAAAATATCGCTTCTCAATCTACACCCTTTGGTATTCCACTGTTTCCTATATTACACTCTATTTCATTCGTTTATCCTGTATTAATCATCATACTGAACTCTTTTTCCAGGACCACGTTCATGCCATTTATTACGTTTTCCAAGTATTTTTTCTAATGCTACAATATCGTCGGCAAACCTTAGGGTTTTTATTTATTCTCCTTGAATTTGTATTCCCTTTCCACAATAATTTTTAATTTCTTCATCGCCTGTTATATATATATAACTTAAACAGCACGGACGACAGACTGCACCGTTCTTACTCCTTTCTCGATTTCTGCTTTCTTTTTTTGTCTCTCAATTCTAATTACTGCTGACTGTCATCTGTAGAAGTTATGTATAAACCTTCTTTCTCGATATTTTACTGCCGTGCTCTTCAAAATCCTTATTAGTTTGTTCCAGTTTACCTTATCGAAGTCTTTTTCTAAATCAACAAATGCCTGGTTTTTCTTATCCTGTCTTCTGAAATTAGACGCAAAGTCAATATTGCTTCTCTTGTCCCCTAAATTATTCCTAAAAGCAAACTGATCTTATCCTAACTAAGTCGCATTCTATTTGCTGTTCCATCTTCGTATATACTATTTTCGCTAATGTTTTGCACGCAGGGGTTATTAAATTAATTGTCCTGTGCTGTTCGCATGAAAATCTTATGGTATTCTTTCTGTTTCATAAATTTCGTAAACTATCCTGAACAACTATGATATTGCTTCTTCTCCCGATGTTCTTATCAACTCCGCTGAAATGTTGTCAATTCCTGGCGCTTTACCATTGCTAAGCTTTGTCAGCGCCTTGTCAAACTCCGATCTTAATTCTTTGTGCCCCAACTCTTCATCATCAACTTCCTCTTCTGTTTCTTTACAGATTGATCTAGATTTCCACCGTGATACAGCTCTTCTAGATATTCCTTTCCGCTTTTTCTTCTTTATCTATAATTGGCTTCTCATATGCTCTTCTGATGTTCTCTCTCCGAATGTTTATTTGATATTCCTGTAAACCGCATCTATTTTCCCTTTAATCATGATATTTTCAACCCGTTTTGCATTTCTCTTGGAGCTAAGCCTCTTTGGCTGCTTTGCTCTTGCTATATATCTCGTTTTTCAGGCGTCTGTACTTCCTTTTACCATTTTCATCTGTTGCGTTTTTGTATTTATAGCTTTTATAAATCATTTCTTGTTTTATCCATGCTTTCCCTATTTTTTCGTTTGCTGCTCTAGTTATTTCTTTCTTCAAGAATATCCGTTTCTCTTCTAACTGTTTCTTTCTCCTTTCTCTATTAATTTACTATAGATTTTTAAACTCTGAATGAGGTAGGGAGGCGCTGCGGGAGTTTCTCGTAGACGCTTCAGCCCAGAGTGACTGCGGGGCTTACCTGATCATGTCGGGGATGCCTCGCACTCTCTCTGGGTATTTTTTTATCAAAGTTCTCATATGCCGAGACACCTTCACCTATTTTAGGAGGTATATGTACTGGGGTCAAAGACCTTGGGCATATGGCAAGAGTTGTCCGCTGATCCCATTGGATCAGTCGGCCAATTGCCTCCTGAAATTGATGGAGACACGGAGAAGGGAATGCTGCGTCCCCACAGCAAACTCGTCTCCCGTCATTCGGAAGGGCGTGAGAATAGTACCCAATGCCCGACCTACCTGAGGAAGGTTTTCTAGCGTTTTCTCTGCATCTCTTTAGGTGAAACACCGGGTAGGATCCTTAAACCATAGCCCGGGGGCCCTAGTTAACCCTTGGCTACCTTGCTCTACCTTCCGCATCCCCCCTTTTCAATTCCCTTCCTATGCTATTAAAGGGGAGTTGCCTGTTTCAGGATCACCCTCATGTAGCCTGTTACCAAAAAAAAAAAATTAAACTCTGAAGCACCTCCTGTTGTTTCAGTTTTTCTAATTCCCATCTCTTTGTTTTAATTCCTTTCTTGAGTTTCTTCATTTTCAGCCTGCATTTCATAATCAACAGACTATGGTCCGAGCTTGCAGCTGCTCCTGGACACATTTTGTAGTCCAGCACCTGATTCCTTCCTCTGTTCGCCTTTTGTGGTCCTAGAGATCCTGTGACCTTAAGACTAACTATCACCCAAACGTCTTGTAGCAGTTCACAAGTATGCGTTTACGGGCACATGTTGATTGGAATTTTTTTTATTTCTGATGGTTATTACCGCCTCTCAAAATATTCGCCATTTTTTAAGAACTACATCAGCCTAAACATGTATCTTCGTTACTATCCATGTAACAATTGAAACAAGTAACGGAGACAACTTACTCAAACTAATATTCAAACTGCATCCAATAACAATATTTACACGACCCACACAGTCAATTTCATTTCGGAGGTCTTGAAAATAGTATATAAATTTAACAAATGTTCAACGTATGAAAATAAGTGAAGTCGCCGTTCAGCCTTCATCTTAAATTTAAGTGAGTAAGCTGTGGGTACGGTCAGTTTTGTAGCAAAAATCGGCAAGAGTTGTCCACTGATTCTATTGGATCAGTCGGCCAGCTTACTCCAAACTGGTCGAGACGCGGAGAAGAGAATGCTGCGACCCCACAGCAAAGTCGTCTCCCGTCTTTGTTGAGAGAAGAACCTAACTGACGCAGGTTTTCTATGTTTTTTCTGCAAACCTGCAGCCTGGATGCGTTCGTGCTATGATGAACGCGGTTGCGTGTAGCTCTAGGGCTAAACTACGCCAAGGCACGAACACTTAATTCACTATCCTCTCCAAAACGCACTTTGTTCTCTGTCTCACTGCTTCACATTCGTCTCCAAAAAACACTTATTCACTTCGTCCACCATCTCTCTCCACCAACATCCATCCGATTTCTCGGCCTACCAAAACTACCCCAACTTCCGGCGGGCTTTCAAAGCATATCCAACACCGGTCGTGGACCACTGCTAGGTCATCGACACAAACATTGACCTGTTTAAGGTTCCACCGGATTGTCGTACCAACACAATGCCAAGGGTCGCCTTTCATATTCATATGTTTGAATACCGACCTTACCCACAGCTTACTCAAAATTAACGTAAAGCCTGAAGGGCGACTTCACTTATTTCAACGCATTGTGCATTTGTTACAAGTATGTACTATTTTCAAGATTACATTTTATTAATGCGCTTATTAACTATGTATAATTCTTTAGTATTCCTAGCTCCATCGTCAATAGAGGATTAATGGAGCCAATAAATAAATCTCAAACAATTTTACAAGGACTTTACAGAAATTCTTAAATATAAAAATCAGAAAACCATTGTTCCAATTCAGTAATTTATACCGATGAACATAGGACACGTATTAATTTGATTAAGATTAGTTATATTCATGTCAAAATATGTCAGATATGAATACGCAATACATTTAAAAAATTTCACAATGACCTGGAATTAATAATTTAAAGAAGAATGGGAATCAAAACCACTTCAACCTATGATTATCTTAAAGTGTTTTCTTATATTTTAATAATAGACGGAATTTCTTTGAAGCCATTTTTGATTTAATCAAGTTACAGAATTAACATATTTATTTCCCCCACGAGGAAATTTTGACGACGGATCCAAATTTTTAGTTATTTAATAATTCCTTAATCCTTATAAGAGGTTTCAATGATGAGATTGTTATCCTAAGTAAATTGTGTTTTAAAAATAGATGTTTCTTTACCAGAGTTAGTATTATGAACTTCTTATGAATGAGAATGATTTCTAGTTAAAGATTTCACTACTAAAGTGTATTTCAGTGTAATCCCTTACGAATCCGAATATCATATTTGTCTCCGACATAGAATATAAAGCCCCCCCTCCATACTTGAAATACCTTAGGGCCTCATCAAGTCTATATCCGACCATGAGGGTCATGTCGCTATCTACCTGTAATGAATTATTAATATGTTTCGCACTATTAATTGCCAGGCAATCGAATTCACCTTATCCCTAGTCGCACAAAACCAGTTCGTTTAAGTTAAAACAAGTATTTCATACGGCATAGGTTAAAATGTTATTCATTGGAGGAAATCCATCAATTCTTCTGTCGTTGCACAACAATGAATTACATTCCAAACAACGAAAAATGACGGGGAGAACTGTCTGGAGTAATCAAAAAACAACATATAAACCAAAGTACATATATACATAAAAGTGAGATATACTGGTGATATAAAATTAACAAAGTTAATTTTTATGCAATACTACTTAAGTGAAGTGCATAGTTTCTTTAATCACACTAAAGTCCTAGTGGCCGCCTCTGTGGTCTAATGGCTAGCGTCACTGCCTCGCATCACAGAGGCTAGATTCCTGGGAAAGACCTGGGTGTTGTGTGTTTTCACTTTCCCTAATTTAGCAAACAGGACTAAACAGCCAATCACTTCCTCAATTACATAGTCGCTAATCACCTTTGATTTTGGTGCGACTATAGACTCACAATTAAAAACATGGCCCTCCTCCTCCCACTACTATAGATTGACAAGAGTCTGACTTAAGTCATGCAGCGCCTTTGTTGATCCCTATGTTTCTTCAAAAATACATTGAACCGCAAACTGAAAGGCTGGATAATCTACAGTCTACTGTAATTCAATTTCGAACATTTACATCACTCTTTCTTCCTAATTACACAACATATTTTCACTATACACATATTTACTTGTTGTGATGTTCAGTCCTTAGACTGGTCTGATGCAACCCTTGATTATAACCAACCTGGCGCAAGTCTTTTCATATTCACATAAATACCACATCCAAAATTCTCCCTAATCTGCTTAGCGAATTCCATCATTGGCCTCCCTCTTCTGTACTTACCTCACACACTTTCCTCTAATGCTAATTTTACTAGACCTTCATGTCTTAAAACGTGGGCCATTAATATATCCCTTCTATTGGTCAACGTCCTCCATATTGTTCGCTCTTCCCCTATTCTGTTTATAACTTCCTCATTAGTGGTTCTATATATATATTGTAATAACCTTTTCAGGGGATAAGACATTAATTTATTAATTGAACAAATTTTATATTTATCAATTTATAGAAAAGAAATCATTTAAATTTATTCAATCAGCACAATGAGCAAGTTTCACAGCTTTTAAGAACTTACCCACAATTACTGGGCCTACAAAAATTCAACTTCACGAATGTTTCCGCGACTCTCTGGCGTCTTGCAGGTTGTTTACACCGATGAAGGTAGTATGAACCAGGTCCAACTCATCATTTGCTCTCTCCTGTCTCTCTGCAACTGCATACTCCACTTCTCGAGAGACCCTAAATCCCCTGAGATACTGTTTCATGTAATCGCTGTAAATTGATAAATATAAAATTTTCAAATTGATTAAAATTTGTTCAATTAATAAATGAATGTCCTATCCCAAGAAAAGGATATTACAATATATATATACTAAATCTATTATTGATAAACTTTATTCTAGATTCATTTTACGTTTGAATATCAGTCTTAAAATATTGTATTAATTAAACCTCACCTGTTAAAGTTGAGTCTAATTTCACATTTAATAAAAAAAGATTAGCGTTTGATGTAATTGGTGGATGAGATGTCTGTAGGAGCTTTCTTTCGGAGGTATTTCTCCCCAGATTGATTGCGGTGCTGATGCCTCGTACTCTCTCTGGGGTTTTCAAGGTTCTCACATGTCGACGAACCTTCATCAATCTTACGAGTTGTATGTACTGGGTTCGCAGAACTTGGGCATACGGTAAGAGTTGTCTGCTGATCTCATTGGATCAATCGGCCTTCCACCTCCGAAATCTTGTGGAGACGCGGAGAAGGGAATGCTGCGAATTCATGTCCCGTCACTTAGAAAGACGTGAGAGTAGAGGCCAAAAGCCCGACCTACCTGATGCAGGTTTCTTAGCGTTTTCCCTGCATCTCTTTTAGGTGAAGCTCCTTTAAACTGTAGCCAGGGGGCTCTAGTCAACCCTTGGCTACCTTGTTCTACCTTCCACATCCCACCTTTTCAATTCCCTTCCTATGATTTTCAAGGGGAGTCGCCATGTAGCCTGCTACCCCCCCCCCCCCCACAAATATTACAATATATTATTTGTTCCGGTTCGAGTTAATTTTCTCGGGGTTGTGACGGATACGGAGAAACAGTGACACTGATTAGGCAAAATAATTAAAGATTTAACAATCAAATGTGAAAAAACTGGTTTGGATATAGTGTCTTTGCTAACATTTCTGTGGAATATAGATGGCCTTTGGTAGTGAACTTTGGGGAATGTTATTAAGTCTGTCTATCGTCCTGCGACGTCCACCAGTGTGAAATTCTCCTAGTGACGATGGCTTCTGTATCACAGCCAGCCACATTTTTGTGACAGGCTCTCCAGAAAGCGCGAGTCACCTTCAAAATAAACAAAACGTTCTTACGTTTGATTCTTTTGTAATACTCATGTAGGCTACACATTATTGTCACTCCGCATTAAGAAAACGAAAAAAAAAACACTTGCTTACGATGCAAAGTTTCTTGGTCCCACAGGACGCAACGCACCGCAATAAATTATCACTCCTCCGGACAAGCAAAAACTAGTCCTCCTCTCATTGGGTACACATGTGCATCAACAGTCCATGTCCAGCCTGCTAATGATGGAAAAACAATCCCCAAACCTTGCGCCTGTGCTGTGCTCCCAAATAAGGCAGTTACATGCATTTAATTGCAATATGGCCTGCAAATACTTGGACGGAATTTGTATGATGTATGCATAAACACCAACATAATACGACCACCCGAATGAAAGAAATTGGCAAGCATTGTATCAAAATTTTTAAAAAAGCACAATCATTTGTCTGCTGTGAATCGGTCGGCCTGTATTATTTTAATTCAATACTAGCTGGGGTGCTCAACGCTGCCCCGATATTAATTTACAGAACGAATTATTGGATACTAATCTCTTGATCAACATGTGGTATCCAATGATGGATTATAGACAGAAACGCGGAGTATAATAATTAAATTATATTTACAGTTTGTTAAATATTTGGCACAGTTTTCTTTATTTATATAATTTGTACTAATTATTAAGTATGGAAAATTAATGTATGTGAGCTTGAGAAAAAGATTTTATTTTCGTTTTAACTACGCGACGTGGCATCGGAAATCGGCAATTAACACTAACCATTAAGAAATTTAAATGACCAAAAAAGGTTTTCCAAAAGTTGCAAACATACCTGCATGCGGTTTTATAATGTAAATTTTACTGATTCATTATTCCATTTTCAAGAATTGTGAATGTAATACTCTTTAGAGGCTCACTGCCAATCTTGTAGTTGTAATGGCTTTACTTACAGTAGAAACATGGCAGATTCCTTACTAAAGGAATTTCATTTTTCAACTCAAAATGAACCAGAAGCAATAGATCATCGTTTTGTACTTATCCAAATATTTTTGTAAGGTAATTTTCTAATTATAAATAAATATTTAGATTAAAAAATAATTTGTCTACTATGGAATAAAAATAGTTTATTCACGGGTAGGACCAGTAGTAATCCATTTTCAGATTTTAAATTTTTTTTCCTGTCATATCGGGAAAATTGCCGTATTTGATTATTTAGAAGCTAGAAAAGAAGTATACGAAATATTGCAAACTTAAACACTTTGGTCATTAACTATTAACCGTGATAAAAATAATTATTGACCTTTTTACAGACAGATTTATTTATTCAATTAAAAGATAAACGACTTTTCTGTGTATATTACGCCTTCTTTGGGTTTTTATTTCGGTATAAGACACATTTACAATCAATTAGATTCACATATAATTACATTTATATATTGGTGTGATAAAATGACTTGTAGAAAAGAAGAAAATAGCATGCATATCAACAGGTGGTGTGTATTCAACATTCAATACTGTATAAAACAAAGAATGAATTGCAAAACAACAAAATTCTTGTATTAGTAGCATTTCATTAATTACATTTTACTCAGGTAACAATTTTTCGTAATTTAACGAAAAAATATTAGCTACAAATATATTAGTAAAAATGCTTAATACATGTGGTCTGTAAGGGCACGAACAGTATTTTTTGTGTGTGCCTAGTGTCTTTTGTGATGATCAGCGCTTCACTCTTCTTCGGACAATGAAACAGACCTTTCTTCACACAATACGGAAGATGGCTTTTACTGGCAATTGGTGTCAGTCTTTTAAATGAATGGCAGATCCGTAACTAATTCAAGAAAAATATGCTTCTGTCAAGTCGGAAGCTATAGCTAATTAGAAGCTGCTACTGCGTAACTAACAAAAAACATATATGAAGACACTTGTTCGCATCCGGCGGCTAAAATTTTCCTATTAGCTGCAATTCCAACCAATGCATGCTAATTGAAATTGCAGCTGATTGGCTGTTGGAATTCGGGTCCATACGAGGTGAAATGAACAGAAGCTTGGTGCAGACAGATGATTAAATTGCGGGCCGCTGGTGAGAGCAGAGTTGAGCTCTGTAACATTTTGGTCGAAGATTCCACTATTTTGTCCCAAGGCGCCAGGATCCGGATGCATAGGCAACGAGATGCGGATCGTCACAGTTCATGTGTCTCCATGGACGTCTCTATCATACTTACCCACCTTTTCTACAGGACTTAAAGGACCTTAGGTACTTGGTAACACGCATTATATCATTTCCCCCTCATTCTTACGAGCAATATTTGCGAGTTCATCTTTTTGTAATGTTTTTTAAATAAGCGTTTAAATAAGTATTTATATACTGATATCCAAGAGAGATAGTTTCGACCATCGCCGGGGTAATAAATGACTTAACAACTTTACAAGTTGTTAACAAGTTTTATTTATTTTTCACCGCCCACCTACTGGGAATTTCTTAGTAAATTGAGACAATTATTTGTCATAACTTTTTATAAAATCTTCAAGCTGTTGCTTTTTATTAGTTTTATAGTGTCATTTGTAGATCGGATTAGGGCTATTGAAAAAATTTAACAACTCAATGGATATAAGAGGTGTAAAAGTTGCTCTGAAGTTCAAATAGTTAACGTTTTTAAGAATGGCCCATATACACGTACACAAAGGATAAAGTGGAGTTAGGAGCTGTGTATACAGTTATCTGTTCACGCATGAGCAGCCTTTTTCGTCACACATCATTCCCCGTTGGCTCTTAAATGTATAGATCGCATCTATCCGTTGTCCAGGGCAGAATCTATCAGATACAGCTATATAACTGATCGATGAAAATCTTTCTGAATCACGTTTACGTGCTTGCACTAAAAATTTTAGGGACACGCTGTTAATCGTTAATCTAATATTATATTAATGTAATTAAAATTGATTCTATATAGTTGATTTAACCTATTCGTTGCCCCTCTGGAGTTTGCCATGAAATAAATGAAATTGAATACTCATATTGTGTAATCTGATATTTGTTTTTATTGAATCATCAGTTTCGGGGTCGAGTATTGTTATACTGGTGTAAAATAAGATTCTATAGTATACTGTAAAGGTCAAACACATCTGCTCGGACTTTTGGCGGTGCGGAGTTAAAAGGAAGGAGACAGCATTTGAACCAGGGGCAATTAAACCCAGACATCACGGCGCGCATGGGGAATTCCCCAAGCTAAAGTGAGATTTGGCGGCATCGGGTGTTTTTCCCAACATGTCTGGGAGGAGATGGGTAAACTGTGACTCCCAGAGAAATATCCATATCCATCTATCCCTGCCTCCCAAAGAAGTGAGTAGATTTTAAAAAGGCGTGCAGACAGATTTTGGGGATAAAGAGTGGTGAGAACGAGAGACTTTGTGACATATTTTCGAGAACGGGAGATTTGGTGAAAGATTGCTCGACAAAAAATTGCAATTTTGAGAAGGGAGATTTCGAGCAGATGATCAACAATATCGGACAGGTAATCCAAGTAGAGGATTATAAATGGAAATTCTTCTTGAACCAGGAAGAAGAGCGGCGGCGGCTGCGATCTGAATCGCGTATGACCCAAATAGGAGGCCCTGGAAGGTCCATTATGTCGACGCGCTAATTACCCCTGAGACAGTTGCTGATTTTCTATACTGCCAGGTCCAAGTAGATTTTGTGTGGTAATATTATGATCTATGAGAAGGCCCAAAACATACGACCCTGACTTTAGAGTTAGAAAATTATTAGTTTTAAAGAATTTATTTGTAAATATATGTAATGTTAATTAAGAAAGAATTGCCGGCTTAAAAATATCAAAATTGTAGAAAGGATGTTAATCTGTATTGGATCAATTAAATTGTTTTCTTATTTTTATTATAATAGTTCATTTTTAATATATTAACATAGAATTAAAATAATTAATATCCTCATATTAATTTCAATATGATTATTATTAAAAAAATATAATTTACTTTGAAGCCAACAACAAATATAAAATTTTTGAAATATATTAGTACTTACATTGGTTTACTTCTTATATAATTCTCAGAACTATTAACTCTTTTACTACCTTTAAGGCATTGAGGTAATTTATTTCAATAAAGTAGACCTCAAATGATGTTTTTTCGCTGTTTATTACATAGATCCATACTTCTAAAAATAAATAATTGTTATATTATTTCTTGTTACTATATACATAATTATTACTCACTATCTATATTTTTTTTGTAAAAGTTTTGGTTCATTATTTCAAAATAAATTACATAATATTACAAAATATTTCATCTGTACAATGAACTAGTCTAAAGTGTCTAACACTGAAGCATCACACTCTTACGACTCTCGTGACTTACATATTAAGTAAAAGTAAGCTTGTCTGGATAAAACGCCTATTTACTATTATTTCCAGGTCACAAAACGCCCAAGTATTCCTACCTAGAGGCGCGATTTTCTGTTTCAGTGCTATAACATTTTGCTATGTGTAAATCAGAAATACTGAATGACATGGCTGAGTTTCCTGGCTACTTACCATTCCTTTTAAGATCTTAAATTCAGAACTGGTATTACAGCTCAAACACTGGGCAACTTAACCCCAGAAAAACGCCAAGTAAACGCTGTTGAACTAAAAGAAAACACATAAATGTAGGTTGACAGTAATGATTAAAAATAAATAAAATATGTACAATTATATGTTTTCTAAATGTATCAATAATACAAACAACAGTCAGCTGAATAAATATTTTTGTATAAAAGCAAAAATTAGAACTTCGTGTATCACTTTAACGTTTATTTGATATATAACATGATCACTACTAGAAAGGAATGTCACTTTCAACCACTGCCGTGTTTTCAGTCAATCGGCGTTTTAACCCTTTGGTAATCACTTGTTGAATTAATGCTTCTGCCAAAATTTGCTGCGACGCGTCCATTTTATTTAGTTTCAAAGAAATGTAAGTTCCAAATATTGAGCATTCGTCTTGCACCAATGATGAGCGCGCAGACAAGGGCACGAAGTCTGTCATGTTCTTGTCCAGCACTTGGCTTACGGACTTCCTTTTACGTCCTGGATGTACTGGCTTGAAACACTGAAAGTAAATAAAACTGTATTAAAATATACTTAAACTTGCATCTCCACATATGAAAAAATAGGCTATCCGCTAATCGGTGCCGATAAATAAAATTGAAGTATGTCTGCATATCTGGAAGTTTGTCTCCCAAATTTTATGGATTTAAACAGGAGTTTTAACTTAAATTTTTGGTATGTTTCATTACGATATTTTGCAGTGTCCAGAAGATATTAATAAAAATGTTTGTAAGTCCACCGAATCATCGCCGGACCTGCTCAAAACCAACGGCGAAATATAAGGCTAATTACGCGCTCCTGCCAAACATGGGATTGCCGTGAAATTTTGATGTTAAGCGGTAATCATCCCAGAGACATTTCTGTCGATCTTCAGAATATTTAAGTTTCTTCCTTCCCTCCTTTCAGGTCAAGAATGTTCCTATCCTAAACACATATAGAACTTACAAATGGATAGATTATGGACTCAGGTCTCAAGCCTGACAAACGAGATAATTAAATTGCTATTAATCCTGATGCAACCCTCCATGCTAACCTATCTTGCGCAAGCCGTTTTATTTCCGCACAACTACCACGTCCCAAATAGTCTCTAATCTGCTCAGCGTATTCCATCCTATGCCTCCCTCTTCCGTTATTACCCCACACACTTCCCTCTATTGCTAAAAAGTAGCCTACTAATCTATCCCTTCTCTTGGTCAACGTCCTCCATATTGTTCCCTTTTCGCCTATTCCTCGTTAGTGATTCAATCCACCCATCTGATTTTCAGCATTCGCCTATAGCAGCACATTTCAAAGGCTTCTATTCTTTTCTTATCCGCAACGCCTATCGTCCTCGTTTCGCACGCCATGCTCCATCCGAACATTTTTTAACAACGATTACCTAGTATAATAAACAATTTGTTTATTAAATTTTAAGAAAAGGAAAGGAAGCTAATTTGTTTACTTTTAATATAAAAATATTATAATGATACTGAACAATCTCTGCTTTGAGAATATTCGGCTAGAATTAATACTTAAAGGGAGAATTGATTTAGTTATTTAAAATCATAATTTATTTTTTTGCCTGGTTGATTACTTTTTGGAAATAAATAACGACTTAAGGCTTCACAAAATAAATTGATAAAGCCGGAGATAGTTTTTTGGATTAATTACTACTTTAAGCTGCAAGATAATTGCTGATGACAGGAAGAGAAAATTACAGGTCATGAAAAATTGATTCTCCCAATAGTTATTTAAAAATAATGGAAAACAAAATGTTTCATTTAAAAAATATATTTTAAAAGAGTTATCCTTGCCACAACTAGGCATATATCTTCAGCTTAAAGTGATAAACAATAAATTACGTGAATAGACATTTACTTAAAATATTAATTTATTTTGTGGATTGAATGAATAGTTTGGGAAAGGACATGATGTAAAGTTAAACCTTGAACGGCAATAACAATTAAATTATAAATCAGACCACGATTATAAAAAGCCGAAGAAATGTTTAATGAAATAATTATGTAGTATAATAACGGCGCACAAATAACAGATGGTAGAAAAACAAATTTCTCGGCGCAGTAAAATTGACCTAGCATCACCCGGCGAAAGACAGTTCTCGGAAATTATTGGAATTATTTCACCAATTTATTTTAATTTGCGTCTCTGATTTTCTAATTGCAATACTGTCACTTGCCTGGAACTGGATCGCAAGTTTTGATAAAAGCCCCAGCTACCTACATCTGATCGAATTACGCACTCCACAATACAAAATTTACCTAAGTAAAATACAACTCAGCTCATGTATGTGTTGCGATCAGGAATTACCGCAATAAAAATGCATTTTGTTTATATCAAACATGAAATCCAGTTTTTAATTATATATATATACGCTTAATAAAATTAATTTTTGACAACTAATTTCGCTGTAATTGTTAAATAAAATACATATAAGATTCAATGTAATATTCATATTCTACATTCTTATCATTTGCATTTCATTTACAAAAATATTAAAACAAGGTTGACTAAGATTAAATATGAAATTAAGAATTGATGTGTTAAATTATTAAATGAAAATATTATTTACAGTATATAGTTCTCCACTTTTTTGAAAAAGTTCAGTAACAACTTATTGACTTGTTTAAAATTTATGGAACGTAGGTTATCTTCAAATCAAGCAGTAATTTAATTTTTTTAAAATTATTAAAGACAAATTATGTTTTTACAAAATTAACTATTTATATTGCAAAATGAAAAAGGGAGTCATATTTGTTTAAGTCAGAAAAATTTAATAAAAAATAACACCACTTCATTCATTTTTCTTTCGGTTGCATAGTGTGTGAAAAGCACATGTTTTTAGAAATATCTCTCCAAAATATTATTAGTCTTTTAAATGAATATTCATCTTTATCAATGTTATAGTTGGAATTCAAGCATCATTTTTCTGACATTAAGGTGAATAGTAAATATATAAAAATATGGACAAATAAGTTAACAAATAAATTTAATTAGTATTTAATTAATATATGTTTCCAAATTTGCTTTTCAAATGCAGCAAAATCTCAGTCTACATCCATAAATGTATGTCCTACTTCTGGAAACTTGTGGTCTATACAGCCAAAATAACACTCCAGAATCACATATTGAAATAAACAATGATTTATTTTTATTTTGGTTAGGTGCATAGTTATTCCAAGCAACAAGATTCCTAGAACTCTGATTCTTTAAAAGTCATCAAACGGCTGGTACTTCTTCTACACCCCTGTGAACATCATTTTATGTCCAGGCATGGAAATATGATTTTACTTGGTTATTACTACATAAAATTTATTGAACTATGGCTACTGTTCTTCATGCGAAGAAGCAAATCATACTTTTACTGCAATTGCTGACAGAGAACCTGACGAATTATTTCTGGCTCATGAAAAAATGAACACAGTTATAATGTGAACAGAAATGGTAACAGAGAATAAATAAATAAATGTATATTTATATATAATGTGCTGAATAAAATAAACATTTCTGACTTATTGGCTGTTTGAGGTTTATTTGTTTATATTATAAATGTCAGATTATTATTATTATTGGACAACAAAGAATGTTATCTTAAATCTTTATTTCATACTGGTTTCACATTGAGACAATCTTTTACATTTTCTCCCTCTAGTTGCATGTGGTTTATAAGCAGAAGCACATACTGAATTTATAATATTCAGTAATACATAAAGAACAGGACAATTTTTTTTATTTTCAAGGCAGCTGTCAAACTGGAAATATGGTTATTTATAGAAGGTTTTTCCTTGATAGTGATACAGCCAATGTTGTGTTATCCAAAGTTCTGGTTATTACAACAAACATTAATGAACATTTTCTTTATAATGTTTTGAATATTTTTATGTAAAATACACAACTTATTATCAATTTAATGATTTCAAAAACACTGAAAATGTGTGTGATTTCATAGAGTAATCACTATGCACATACTTTCCAACAGAAGTTAGGTGGAGCGGGATTAATGAAAAAAAAAACTCTTTTGGAATTTGTTTTGGTCTGGTAGGTACTTTTCAAACTACAATTTGCAAGAAGATTTGTATCAAAGTTTACTAGTAGTTTTTTAAAAAATCTTCTGCCTAAAGTAAGTTTTTGATGAATACCCTATACTTCAAGAATGTGTGCATTTGCAATACAAAGAACAATGGTTGTTTATTGTATGCAAAGTAGGGTTGTATGTACTAGAAGCAAAAAAAATTCTATGTGCTACCAAGAAAAATTCAATTATAATTGCAATCACAATATTATTAAGTATATATTATATTCATGAAAGGAACAGATTTGTTTTCTTATTTCTATTGTCACAGTGAATTTTGTATTATATATTCTGTACTTTCATAATGGCATAGTTCCTATTTTTTATCTATATTATATTAACCTAATGCTGATTTGAGTTGTAATAGGTATTTGCTGTGTTCCATTATTTCATAATTCATGAAGTAAAGAGTGAAATTTTAAAATACAGAAAGAAAAGTTTCATGGTAAGATATATCAATTACAACATTATGATAATGTTTATTCTTAAGTATTTTTTAATGATAAAATGACCACTTGATTTTGCATTTTATTAGTTAACTATTGAATTTCAACATGTTTTGGATCTTGGGCAGATCCTCATCAGGGAACAAATTATAATTAAATCAAGTGATACAATGTTATGTAGTTTATAAACTGGAATGTCCTAACTATCAACAGTATTGGCTGATACTAAAATATGTATTATTGTAAAAAATTGATACTAAAATATGAAGTATTATTTACAGCCCCATATTTTACAAATCTTAAGTTTATTTTGTTTTTAGTAAGAATTGCTGCATAAGTCTACATTCTAAGTCTTGTTTCATAATGTTATCTTTGCCTGAAACACGTTGCAATTTTATAATTATTAAATAAAATACATGTTCAATGGTCTATTATTGGCTGCTTTATTATTAAATTAACACATTACATTACTTACCGTTGATTGTTGTTCAGTGCTGACTTCCGGTGTTATAACATCCTTCTTTCCTTCATATCCCAGCCAATTGTCTCCATCATCATCACTGTATTCAGAACCCATTTGGCTTACGATGTCAGAACTACTCTCAGTCTTCACAATGTGGTTATTAACACTTGGGATTGAAGCATCTTGATCTGTGACGAATGACAACAGATCGAAGTACCTATCGAAACAAGGAACCCGCTTTAGAATTTGGTAAAACAAAGTAAATTCTCAGTAAACATATTTCTACTAGACAACTCACCATAATGTTGGTTCATAAATTTCTTCGGTCTTTCCACTTCTTAGCAAGGCTTCCATTTTCTTTTGTTCTTTGCGAAAGGAAGTTCTTAGATTCTGGATCTTAGCCTTGATCATTGACATGTCCATATCCGGTACAGTTTTATTCACTTCCTCTAAAATAGCTTCATAAGCCTTCTGCTTTACAGTTTTGTTCATGTAATTTACATCGGTAAGTTTCCATAAACAGCTCCTTTCTCTATACATATTTATTAAAGTAGTAATTAACTCGTGTGTCCAGTCCTTTTTTTTCACCATTCTCTTACAATAAAAAGTAATGTTGATATATATTGAGGAGAAATGTCTGAGGATTAAAGCAGTAACCGTGATCCCGCCAGGGCAGAGCTGGACTCTTCCAGAACGAGTTCTGGCAGGCATGCGTTGTCGACAGATATCGGCCGGTGGAGGGGGACGGCAGACCAGGGTTGGCCAGGCTTGCGTCTTTACAGATCTCGCTGGGAGATAGCCGCCGCTCGGCTGGCCTGCGCTAACGATCTAACCTCGTGTGGCCATCTGTTGGCTCCATAGCTGTACCTCTTCCGCAATCGATACTCTAATCATACAAATCAAACTCGTACAAATGCTCAAAAGTCACCATCGCAATAGTGCCGTGCGTCGACGTCACAAGTCACCTCTTTCTTATGGGCGGCCCGAAAGGCCCGATTCCACTTGGCCAAATTTTTAATCCAGTATATTATTTTCCAAAATAAGAGGTCACACATGACCGAGCCAGATCACAGACCGAACCCGCCAGCCGAGGTACAGGAATAACAAGTTAAACAATGTTTTGCAGTAAAACTGCTTTAAAACTGACCGGAATTTTTCATATTTAAATCGGACTGTAAGGGATTGGAACAATTTACCTGAAGAAGTTTTCGAAACATTCCCTGCCAATAGCAACGTGTTTCAGAGAAGAATCAGGAAATGTAGTGAAGTGTAGTGTAGTGCGACGAAACAATATATGAATAATGGGTACTTTTTATATACTTTTTGTTAGGATTTAATTTAATTTATATTATATCAGTGTAATTATTATTTGTAACATATTTTATTTTTAAGTTTATTTTTTGTAACTGCCACCGAGTGCTACTCAATTGCAGTATTAATAAAATCAATTCAATTACCAAGCTGACATCTAATGAAATACAAAGGAGGATAACTCAAAAGCTTTTGAAAAATCTCAATACATTATATGAATTCGTTGACCGTGTTTCAAGAAACCAAAATTAATTATAAAAAATTCTTCTTGTATAAGTTTTATTATTTCATACTTATCGAAACAATAACATTTTACAGACTTTTATTCTTTCAATTTAATTAGTAACAACGTTTCGGCATTGGTCTATACCTTCATCATGGTTTCTTCGTATAGAGGAAATATTTACAGAAATTAAACCAAGGAAGGTGAAGTTAAGGCAAAAATTTAAAAATAGTTTTTCGGAAAGTAAATAAAACCATAACCGTATCCAAACAAAGCAATAGAATCACATATGAAGTCCAAAATTTTTTTATCATAATTTATTTAGCAATCAGAATACAATTCTATAAGCGAAAATGCTGACATTTACAGGGAGATATCCAATGATATCACATGTATGATAGAAATAAACAATGAATCATTTAACTTAAAATAGCTCTTTTATTTATCACAGGTTCAAGGAGTATGTCTATAAGTGGGTTGTGATGATTGATGGCTTTCTTATGGCTGACTTCTTCTACCAACCAACAGTAGTGATCGAGTACACATAGTCGCACGACAGTCAGCGGCAGAGAGACTTGTTCACTGTCGGAATAAAGGCAGACTGCTGGATATCCATCATTAATAAGATTTTACTTTATTTCAAACATGGAACTAGAAGATTCTCTTTCGTCGTTAAAAACAGCAGAAACAGACACGGATATTTTAAGTGACAGGTTATCTCATTGTATTTTAGGAACTCTCTACCCAAAATTGTGTATTGAGACACGAAAATTTTTAACTGGACATTATTACTTACATTTAAAAATTATTATTGCGTATACATATTTTGCCGCTAAGTAATTGGCCTCCAAAATGACGTCAAGATTTGCTGCGAAAAACTTTTGTAGCGACTTTGGCTTGAACAGATATGAGAAAGGCCAGCTGCACTATTTTGAGCGTACCACTACATTCTGGGCTAGGAGTTGTAACGATAAGCTAAATTACACACTTATCTGGCCGCGAGAACTGATTTAACTAGGAATGAAACTTTACCCTTTCACAGAGCGGCGCCTGACCATTCAAGATCGTTAACTAGGTGACAGCCTGACCATTCAAGATCGTTAACTAGGTGACAGCCTGACCATTCAAGTTCGTTAACTAGGTGACAGCCTGACCATTCAAGATGATCTTGTAACTTCTGAACCAGAGTACGATGAGTTCTAATATTTTGCACAGTTTCAGTTGGGGTCTGGGGTTACTTCCTTAAAACACTTCATGAGATTTAGAGAGGGTCGAATGGTTTCTTTCCATGATTTGACATGGAATGGTCCAGTTTACTTCATCTAATTTCCGAATTTATTATTGGAATTCACTATTATTTCGTGCTGGAGGGTAAAGTACCGTGACAAATATTGAATTGTATAAATTGTACTATTATTTATCAATAATATTCTTCCAAATAAAAATTATGACACAATAAAGCTAAAAATTGAAAACTTACTTAAAAACTTCGTTTTGTTTGTGTCGAAATTTTCAAATACAAACCATTATTCTTTATGAAAGTTGAAAACATTATCTCTAACTTTATTCTTTACTTTATGAAAAGTCATAAAGACCTCGATGACGTACAATTGTATTTATAAAGTAACTATATCATAATACTTGGCATTCAGTCCTAAGAATTGCTGATGCAACCGCCCGTGCTAACCTATCTTGCGCAAGCTTTTGCATTTTCTCATAACTAAGCACATCACATATCCTACCTAAATTGCTTAGCGTATTTCAACCATGGCCTACCTCTTCTGTTCTTATCCACACACACACACACTTCTCTCTAATGCTAATTTTACAAGACTCTCGTGTCTTAAAACGTGACCTATTAATCTATTCCTTCTCTTAATCAACGTCCTCCATATTTTTCGCTTTTCTCCTATTCTGTTTAGAACTTCCTCGTTTGTGATTCTATCCACCCATCTGATTTTCAGCATTCACCTATAGCACCACATTTCAAAGGCTTCTATTCTTTCCCTTTCCCCAACTCCTATCGTCCACGTTTCGCACCCATATAACGCCACGCTCTATCCGAACAATTTTAGCAACGATTTCCTATTATTGACACATGTATCACGTAAGTAAATTCCTCTTTTTCGCGAAAGCCTTCCTTGCCTGTGCTATCCTACTCTTTATGTCTACTAGTTATTAAGCTTCTCAAGTAGCAGAATTCGTTAACTTCCGTTAAAATATCCATTTCCAATCTAACACCCTTTGTTATTCCTCTGTTACCCATACTACACTCCATCATTACCTTGGTCTTTCCTCTATTAATCCTCATATTGAACTCTTTCCCCAGAACCACGTTCATGCCATTTATTATGGTTTCCAAATCTTTCTCTGCCTCCCTTTATACTACAATATCGTCGGCAAAGCGTAAAGTTTTCATGTCTTCTCCTTGCAGTATGATTCCTTTTCCATATTCCGTTTTAACTTTCGTCATCGCCTTTTCTATATGTAAGTTAAACGGCATGGGTGACAGACTGCATGATTGTCTTACTCCTTTCTTGATTTCTGCTTTCTTTCCTTGATCTTCCATTCTAATCACTGTAGCCTGTCTTCTGTAGAGGCTATATGTAAGCCTTCTTTCTCGATATTTTATTCGAGTGCTCTTCAAAATCCTTAAAATAAGTAATATTTTCGTGTTAGGAATTTGTGCGAATTTGAGTTTATATTTGAAAACTTTCAAAAATGTGCCCCTATTACACTTAATGTAGATAGAATTAGAAGTGCTATAAGTTACAGGTCGTGGAGTATTTAGCAACACTGTAGCTGTTGCAGTACATTCCGTAATTATAATCGCAAAGCATGGCACACCTTGCACTTTGTCATAAGAACACTCAAGAGGGAGAATGCGAAATCGAAGGATATTGACATTAGTACGCCCACTTATGGAATATGGTGTAGCAAAAATCAAATAGAATGCAAAGAAGGGCCGCAAAATTCGTACAAATAGGACCTGGGCGCGGGAACGAAAAGGTAAAGCGACTAGGGTGGGATACGTTATAGACAAGAAGTGAAAGAGCTAGGCTACATATTTTCTACAGAGCCTTTGCAGGTCAACAACCTTGGCAGGGAATCCGAGATAGAACGAAAGAATCGACTCAGTACGGGAGGGGAGGAGTGATCACGCGTTTAAATAGGACAATCTGCCTGCTGGAGAGTTCGGAGAACTTTCTCTAACAGAAAGAAAATTTAGATTTAATCTAAGTTTAGTGTCATACAGTGAAGTGATCAGTGCTCGGAAATATATTTCGTGTTTTCTTTTTCAGGCAAAAAGAATATTATTCCTTTTTCAAAATTTATCTTCTAATAATATGATTCCACGTATACTTATTTATTAGGTGTATATATGATTTATATTGAAGTAATATAATTATATTGTTAATTATAGGTTAAATATGGTCCTTACGACCAGGTTATTAATTATTGTTTAAGTTCTATGTATCTGTCACCGGGCATCTGCCCATTTGTAGATTAAATAAATATATACATACATACAAGATTCAACTCGTGAGCCGCCACTGAGAATAGTTCTAACGCTTGGATAACCAGTGGTTTGAACGCTATTTTTCGTCACCTGTTAATCGACGTGTAACATTAAATAGACTTCTGGAAAAGGTCCTGCTTGTTTTTATATTAGTTCTGTTCACAGTCGCATTAACTGCTAGGTCTTTGGCTACTTTCTGCCAATTGAGGAACTTATTTCCTTTGTCGGGGTTTTCTTATAATGGTACTCAAACATCCAGGCCCGGGACCTCTGTGACGCTAACCACTAGACCACAGAGGCGGCCACTGCATCTTCTCGACAATTGTTCTGTACATGTGTATGATGATATTTCGCAATCAAAGGATGGGAAAATATCCGTTATGTTCTCAGCTAAGAATACCACTGCTCTAATTCAGTCTTAAACCAAGGTATAATCCACGCCTTCAACGCTCTTTACCGCAACTTGCTGAATCCCTGAACTTCAAGTAACTGAGTAACTGTAAACCTTAAACCATGCCGTCCTTCTAATTCATTTGGCTTGGAACAAAATTAACCACACACATTAATTCAAAATTATTGGAAAGAATGTGATGGTAAAAAGGATGTCATTAATGCAACTTATATAACTGAGATCGATGATTTAATTCCAGAGTATGATCTTGCCATCCATTCAGGAGTGTCTTTCGTGGCAAAATAATCTTGAAGACTGAGAGAAAAGAGAACGAGGACATCCCTGTTAATGTTTTGACATTTGAGGATATTGCTACTTCCGTCAAAAGAACTGTGGATAGTGAAAGCCAACATGCCAGCGTAAACATTTCTGATTCTGTCAATGACGCTTCTAATGATTCCATACAAAATCTAAAAGTTAACTATGTCATAGACAAGGACAAAACAGTGAAGTGAGTGATAGGATGGATCCAGTGTAGCAACTATCTTATAGTATACCTTAATAAAGTTTCAGAAAACTTCATCAAGTTAAAGTTACAGTTCTCCATCGTCTTTATTTTAATGTAACTGTAAACACAATAATTAAAGATGTTATATTTACGTTAAATAGATGGTTAATTCACATTTACCAGTACCTCAGAGTTCAATTTTCGTTTAACCGGGGAAGGTTATAACGCGGGTGTAAAAAATGTACCCGGGATCTCAGGGAGTTACGCTGTATCTACTTACAATAAAATAATCATTTGGTTTAGAATATGGTTAACAATGATACGTTAGTGTATAAATACTATTCTAGAGGCTTAGCGCCAAAAGTAACACATTGATTCTAAAATACAAATTCTAGTATTTAGCACGAATATGGGATAGTAACAAGATTTTTTATTGTGCTAAGGCTGAAAGTCATTTGTAAAATAAACAACATATGAACTTTACGGAAACATTTATTAATAATTGCTTATAACATAGACCCAGTTAAAGTAATTAAATCTTACATTATTTATATGACAGAAAATAAATAAATAAGTCAATCGCCTAGATGAAGGTTTTCTAGGGCTTTCAAGTGAAAACCAGGTAGAATCCTTAAATTATAGTCCGCGAAACTTCCTCCCCCTTGCGAATCCCTCTTCTCAATCCCTTTCCTATGCTTTTAAAAGGGAGTAGCCACATTACCTTCATGTAGCCTGTTACCAAAAAATGTCAGAAATAATTTATTAAACATTTTTAATGCAGACTAATAGCACAACTTATAATAGTTTCTTATTAATTTCTTTTTGACAAAAAGGCTGTATGACTTATTTATTTATTTATTTTCAAAACAATCAAATTATTGTAACTATCACAGAAAATATTCACAGTAAATTTAATTTTCTTGATTTTGGAGGTATTACGAAATACTGCTTGAAATAGTTTTGTAATCGTTATTGAAGAAAATAAACATGATTTTGAAATAATGAATAAGTACATATTGTTACAAATTAATCATTGTCTGGTGACAGATCACTATATAAAAGGGAGAGTGATTCATCTCTTAGTGATGATGAAAATTAACATAAAATACAAATCGAGACATTCAGTAATGAAATGACATATTTTTAAAATAAATTTTTGAAATGCATGTGTCGTATTTTGTTTCGGGATTAGCAAACTAAACTCAATTAGTAATTTTATTCAGTTTTACAATTTGTACTTGTATTATAATTTATAGGGCGAGATTCACGTTGTCGTCGGTTACGTAATATATGTACTATTCCACGAAAATTAAGAGAAGAAACTGTAACGTAAATTAATTTTTTTCCAAATTTCTTGACGCGCTGATGTTGCTCAGAATGAAGTCAGTTTCAAGAGAATAACTGAAGGTAAGAGGAAAGCAGAAACACTTGCAACTGTCGTTGAACCTGAAACTGTAGACAGGAAATTTTAGTCTGAAAAATAACATGATTCACAATTTTTTTTCTATAATTATTGAGACAATTTACACTAATAACAATGTTGTTTATCATGGATAATCAAATTAATAATGAAACCAAAAACTTTAACGCAATGAAGCACAATCCCGAAGAGGAGATAAAATAAATCTAACGTAATTAAGATGACCAACCCCAGCCCCGCCATCGATATGTGACCAGTGTAATGCACAGGTCACCTCATCAAGTTGAGCCACAAAATTATTCGAAGAGAGGAAAGAGACTTGGAAGAAAACAAGATCAACGGGAGTACACGATCAGCTGAAGACCACGGAAACATAATCAAGTTCCTAAAAAATTATATAAACCACTAAATTTCAATGTAAAAATTGTACAAGTCAGTAATGACCTAGCATTTGATGCGACTATAAATAAATTTATAACAGAGCCCGCCCCGACCCCGCCTTAAGGCGCTAATCAAGTACGTGTTAAATGCTGTGCTAAGAATAATCCCAAATTAAAGTTTGATTTTTAAAGGGAAAACGTAGAATTTGGATCTTTGATTTTGGTCTTTGGTAATCGTAAGCCTTCCTGCGTTTTCCCGGAATTGCCCATAAGAGAAAAGCGCAACACACTTTATAAAGTATTAGAATAGACTAGAGCAGCTGAATAATTATAAACTTACCGCACTGCTGATTTTTGTTGGCTGGTTTGTAGCCACTGCTGCATTGACATTTTCCGGAAGGTCCACACTCCACGTGCTGTGCGTTTCCATCCAGGGGCAAGTAGCAATGATCATTCAGGCCATTGACGTTGCACTCGTTACCGAGGACTATCAAATCCAAACAATCATCATAGAAATTAAGTGGGTGCTTATTTATTTCTCTTATATATTATACTGAAATTTATAATGTATGAAATAATCAGGTTATTGGAATTAAATCCAAAGTTTAGTCTCATCTGTGGTTTCTGTCTTGATCGTCTATTATTGTCTGCAATTATTTTATTTTGTAATCAAACTGCCACGGGCCAGATACATTACAAGACGGTAGGGAAAAAGAACTTTACAATTGGGAAACTGCGAAAGGTGAATAACTATTTAGATAACTTACAGTGGAAGGAGGTACTTCATTTTATATACTGTAGTTGGCGAATATCATCACTGTACCAGAACTCTATTGTGTAATAATTAATTTATTGGGTAAGGTGAATTGAAGTTATTAATTTTAATATGATATATTAATTAATGGGGAATATTAAAAAAGGAAAAGTTTAAGTTTAAAATTCTAAGTTTTAATCTGCATAAAATCATTAAAGATATTTACAACATCTTTAGATAACAAAAAAATTGATTAGTATGAGACTAATTCAGGGTTTCTCAGTGGGGTGAAATTGGAAGCTTATTTGGTTCCCTAATTGCAGTAGGCCTGGCAAATGTGAAACTCTTTATAATTAAAAAAAGACTGAACTTCTCGCCTCCTTTTAACTTCCGACTAAGACTCACTTTTCGCCACCCCTGCTTCTACTTCCCTTCAATTTCCAAGTCACACTGTTCGCTTCCCCGGCTTCCTCTACCTATAAACTCTCGATTAACACTGTCTTATTTTTCACCTTATCACCTCTCAGCAAAACTCTTCTTCACCCCCCTCCCCCCTGATCTAAGGGAAAACACCACCCCACGTGACGTGTCATAACCAATCTTTTTTCATCTTTGGACAAGCGTGGGATTTTACACTGACGAAAGGTTGGATTTTCCGGGGTTATTGTCCCTGGAGCAAACAACAGCTTTAATTTTTTTTAACAACAGGCAGGTATGATAAATATGCGACACCTCGGCGCCTCCCTAATTCAGGGAATCCCGCCTCTTGCCTGCCTGTCTCTGAATATTCTTGTTGAACTTGAATCGTTAAAAAATTAGAAAATGTGAATTAAAATTGGGGAGAGGTCCTACGGCGCTACAGTATTCTCAGGAAATGTTACCGGAACTCAGCAGTATAACATATAATCCGAAAATGCGAATATTGTAGGGGAAACCTACACGATTTTTATATGTCGAAATGAAATATGGTAAATTTATTGCTCATTATTAAAACGAGTATGTGACAAGAGTACTACTGGATGCTTTCATTTCTGAAGGTACCTCGTTCCATAATTTATGAAATACAGTTCTATTGTGAAGCTGATATTCCCTTTCATTGAAAAGGGTATCTCGCACAAATATTGAACTAATTAAATAACCAATATTCATATTATACATTACAACAATGAGAAAAGAACAAACTTTCTTGAAATCGCTGCTTTGCTCTACTGTAGCTGCGCTCTTGCATCTTCGTTGGATCCCCACTATGCGCGTTCTAATAGAAAAACAATGGTTTGCTCTGCGCTTTCACCTTAGCTTTGTTCTCTGCTCCACTATGCTTCGGGCTTAAACGGGGCGAGGATATCCTCCTTGTTAGCTATAGAAATTATAGGATATGTTAAATTAATGCAATGCGTGCATTGCACAAATCGTATTTTGCGGCTGACCAATTTCCTCTTGTGAACTTCCTTTTTTCGATAGCCTGAGGAAGGATATGCTTTATCCGACATTGGAGTAGTCGAAAAAAATCACAAGGTACTTAGTTCACCGTTTGTAATGACTTTGGTGGAACAGAATACTCATTTGGAATTTTTTCAAGTCTGTTTTAAGGAAGAGATTTATAATTACCACGTCATGGAATTAATTGATGCAGTAGTTTTTCGAAATTTATTACTGACAAATTTTGAAAATTATTTCTACAATCATATTAGTAAAATAAGATTTTTCACTCTGTTTAGACACGTAACATGGAAACAGAACAAATTTTATTAGCAAATTGTGTGTGAAGTCTTTAAAGGCTTATTTAAAATATTATTATGAGAGCAGCAATTGTTTTATAATTAATGGTCTAAAATATCTAGTAGAGTTTTAACCGACTGACGGACTGCCAGAAGATAAAAGATAACTCAGGGAGGGGCTCATAAGGTTGATATCAAACCTATCCCAACAATGTGTCGGGGCTGTTCTCATTCAATCATCTGTATGATAACGCCGTATAATTTCTCTGTTAATTTTTTCTGACAATGACTTGGCATTTTTTAAAAAAGCTCCTACACTATAATTCACAAATAATGGGTAGGACGTCCGTGAACCTGGTATTGTGAATTGTTATGATGGCTGTATTTTGTTTCAATTTTTAACGATGATTGTCTATTGCAACTATTAATGGTTCTAGACCTCAAGTGGTCCTGCATTTAGGGCTCAATGAAAATAGGATTGGGACCATGTTAGCAGTAAATCTATTTCCTAAACCGAGAGAAAGATTGTGGCATCAGCAATCCGGGCGAGTGAAATTCTCAGTTTCGCGGATTAAGGGACGTTTATTTGCCCAGGGCATTCAACCCACGGGAATTTCGAAGGCCGCTTCTCCCTCCACGAAATATGAAGAAAACCGCGGGTGAAGCTGGACACTTGACTGAGGCAGGAAGTCATGTGATACGCTGTCGACCCTCATAGTGGGGGGATCAGAAGAGTTGACCTTGCAGGAAGAAGAGACAGAAATTAGGCATGAAAGAGTTTTTAAAGAGTAGGGTAATCCACCCTACAGCTAAAGAGATAAAACGGAAGGGAAAGTGATGCATTCAAGGGGTAACTAGGGCCTCGTGGTGATATTTTAAGAACGTAATGTTATGAAGTAAAAGCCCATAGGAACTTGCATCAGGGTGTCGATACTTGACCCACCCCGTTCCGATAACTGGGGGTCGGTCTTGCTTTGGGATCATATTTGGTGGTAGTTAACAGGTGATTCCAATGGGTGCAGCACAATGTGTTTTCCCTCAAACACGGCCAATGTGTCACCGCTTACTGAAGCCTTAATTTAACTCTACCGGTTATAACCAGAAAGACTGGAAATCATGCTGTAGAAATTATTTCGAGAAGTATCTGGTGCACGTAAACGTTATATTTACGCATAACAAACACTGACCTGCGCGGCAGTTTGTTTTAATATTTTTTAGGTCAATTCTGTTTCGATTTAATTTCAACTCCCTGATATAAAAATTCAATGGTTATTTTATTAAAAATACTAGTTTATGATAAACACTGAAGCTGTAAATATTAATGTTCATAATACTACTATATGAAAAAAATATTCAAGAAAATAACAACGTAACTGTTCTGGCTGAAAGCTGAAAATTTATCAATAGCATTTGGTTAAATCTGAAATCTTTTAAGTTAAAAATACTCACCTAGATTGAAGCAACATGTATTGTTGTACATATGGTGTTCGTCCTTACATTTGCATTTATTATGGGAGCACTCTGATTCTTTCCCATAAGCATTGGTACAGTCTTTGTCCGTGTCACAGGATCCATCAAAAGGTTTGGTTTCTGTAACCAAGAAGAAAATAGTAGATCGCAAATATTTTAATGCAGGAGTTGGTCAATTCCGTTAAGAAAGCTTGTTTCCAGTATCACGCCATATTAGTCATTTTTTTTTGTCGGAAGGTTGCTTACTTTCTTCCTGTAAAATTGTGCAACGGTTATCTCGCCGACAGGATTTTCGTATTCCTTCCTTTGATGAAACGACTTATAAATTATTTGACTAAACCAGGTATTTGGATTTCATTGCGAGAAAAGTATGGTGGTGGATGAGTTTAGTTCTTATTATATGAAAACGTGCGATATTTGTGTACCTTATGATCAACACACGGATCTTTTCTGTATCAGCTTAATTTATCCCAATTACAAAGAAAATAGTTGTCGAGTGCCATATCGATGTCCATAAAGCAGAATAGAACATGCAGAAGGAGAAAAACTGTACGAAAGGATGAGGAATGAGGGATGCAGTTGGATATCGAAGAGTTGTTTCTGAGAGTGAGCGCTAATGTTGAAATAGAAGTAAGAGATTGTTTATTGAATGATTAGAAGCATTTGACATAATCAATTAGGCTTAACTCACTGACATCCTTAATTATATTCCAAACCCTTATAAAGTATCAAAGTAGAAGAAAGTGACAATGTATTTTTGTCCCTCGACTTTAAAACTAGTTCTACACCTATTAAGTTGTTAAAATCTAGCGATAATCCTCTACAAAAGGAACAATAAAATGTTAAAAACCAACAGTTTCAGATTTTATAAAAGGTTATGACAAATAATTGTCGCAAAATACTAGAAGAGTAGGCGGTGAAAAAACCTTAAAATTTTTGGGTTGTTATGTCATTTATTACCAAGGAGATGGTCTAAAATATTTCTATGGGATATCATTATATAAACTTTCTACTTTTTTAAAAAAATAATCATTTACAAAAATATAAACTTTTAAATTTTGCCCCTAAGAATGCGGGGAAAATGATGCATGTTACCAAGTACCTGCGGCCCTTTAAGTACCGTTGGAAAGACAGATAAGCATGATAGAGGCTTCAGTTTGAGTATTACTGCTTGCAAGTGAAGGTTATATCAACAGAAAATACTTTTTTTCAATATTTCAGAATATTTTATCATTTTTTAATATTTGTAGTTGTAGAAATCCTACTAGAATTCAAATGATATAATTATTTAAGTAAGTTGACTCTTATTAATGTGATATTATTTTACCAGTTTATAGTGACGATGTTGGAAAGACTGTTTACCTGATTATGATAAATACAATTTAAATATTTTTTCCTGATATGTAGCTACTATTTTTTTACTAAGTTCGCAAAGAGAAAAATTGTGGCCTAACTCTACGTGTAGTTTTCAGCCCATAGACTTGTCTGATGCAACCCATCATGCTTACATATTCTTTGCAAGCCTTTTCAACTCTACATAACCACCGCATCCGGTCATCCCTTCTGCCGCGGGAAACAAACAGAAATGAGATAACAACCTCCTTTCAACCAAACCGATTTCCCGTACCAATGTGACCAACGTGATTTTTTCTAATACAAATAATTCAGAAATTGCAAGAAAAACTTTACTTATTACAATGTAGTGAATGTTTGAAGGATGACAGAGTGCCACCAGCTTTTCTTATCTGTCACGACAATTCTCCCCTCCACGCTTTTGCCTTCTTCAGCACCATGAATGTCTTGAGAATGTAATAATGTTGAAAGGATAGAAAGTTTTGACATTCAGAAGGAGCGTTTTACATAAATGGTAGAGTAGAAGAATTTTTCTTATTGTTTACATATATGTGACACTTGACGAGTTCCGAAAGGTCGGAGGAAATGTTGTGTATTATAACATTTATATAGTTTCACTTCTTTGTCTGGTATAATGATCACAATTTAATGCAATTAATGAAAGGGTGTTAAATATTATGCATACATAATTGAAGAATATTTGTATCACGAATCAGGCTTTACGGGAATGGGTAGCTGAACGAATCTATAAGAAGGGAACAACTCGATAAACCTGAAATCTCTAACTTCACGAATCTGAACCGAACGTTATCGGTAACTTTTCCCAGTTTAAATATTTGGATGTATTTGTGGTATGTGTGATTCTACATCCGCCATTTAAAAAATGAAACCATTGTAACCAGAACGCTTTCCTATCATCGAATAATTAAAGAGCGAGAAAATCAAAAGCCACAGTCTCGTTCTGCAAATCAGTGTCCAAGATTCAGTATTGACAAATTAATTCTCCGTTTAACGCAATAATCATATTATTTTTTCTTCTTTCTAATCCTTGGCACTATTGGCCATTGAGTTCCTAGGCCTATGTTGGAGAGCTTGGGTGGTTGTGGCACGAAAGAATAACAGTGTGGGGATGCTAGTCTCCCCAGGTTGCTAAGCAGGGATGATTGCCCAGATAAGGGTGGTACCGAATTTTTGGGGACGACTAACATGGTGAAGGACAACAGGCCTCACCATTACCAACTTGAGGCATGACGATAGTGATCCAGGAATAGCGAGGCTGGAACATCTTTGATAGTTATGTCAATGTTTCACCGGAGAAAGTAATTGGAAACTACATCCGTGGATTCACAAATTTGTAACGCTCAATGCATAGCAATATGATGGTAGCCCCTTGGATAAAATATTCCGGAGGTAAAATAGACCCCCATTCGGATATCCTGGCGTGGACTACTCGGGAGAATGTAATAAAAAAGTAAGAGTGACGTTCGGCGAATCAGAGCGTGGAATGTCAGAAGTTTAAACCGGCCTGATAGATTGGAGAATTTAAAAACAGAAATACAAAGAATAAAGTTAGATATAGTAGGAATTAGTGAAGTTATATGGCAGGAAGAGCAAGATTTTTGGTCGGATGAATATAGGGTATGAGCACAAAAGCGAACAGAGTGAAGGTAGGGATGTGTCTTGTAATGAATAAAAGGCTTGGGCATCGAATAAGATATTATGACCGACATAGCGAAAGGTTTATTACCATAAAGTTAGATAAAAAACACAATAAACAGCAATAATTGAAGTTCATAGCTCAGAATTGTCGCAGAGGAAAAATATATTGAGAAAATATAGAACGAAAGTTTGATAAGAAAGCGAGAATTTCATATAAATGGGTGATTGGAGCGCAGTAATAGGAAAAGGAAGAAAAAGTTATGTAGTTGGGGACTTGGTGAATGGAATGAAAGGAGAGACAGAATCATGAAAGAATACTACACGTGGAAAAAGCGGAGGACACAGGCAGGTACCAAGTGAACAAGTAAAGTACATAATGGTGGAACAGAGATATAGGAATCAGGTGCTGGACTGCAAAACCTACCCAGAAGCAGATGTGAACTTGGTCCGTAATGTGTTGATTATGAAATGCAGGTTGTAAATAAAACCCAAGAAAAATAAATAAAACAAAGAGAACTGAAATATCAGGAGGTGCTTAAGAGTTTCAAAGAAGAAATTCAGAATAGATTAATGTAGAGAGAAGAAAGAAACAATATAGAAGAGAAATGGGCCTCCTTGAAGAAAGAAATGACTAGAGCAGCCGATGGAAAAATAAGAAGAATAGGCCAGATCAATAGGAAAGCATGGATAACACAAGACAATAAAAAAGATTGATGAAAGCCGTAAATATAAAAACGCAAAAGATGAAAATGGTAAAAAAAGTACAGACACCTGAAGAAAGAGATAGATAGGAAGAGAAAAGCAGCCAAGAGGCTTGGCTCCAAGAAAAATGTTTCCATGTGAAAGGGAAAATAAACGTAGTTATAGGAAAATCAAAGAAACATTCGGAGAGGGGAGAAATACTACCTAACTTCAGAAAACTTGTACATAGATAAAGATTATTTTTGGAAATAAGGAAGGTGGTTTTGGAAGCTCACGAAGTGCGGGAAAATCGCACGCGGTGGAGCGAGACAGTTCAGTTTCGGAGATCGATGAAGTATGTTTTGGGAGCGATCGGAGGCGATCGCGGGTTTATGTAGCGAGGAAAAGCGTACACACACCGAGGTGCAAAACTTACATGCTATTGTTATTGGGAGAAGTAACCCCTCCCTTTCCCTTATACTGCGGGTGCAACAGGTTTGAATACAACGACAGGACATGCAGTTGATCTTATTAAATTTTGCTAGAAAAGATATTTAGATTCCGTAATTTATTTTTGAATGTGTCATGTAAGATGACAGCTCGCAGTCGACTCGGTAGGCCCAGGCCCTCAATGGGCTGCAGAGCCAAGGAGGAAGGAAGGAATTTCTTTTTGTAACTAGTTTAGTTTAGAATATTACAGTTTGCAAGTACGTATGAATTTGAGGGTGGTTTCAAAGGCAGCCGTTAACTACTACTAAGCCTTGTTCGCACTTTGTAATTAATTTAATCGAGTAGCGTAATTTAATAATTAAACGACAACAACAATTTAGTCGAGTAGTTTAAGTAAGCTACCAAACTACTTGACTAAATACTTTATTCATTTTACTCTTTTTTTCTGGCGAGTAGAGTCCCATGCACCACTAACCACTACTGTCGTCCATTCGGAATGACCTACGTTATTGAGAAAGGTCTCTTCTTACGCAGAATTTAATGCCATTCTATGATATGCTAAAGAAAAATTTAAAAAATAATTTTATACATGCGTTTTGGCAAAAAACTGAAAAAGTCAGAGTTTTTTGTCCATATTTCATATAGCTCGACTTTGACAACTCATAGATTTCAAATAATTCCTTCAAATGGTCTGAAAAATTAACAGAAGACAGTGCAAACCATTCGCAAAGTTTGAATTATCTGCGTTTCTTAATATGCTTGATATTAATTAATTAGGGGACCTCGACTAACTCTTGGATAGCGCATTGCAGAAGAGTGGAACAAAGCTTTTCTTGTAGAGGTTGAAAGTCATAAATATAAGCTTCATTGATGAAGCAACGCTCCAACATTTTGTTCGATTTTTTAAAAAGTGTATGGAGAAAGGAAGGATTTATTGGAGCGGGAGGGTAAATTTGGGTGGCACCCCTGTCAGCTGGCCTGGCCCCAATCTTTCTCCTCCTCTCTTCCTCTTTGATTTCCTTTAAATGAGATATTGCTCATACTGCTGAATACTGGCAAGGAAAAGCTCCTTTGGCAGCTTTAGTCAGAGACTCGTCAGTAAAAGCTGACTTCTAAAGCATACACGTGTGCTTATTATTTATATAATTATTGAATTTTTGTTTTTAATATTTTTTCTTATTGTTTTTGTTTTTTAATTTTATTTATCGTCATAATCACTGAATTCGACAATATCACAGTCCGATTCCCAGTCGTTCAGCTGAATTACTACTGTGCCATTTTCAGGTAAATCTTGGTTGAGGTGGTCCTTTTCCCAATTACATTGTTCAATGTTTTTAAATATGGTTGATACAGATTCTCCACAAACCTAACGCCAGTGCTTGGTCGCATATTCTTTCTTTGTGTTATTAACGCTACGTCCTTTATTTTCTGCATTTGCCATGCTATGTTTAGCCACATAATTTTTTAGATACTCCCAAATCATTTCGATGGGGTTCAGGTCCGGGCAGCCAAATTAGTTCTACATCTGGCCTTAACTCTTTCGTCATGATGTCTAACATGTTTTGGGGTACGCCATAAAATGGCCTACTGATTTCGAATAATTCTGATTTTGACAGCTCAATTAGTTCTGACACATTCTCTGGGCACGGCACACCTTTTGATTGTTGTTTCTTCCATGCAATAGTCGGATTGTTTGTAGAGGGGTCTAAAATCGTATGGTACGGGGCCTGATCAATCACTACAGCAGATTTTTTAGGTAAGCGCCCAAGAACACCCCTGAACCATTCCTCGAAATGCACAGAATTCATTTCTTCGTGATAAGCATTGGTACCTTTAAACCCAACGAAACAATCATCACTGATCTGTAGAAAAACATCTTCGTCCCTAATATATGCTGCCCAGAACATGATGGTGTTTTAAAGCCTCCTCTCCATTCTTGCACCGAGCTGCGAAACATGTCAAAATTTGCACAAACACTTTTGCATCTGGATATTTTTCTTGTCATCCACGTAGCATACTGTGGTTCTGTCGGCACCATGTCTCATCCGTATAAAATTTTTTTAGCCTTTATTCCTCAACTAACTGATTTTTCACAAGTAAGCTTGTCTTGAAGCTGCAACTGTCGCTGACTGCATAGTTATAGGTTTTTGTTAAGCTTTTAAAACTGGAAACTAATGTACCTGCCAAAGTTGATAAACTCATTTCTGGAAAATCAGAGCAGCTCTCTTCCAATCTTTATTTTATTTTTAGCATTGTTGGAAAAGTTTTCTTTTTCTTCTTCTTTCTACACGGTTCTACAGCCCGTTGAGGGCCTGGGCCTACCGCGGACCGTCATCTTGCATGACACATTCCGAATTTGGAGTGACACGTGGTCAGCGCATCGAACCTCAAACAGTCTTCATCCCGGTCTTCTCGACCATGAGGATACAAACATCCAAACCCGTGCTAGGATTCGAACCCGGGATTTCTGGGTTGTGAGGCAGCAACTAGAGGTTAGCCACTACACCACAGGAGGTCGTCGGAAAAGTTTTCACCTAATAAAATTCGTGAAGTTTTCTTCGCATAATTCCAACTGCAAAATCGTCCATTTTAAAATTGTGACGTCCTCTGGACTCAGTACTTGTCCGTCTTCTTTTTTTCGGGTGGTAATGTTGAATTAACATTTTTCTTATTCTCTGCCACAAGCCGTTTTATTGTACTTAAAGAATTTTCTAAACACGGCGTTGGAATAAACAGGATAGTGTTTGTCACCACTCCTTTCTGCACACGATCGAAAATAATCAACGGCATGTTTTTTTCGCGATCACTAAGAGGTTTATTTGGAGATTTGTGCGAGCACTAACGTAGACAACAGCAGTATGTGTAATGTCATTAACAGTAAAACAACACGTAAACGTGATGATTTTAGTTCAGAGCTGTCGTGTCGTTTCGTTGCTAATTATTTGCAACACGAGTGCCTATGGAACGTTAAATCCCCGCTTTAAAATTATTAAATCAAGCAATCCACGTTCATTGAAACCTAAAATAGGTGACTTTTCCGATTCAGTGTTCTTCAACTACATCCAGTAGCAATAAAGTACAGAACTGCCTGTAATTTTGTTTTTGCAGGAGTTGCACTTCTCAAATAGTTATCCTTACGCAGAATTTGTGACTACAGGAAATTAAAACAATTCCAAAGTATTCTATAGGATCTGCTAATGATATTTCTTCGAGGAGAGAAGTAGTACCTCCCAGGTCATTTCTTTTCTGACTCCAATTTCGTACCCATAGTTTTTTTCTTTTGGCACATAATGAATTTCTTATTCTACTTCAGCCATTGCAATAAGTTTTATTAGCTCATTTACTTTGTTATGTTGCCTGTTGTTCATCTTGCAAATACATTAACTACTAATGTACTGTATATTTTAGTCAACTGTAGGTGCGAAGGTGAGTTGCTATTAACTCATTTGTTTAGAACCACTCGACTAAATTACTTACCAAGTGCGAACAAGGCTTTAAGCCGTGTGGCTGAGAATTGGCCGCGAAGAATATATATTTTTTGCATTTTTATTAATTTGTATTTTAAAATTTATAATTCTTCGTGTTCTACGATTACATCACTCTCTCTATATAAGTAACTAAGCCAAGTTCCTTGAGTGGTTCGCGCTTGTGTCTTAGCACGCCGCTTGTCATCTCCCTGGTTAGATCATGCTGGTCGCGTCATAAAAGACATTGTCGGATTTGTATACATCTAAACAAATTAATTCTGCATGTGCATTTGTTCAACCTGATGAGAGGGACCGAATAAGCGTTACAATATTGTTACTAACGGTATGTACCGACAGCTGCAAGGATTTTTTTTACCGCACCCTGCACTTATCTCTTATCTTTTACGTGTTCTTTGCGCACAACATATCATGTACTGAAGACAGGATATTTCATTGCGTCAATATTTTCAGAATATTTTACGCTACAGAGAGGTCTACCTCTACTACAGGACATTTCATTTTGAGAAGAGTAGACGTTTCTATCCAGTTACAGCTCTTCCTTGCGTGATTGAATTGCCTTCTGTTGTTAACAATTCTCATTTAAAACTCCATACGGGAAGATTTACACAAATTCTTTGTTTATAAGCAAAAAATAAGACTTTCCAAAAATTAATTTATTATTCAATTTAAATAATACATTTATAATTCAAATTACGCATTACTCAGCTATTCATTTTTAGAAATTAAATTAAAAACGCAGTTACTCCAATGAGAATCTAAAATGGACTCAAAACTACGGTTGCTTCATATCACACCATAAATTCAGAGCTATCACTAAATCAAAACCAATATTTTTCGTAGTTCACTGTATGACGCAAAGTGATAGTTTAAGTACATAGTTTATGACTTAAGTTACCCTAAGTAATTTGAATGGAGTTATGATTTCAGTCGTCCTGAACACGTGCACAAGGATTGGGAGAAATTCCCATTTTAGAAAATACAATGAATGACATTAAAGTACGATGAGTCTCCTTCCCTTCTTTGGCTGATGATAATTAGTATTTTTACAAAGCCATCTTGGAGAAGAAAGCCATCAGCAAGCAGCCAAGAGAGAGAACAGAAGCAGCAGCGGAATCTGAAACAAGTTGGTGAATTTAAATACTTCCGAGATATTTAAAATACAGTATCAACGGAATAAACTGACGCAGAAATGTTTAATGTCTATCATGCACAGATTCAAAGATATTCTAACAAATGCATTAAAAGAATAGTTCTAGAAGCTCGGGCAGTAAAATCATGGTTGTATGAGAACCGCGATTTAATATTCTATTTTAACATCCCGCTTTCCAAACGTTTTAATTCAAAAATACATTTACGTTTCTGGTACATTTCTCTCCTATTAAAATATTATATTATTAAATTTTAACATTATTATTTATTTCCAAATTATTCATACAAATATAAACAGAAGCGACTCAGGACGCAAAAATGGTCACGCATCATTTTCGCTGTTTTAATATTATCGCTTGATGTCGTACTTAATTTTTTAAAGACATAGTCCATTATCACAATCTCGGTAATTAAATTAGTTCTTATAGAGGTTTGCCGTAATATGCAAGAAAATAAAATACGAAAACACATTCCATGTATATTTTAGAACTTTACCATCCATTACGTGTTTTATTAACAGTATCGCACTGATTCGAGAAGACAAGCGAGAAAGGAAAGCATAAGCCTAGATGAAAATGCAGATGAAAGAGCACATAGAACACAGTCACAAAAGTCTTCAGTTCATGCAATAAATTACTTTGGTCACCGTAAAAATCAACACAAAATTAAATGTCAGTCACCGATATACAGAAGAATAATAACCATAGATACACATATTAGAAGAAAACGGTACCAAAAACCTATAATTTACAGAATTAGAGTCCAACGTATTAATTATGCTTAGTAAAAAGATTCAAGATTATTCATAGATGCGGGAAACGAATTGTGAATAGTTTGGTATAATTTTTATTGAATTTGTGTGCAAAAATTTTATTTATTAGGGGCTAATGATTTCGAAATAAAAAGTCGAAAAAGAAACGAGACTTTAATCTACAAAAGTCTATTTTGTGGGTGAATAGGGCCATTCATAAACCCTGGGCCAGGCAGGCGCCTCACTACCTGCGACTCGAACATCCCTGCCGCAATCGCTAGTTGGGACGAATAACTATAGTCAAATAATTTTATCAGTTTTGCCTTTGTGTTATTTGTTCTATCCCTGTGGTTTCGTTACTTTATCCACATGGTGCCGTAAAGACAAGAGTAATGACAGAAACATCTCCCAAAGAGATGGAAAATATGTTTTGTGGACGGAGACTTTTTTTGTAGCCAATGTACACCAACTGAGTTTCAACCCAGGATCAAACCGGGTACTCTTTCGTTTACGATGATTCATAAATTTTACTGAAGTGCATTGCGAGAAAATCCTCTGCAATTCATTTGGAAGACAGTGGTTTTCATAAACCGATTTTTAAGTTATTGTACAAATGATATTAACGAAAAATAGTCACAAAAACTTGAACACAAGAAAATATTTTTTTAAGGTAGTAGATTTAGTGGGAAACTTACCGCATGCCCAAGCTCCCTGAAATTAATCTAATATACTCGGAAACGAGCCGCGAGCGACAAATAGTGTCATTTTAATTCCTGCAATTAAGGTTTCTTACGAAAGTGTCATTTTGTTCATCTCGAAATTCATAGAAAAAGCACAATTTTAACTACGATAGGGTTTAACAGTGCGAGTAACGTTTTCAGAAAACATTTTCTAAATCATGCACTTTCCATTTGGGAATACTGAATATAAAACCACTGAAAACTGAGAACTACAGGGCTAAGGCAACGGCGATAGTTTGCTTCCTGAGGTTAGTCAGTATAATGCTGTAACTAGGGAGATTTAGTTAGTCAGTGGTCACATATAAAGAGGAAGCGCAGTGGACAACTTCACCAATATTGCCGTGGTGGTAGACCAGAGAATAAGGTTTCACGCCAAACCTCTATTTAAATCAAGTCTTCGTAAGAGCAATTATGAAAACATTGGCGCTAGGAAATGTATTGTGTTCAGTTCAGGATACGTTGAACGTCAAGAAACTCGTCCGTAAAAGCTAAGAGTTAATAAGTATAAGGTGCGGTAAATTGACGTTGCCTCAGTCTGTATATATCCTCCGTAATTATTACTTTTAAGGATAGTAGTTGGTCTCGCAGGAAAAAGACGACAATACATCTCTTCACCTTCTCCTTTCCCTATTGCGGAAGTGACTAAATTTTTGCCGATAATTTATTTTGCCCACATGGGATTTGTAAATGCTAATCACACTCTGTAAGGCGCATAAGAAATTATGATTAGGTAGAATTACCAGCCATAAATAAGGAGCTTAAACGGCAATTAGTTGAAGTAGTCAATTAACTTACAATTAATACCACACAACGTTTCTACTATCCTTGATGCTTTCGTTTGGTCAATCTAGAAACGTCATAGCTGCAAGAACGACGAACTCAAAAGCAAAAATTTGTTTTTAGCGACAGGACTATGGAAATATTGAGTGGTATTTATTTTATCCCTTAATTTAAAGTGATTATCAAATTACTCATTTTTTGTTCGACTATTGTTGATGAAAATACTTACTGCACTTTTTCTGGTCATCAGATGGTACGTAACCTTTCATGCACTCGCACATCTTTTTGTTTTCATTGCAGGTCACGTGTTGATTATTTCCGTCAGCTGGCATATAACACCTTTTTTTGGCATCATCGGGAGTGCAACTTTGCCCGAATTCTGCAAGGAAAAATAATCAGATGACAAATTTTCCGCACGAAAAGTGAAATTTTTCGTTTGTCGTGGAGCATATTAGTACTCATAGCTAAAAGAAAAGACAATTATCTCAAATATAAATTATTAATTGTATATAATAAATAAATTTTAAATATATATGTAGCGAGTTTTTGATGATTCTCGAGCAACGGAAAACCCATTAATGAACGCGATTGGTCCACTTTTGACTTCCAATCAAAGTATCATAAGTAGCGTCAAAAAGTTACAGATAAACCAAATTAGTTCAAAATTTTTTGAGAAAAGAAAAGACACAACAGTATCCAGAGGTCTAAAGAACATGAACAACAGATATCTCAGCCTGACAATTGTAAGTAGGAAGATTAGACAACAGTTGACTGCACGCGGGAAAATCCTTTTCAAATTCTACGTGAACATCACAAGGACTCCTGGTAGACTATCACTGAAACGAAGTACTATGACCAGGATATTGACCGAATCCGTGTCAAATTGCCGAAGTGATACACTTGGCTTGCATACGAGTAACCAATAATGGGTTCCCCGTACATGGAAGCACAGGAGCAAACAATTCTGGGAGACAATTGACACCAGACGAGAAGCTAGCTGGACGGATGCCATGTCAAATTACTGGCGTAAATGCACTTTGGTTGACGTGAATAAATGTAAAGATCACCCAAAACGCTCTCTTGCTTGAGAAGGACTCACATTCAACCCCGTCAAGCATTATGTAGGAAGAGCCAGAGTTCATAAAATACTTAACCGGTAAGAGAAATACCAGTCCTGGATATTTAAGACAGATCAGCCTGGGAGATTACTATTGAGACTTTAGAATGGACCCAATATAGAGATTTTTTATATTCCTATAATTGGTGCCATTGTTCTGGCCCATTACTTGGCAATGATTTCATGGATTTTCTTAAAAGATTTTAGAATCTAGAGGTCATGATTCACGTTTCTCCACCTGTCAAGTTATGCATTAATTTTCCACTACAATCTAATATAATCGAACCATAAATCAACACAAGTTGTGTGAACTTACCGATAGAGTAAAAACATCTGCCCTCGTAGAAGTGATAGTCGGGCTGGCACACACACCTATTTGAACTACATATGGTGCCGTCGCCCCAATCTGGACACTCAGGTGTGGTGCCGCAGGAAGAGTTGAAGCCATTGGACTCTGGAAGAAAATTTAAACGAATTATAGTCGAGTAGAGTACGCAGTCGTGAAGTAGGACGGGGTATTTTAGTGGAGAAATTACAGAGTCTCGAAACAGACACAAGCCCGTTAGTTATCTGTCCATGGAATTCGCTGATCATCTCTGGGGTAGGTGACTAGAGGTATAAGCTTAGTCCAGAGGATAATTTATGTAGGGAACGCTATTTAGCAAACATCATTAGCCAGCTTTCCGATGAACGCGGCTCTAATTCATCTTGAAGACTCGTTGGTGAGGTTCTCAAGCCTCCCTTTCTACTTCTTATTCAATACAATAAAGCTTTACTATAATTATACAACTATTTTCGATTATGGTGGTTGGATATGAAAGGAAAGCTCTGTTCTGAACACAGAGTCGATTCGACCATCACTAGTTTCCAACGCAAACAATCAGTTGGGAATTGATTGAAAGAGTGTCGTTGGAAGCAGTAAACTTTCATTTTCATTTTATAGCTGTTTACTACAAATAACAGAGGTGAATTTTAACTTCTTCAAAATATCAAGTTAGCGCTGACCCATTTTTACAAAAGCGGATGTGCAACAATCGTAGTTTCTTCGTATCCTCGTGGAACGTATATTAACTAAGCAATGGAAGGGACGTAGGCAGAAGCGTGTATGTGGCACTTCGTTGAATGGTATAAATCTTGTAAAAAATAAATTTACATCATTCTCGATTTTTTCGTTCGTCTACGTATATTCTTGAAATATGTGCCGAAATAATAAAGCTATCGGGAAGTGGCGACATAGTTTATCAAGATAAATAATTGAGTTTATAACGATACAAATATATTGACCGAAATACTAACACAGGAAAGGATTAAAAACAAAGTTACATTCTTAAAATTACTGGGTGATTTGAAAATGGAAGACAATAATAAAATTAGCTAATGAACAATTTCTGAAAACATTAGCTAATAGGAAATAGGGGTTTTATATTGTAGGGACGACTCAATTATAGAAGAAAGTGAAGAAAATAATCCTTGGTATTTGACTCATTGATACGTTGCAGTTTCAGCAGAATTTATATTTATATGTTGGCTGCGCGTTTTTTTTTGGGTGGGGGTGGTGGAGTTAACAGGCTACACGAGGGTGATCCTGAAACAGGCAACTCCCCTTTAATAGCATATGAAGGGAATTGAAAAGGGGGGATGCGGAAGGTAGAGCAAGGTAGCCAAGGGTTGACTAGGGCCCCCGGGCTATGGTTTAAGGATCCTACCCGGTGTTTCACCTAAAGAGATGCAGGGAAAACCCTAGAAAACCTGCATCAGGTAGGTCGGGCATTGGGTACTATTCTTACGCCCTTCCGAATGACGAGAGACGAGTATTTCAATTTCAGAGCGTGGTACTTACTGTGCAGGCAGCGAGAGGAGTCCTTTGATGGAACGTAGCCCTGGCTACCGTCGCAATTGCAGCGCTCTTGTATGCATTTGGCCGTGGTGAAGCACACACTGTCGTCAAGGCAGTTTTCCCCCAGAGCTGCAAACAAAAGTCTCGTCAGAAAACTCGCGACAGACCGTCAGCGGTCCTACGAAAAACGCCTTACCTTTCGCACAAACACTCTTCACCAATCCAGGCGCATTCGAGTCGTTGAACGGCTTGAAACCTTCTATACAGTCGCATTTTTTGTACTGGTTACAGAATGCATTTTGAATTGCGCACTCGGAATCAATGTTACAGCTCCCTCCAATCGCTGAAACAAACATATTTCATTACTCAACTTAATTCACAGCCAAGTATAAATCGAGCGCCGAAACGAACCTTCAAGTGATATTACATAACTACAGAACTTTATTTTAATCAGACTTTATTTGTGCTTAGTTAAATACGGCAGCAAGAGGTAGAGGGCGATAATACAGAAAGAGTGTGTGACGAACAAAGTAAACAGTGAAAATAATACAAATAACGTCTTGTGCTTGCTGATAAAAAACCGCGCCCTGTAGATACAAAGCAAACATACATTCCTGTTATCAGTAACCGCCTTTTGGACTGTTTCGCAGAAGAAGACACCTATGTACAGATACTAAAATATCAGAAATATTTTCTAATCCAGCAAAATTTACTATATTTTGTTTTGCTAAAACCGACTTATGTAATTAACGACTTCATGAATTAATATATTTCATTTGAAACTACTTAAAAACATAAATTAAATTTCGTTCCACAAAAAAGAGTTATCGTATTACAAAGAAATTCGTTACGCTTTCAAGCTACCATAGGTAAGAATATAACTATATTTAAAATTTTATTTTTATATTATCAAATAAAATGATTATTAACAACGCTTTATTCAAATAATTATGCTTAAAATGACATTTCGGCACCATTTTACACCTTCTTCATTGTTGTGACTTGACTAAAAAGGTATGTGTTAACGTTAATGAATTTTGAAATCGTAAATTTTCCTCACAGATTGAGTGAAAGTTTATAATTTATTGATTCACAAATTTTACTACAAAACTTTTTATAAATAAAATACAAATAATGGTCATAAGTCAGAAATAGAAGAATTTAATTTGAATTAAACGTTTTGTCTTCAGCTTTCTGGATCCCCTCAGTTCTTTAATTAATGTCAACAAAATTTCGTGTTACTCCCACATTGTTCTGAATATAATACTTTTTTACGGCCCATGATGTTGCGGCTGTTGTTGTGGTGTTCAGTCCTAAGACTGGTACGATTATAATAAGGAAAAACCAGCACAAAAACGTTGTTATTCTTAACTTACTTTTTTAATGAACTGCCTGGTACTAAGTATAAACTACATTTTATTTCAAATAATATTATTTTTAAGCGAAATCATAATTAGATCTATTTTATATGTAATACAATTTCATGTAAAATTATGCACGGTTAAAAAGTACAAGATATCTACAGGTGTAGCGAGCGAACAAAACTTTAGGGCAATATTTCACTAGCTAGAAGACAATTTATTTTTGATACGATATGTATAATCTCCTCGGACCAATCCTATCAGTTTATCTGCGTGTCTTCGCTACACTTATCTAGCTACCCACTTAAAGTACTCGAACTTTCGACTCAAGTTCGAAATAAGGATAGCAATTCTTTAAAATCTTTTTACCGCTAATATATGACTACGTTCTAAGTATATACTTATTTTCTACGTCTCACTTGATCAAAGGTGCGTAGTTGCTAGTGGCCATGAACGACGGCGCGTGGAGTAATTGAATGACTTTCCTTGAGTCTTATCAGATAAATGCTTTCATAGCGGTAACTCGTGGTAAGGATACATGTTCGTTGTGTTAAAAAAATTCATTCTGGACATAATTAGGCTGAAGCTTTGCGTGTTCAAGCCTTGTGCGGCTTATGAATATCCGGGTAAGTGGAAAAGCTAACAAAAGCACACCGTAAACACGTGGTTGCAAATATTTAAGCTGGGTGGATCGTGGCGAGTACAGAGGAGTGTGCGCAGACTCTCCCTGTGGATGGTGAAACTATTGGGTTCCGCTTAAAGTCGTGTACGTCGGTCAATGGTTCGGTGGACGAAGAACAACTTAATTATCTAACAACTCCACCGAACTGTCTAACTATAAGTGATACCTCAACGAAAACCATCATTTGTTCGGACGAGTTTCACATTTCCCTGCGTTGCTTATCGTGTGAGTCGTCTTCGATATAAACCTCTACGGATAATAATTTATGTGGTAAGGTTTTATAAAACTTACTGATCACTGTGTTGGGAGATTGGGGTTTCAGGTCCTCTGCAAGGACCGTCGCCGCGAGAGCCGCAACCAGCAGAGCTGTGATCCCTTCCATATCTACAATCGAAATGGTGGCGGGGCAGCCAAAGCCTCAACTTTATCTACCGTGAATTGCACCATGGGTGGATATGGCGGCGCGGCACGACGCGGCGCGGGAACTACGGTGACGTCAACACCGTTTCACAGAACAGGAAGCCCGCTCACTAATCATTACTTCTCTTCAGTCTTGTCACTAAATGCACTTACTGTCTTTTGTTGATTACTTCAAAGTAGAATGAGGGAATAGACGCGTCTTTGTATCTTGCTCATCCTGTGTACCAGCAGCTGACGACTAATAATTAAAGAAACTAATGTTGCCGAACTTCTACCAACATATTCTTACCCAAGGGCTTACAGAAACAATCTTCACACATTTCTCACGTAAATTATAGACGTTTCATTCGTATACAGTCTCTCCCTCCTAATTGCTATTCTACCACTACTTCGGCATTAATCACAAGTACTGATATCAGTTCCCTGATAATGGATTCTTCTTTTTGGTATTACTGTAATCATTTTTAGCTTCCTCCCGAAACTCTTTTGGTAGGCCATATCTAGACAATGTTGAAATAATAATTTCCAAGTACCTTTTTCACAGGAACCGTTATAGATGAGGCATTGAAAACATTATTTTCAACCCTATGCTGTGTGTGGCAGAAGTACAAATGATTAATAATAATTCGAATTTTAATTTTTTATTTAGTTATCAAGATTTGTTTTTATGGAAACGTTTAAAAAAAATTCTCTAAAGCCAGTAATTCATTCTGCTTCCAGGCTCACACCATAAGGTTAAAGAATTCAGTGCTGTAACTATTTCCACGAAAAATAACTAAAGGTTATTATTTTAACATTGATAAGGTACGGCCTCCCTAGTCCCCCCAAAAAAACAATTACTTTTACTGGGTTTCAAATATTTCAGATCTTACTTACTAATTTTTTGATTGTTTATCATACTGAAATGTCTAGTCTCGGTTGCTAGAACATTTGCGGCACAGTTGTGCGTCAATATGTGATACTTCCTGTTTAATGATTAAAATATAACACGAAAATATTAATTCTAGAATTTTTTAGGAGAAAGCAATTATTTTATACAAAATAAAACAATATTTCACATAACGTCTGTTTTATTAAAAAAACTATATAAAGATAACATTAATTATTTTATCTGACTTTTTTAAACAGTAAATGATGAAAAGGTCTATAAATCAGAATAATTAATAAATTTATTGATATCCATTCAATAAATGACGTTTCGTCCCTTAATTTGGGACTTCATATACTGTTTTAACAATAAAACTACAAAGGAAATGTTTACAATAATATATATTGGGAAGGGATATTATGAAAGAAATTAAGGAATTCTGCTACTTGTGAAACATAATAATAATCATAGTAGACATAAATAGTAGGATAGCACAGGCATGGAAGAATTTAGAAAAGAAGAGGTATTACTTACGGCTAATACAAGTTTGAATATTGGGAAATCATTACGGAAAATGTTCGTATGGAGTGTAGCGTTATGGATGCGAACCACGGTAAGAGTTGCAGAAAGGAAAAGAATAAAAGCCTTTGAAGTGTGGTGCTATAAGAGGAAGCTGAAAATCTGATGCGAGGATAGAACGAGGAAGTTCTACGTAGAATAGGGAAAGAGCGAACAATGTGGAGGACGTTGACTAAGAGAAGGGACATTTAACAGGCCAAGTAAAATTAGCATTAGATGTTAGTGTATTGGGTAAGAGCAGCGAAGGGAAGCAAATGATGGAATACGCTAAGTAGATAGGGAGGATGTAATAGCTATGCGAAATGAAAAGGCCTGCAAGGGTTGCAACAGATCAGTATATATATATATATATATATATATATATATATATATATATAATATATATGCAATTACTCATAAAATGAAAACTCCGTAAAGAATCAAGAAAATAAAGAGGAAGAAATTTAATCGTGCATGTCGCCCGCGCGTAGTCGCCGAAATGATTGTTTAAACAAACGTATTGTCAGAATTTAGATAACAGTGCAAGGTTTAACAATAAGTAAAACAGGAAGTATATAACAGAAGCGAACCAGAAACTTTTTTAAATTACTGGTATCATTTTTAACATTGATAGTTTAATTGTTTGATCTGATTTGCAGCATCTCACCAATCAGCCTCAAATAAAGATTGCAGTCTAGGTCAAAAATTTTTACAATTTGCCAATCTTATGGTTATTTAAATATATATACGTTGACAAAACTGAATATTTTTATCTATTGTGTTTTTAATTATTTTAAGCGTATTAATACGTGCAATTAATGAGCGTTTCGTTTGACCAATATGACAGTAGTTGCAATCAAAATAATTATTTTGGTATACATTATGTATATCTAAATTATTAATATTATATTTCAATGCAATTTAGAGTATTTTAAGTTTTGAAGATAACCTACATTCCATATTTTTTTTACTGAAGTCAATAATATTTATTGAATTTGTGTCAAAAAGGGAAGAACTATGAATATAAATTTGTTTGGTAATTTGACAGGTAAATTATAAAGTTCGTATTAAAGCTTGGCCTTATTGCCATTTATTATACAAAGATGAATTAAAACGAAAGTCACCTCGTGGTTGCAAATATTTAACCTAGGTTAAATCCTCCCAGTGGATGGTGAAATTATTGGATTCCGCCGGTCATATTTGTTCCAAAGTGGTTTCGATAGGTGAAAAGACTAAAAAATTATATCTAGAACAACTTAATTATCTAATAACACTACCGAACAGTCTGACTATGTGATTCGTCAATGAAAACCATCATTTATCGGAAGAGTTTCATGTTTCCCAGCGTTGCTGTATCGTGTGAGTCGTCCTCGATATGAACCTCTACTGCTAACAGTTTATGTGATAAGGTTATAAACTTACTGATCACTGTGTTGGGAGATTGGGGTTTCAGGTCCACTGCAAGGACCGTCGCCGTCAGAGCCGCAACCAGCAGAGCTGTGATCCCTTCCATATTTACAATCGAAATGGTGGCGGGGCAGCCAAAGCCTCAACTTTATCTACCGTGAATTGCACCATGGGTGGATATGGCGGTGTGCCACGACGCGGGAACTTAAGTGACGTCAACACCATTTCACAGAACAAGAAGCACACTCACTAATCATTACTTCTCTGCATTCTTGTCACTAAATGCACTTACTGTTTCTTGTTGAATACGTCAAAGTTGAATGAATAGACGCGACGCATCTTTGAATCTTGCCCACCCAGTATACCAGCTGACGATTAATAATGCCGTACTTGTACCAACATATTGTAAGTTTCTGAAAGGTCGTGAAATACAGTAACACACACTGCTAGAGGTTATAGATGTTTAGTCATCACGAAGCACTGTACAAAGACTCACACTGCGAAAGACTGCCTTCGCTTCGAGGTTCAGTACAATTTATACATTCAAGAAATATTCCATAAACAGATCATTCTTGAAACTGAAAATTTTTGAAACGAAAGGTAAATAACGTAAAGAAATAAAAAATGGTTGAGTTGAGTGGGATTCAAACACGAGTCTACATTTGTGCAGTCCAGCTCTCAACAGCTGAGTTAAGGCTGCAATCTCTCAGACGTGGCATTGCTCCCTTCTTTGTAAAAGCAGCGCCTCTCCGTGCTGCCCTGATTACCCTAGATCTCGTCGTTGGCCTGATGTAAGATGCTCCAGGTCCTCATGGTGCTGGACTGGCAGTCATCATTGCTATATTTTACTCTCCGTATAATTATCTCCCCTTGAGCGTCAGATACGTGATACGGCTTCATCCTCAGTATGTGGACGGTGTCACTGCTCCTTCGTCGCCTCTAATGGGGGTCGTAACACTCCATTTTATAGGTGATGTGTGATAAACGTCGTATGACACGGTACGAACCAAAGTACCGTTTCAGGAGCTTTTCTGAGAGGTTAACTTTGCGAATAGGATTAAAGATCCAGACTAGATCCCCTGGCTGGAAGAAAGCTGGTCCATGTCTTGCGTCGTATTGTTGTCGGTTATTTGCTTTGGCTTGGAGTGTACGTATACGGGCTAGTTGTCGGGATTCTTCGGCAATCGCCACTAATTGACCAATATAAGGGTAATTCAACTGTCGGGATTGAAAGGTAATATCGTGTCCATAGTCGTTTCTCCCTCGCGACCGTGGACCAGGAAAAATGGCGTGAATCCCATTGATTCTTGCTTGTCGTCAGCAATGAAGGTAGTGATCTCGGAAGCTTCCACTGATGCTATAGCTTTTGTATCGGTATGTCGAGCTAAGTAATTAGTGCAGACAATAACCCACTTGTTTCCCCGGAGTAATGTTGGAAATCTTCCGAGAAGGTCAATTCTGACAGGTTGAAACGGTGCGTCGGCTGGAGGAATCGAAAGTAGACACTCTCTGTAGTGGCTTACATAGCGTCTAACGTCCGTAATTGTCGCGGCCAGTAAAATCGCCGACGGATTCTATCGTATGTCTTGATGACTACTGGGTGCCCAGTGTAGGGTGCGCCATGTAACTGCCACTGAATTTCTAGGCAAAGTTGCTTGGAGATAACTCGCAACAATATTCTCCACAATTGGTCGTAATTCTGCTTGTACGGAGCATTACTGGTTATCCCAAAGTCCCCTTTCACATCTTATGAAGAGTTCAAAGGTCGTATGATCTGATTCAGCTTCGGATCCTTTTTCTGTGTTCCATAGGAATGTTCGTCAAAGAGTTAAGACAGTCGAAGATCTTAGTCTTCAGTTATTCATTGTCGACAGGGTTACGAGAGAGACAGTCTGTATCCTAATGTTTTCGTCCACTTTTGCACTTTATCGTGACGTCATATTCCTGAAGACGTAGAGCCCACCTGACGAGACGTCCAGAGGGTTCCTTGAGCCCGGTCAGCCAACAGAGGGAATGGTGATCCGTTACAACCATGAACGGTTTACTAAAGAGATACGGCTGGATTTATTTATGGTTCAAATAATAGGCATTCTCTCTATGTCTTGAATAGTTCCTCTCTGCCTTACTTAGTGCTCTGGAGGCGTAAGCTATGACTTTTCTTCTTGCTGCCGAATATTGTAACGACTACAGCTCCTTGTTCATGGCATCAGTATGCGATCCATCTGGGCATTTTGGTCGAACAACCCTAAAACGGGGTCGGAAACAAGAACTCGTCGCAGCGTCTCGAAAGACTATTGTTGTTCAGTGTTCCACATGCACTTGGTAACTCCTCGCTACAGCGTGTGTAGTACCCGTATTTTTCACTTACGTTCCTGACAAAAACGCCTATAATAGTAGCAAAGTCCAAGAAAACTCTTCATGTCATGTAGATTTCTTGGTTGGGAAGTGTTTGTTATTGATCTGACTTTCTCTGAATTGAGTCGTACGCCTTCTCGCGAAACTAGGAGGTCAAGGATCTTTATTTCCTTGCCACCGAATAGACACTTCCTTGGGTTCAATCTCACTCGTGAACAGTTCACAATCGGTGCAGATGGTAGCTGAATGTTTCCGAAAAGACTATGATGTCCAAATAGCAGAGGCACTTCGTCAATTTCATTTGGCGCAACAAGTTGCCCATTATTCGTTCTAAGGTATCAGGTGCATTACACAAACTATCGGCATAACCTTGAATTTGTGGAGTCCGTCTGGTGTACTGAAAGCGGTTTTCTCTCGATCGGCTTCGTCCACTTCTATCTGACAGTAGCCTAAGGACAAGTCCATGGTGGAGAAAAACTTTACTCCCTTAAGACAATCTAATGTATCGTCGATTCTCGGTAGAAGATAAATGAATTTTTTCGTGATATTTTTAAGTCTTCTATAATCGACGCAGAATTGCAAGGTTCCGTGCTTCTTGTGACAAGGACAACGGGTGATGACCACGGGCTCTGTGATGGCTGGAAAATTCCTCGGCCAAGCATTTTATCCACTTCTTCTTGAATAAAGCGTCGTTCTGCTGGTGATATTCGGTAGACCCTTTGACTGATTGGTAGATGACTTCCGATGTTAATTTTATGTTTTGCTCTTACGGTGGTCGAAGCATGTAAAATATTTATAAAGCAGTTCAAGATAATTTATTTTTTGTTCCATGGTTATCTCCGGTGTCAATAGTTTATGAAACTCGAATCCGGTGTTACTCGTATCTATGGAAAGTATCCGGCTGAGTGGATTTTCTTCTATGAGTGCGTTATTTGTTCAGCTCTTAATAGGCTCGTATATTTCTCCAGTGCCATTCTTAAACGACATGACCGACGCACGAATATTGACTGATGCTAATTTCATCTTTGTTTCAATTTTAAGATCTATCTGACCATTTCATTTAGGGAATGCGACTGTAACTTTGGTAGCGCATATGCAGAAATTGGTCACACGGTCGAGCACAAATAACTGCCATGGTTCCGTATCTCCTCTCAGCCGACGATGATGTGGCTACTCTGCGGCAGGATGATAAATTCAAATGGTTAATTCTCTTATTAATATTCAACTTCCGGCTGGTTGTATATATTAGTCATCCGCTATTAAAACAGTATCCCTGTTATCACTGATCTTTGTTTTCTTCAGCTGTCGTCAAAACGTCTCGGAGATAATAGAGAAAATGCGCCGGAATCGACTATGGCTCGTATTTAAATGTGATACAAGATTACGTCCATATAAATCACTTACATTTTGGCGACGCGCGCCGACGAAGGGTTTTATTCTCGTGCGGCCTCACCTCCAGGGAATGTCGCGTCGTCTATTTTTTCTAATTACGTTGAATAGATGAATGACGGCGGTGATCTCGAGCGACGTGACGGAGAACGTCCTCTCTATACGGCGGGATGCGCAGATGATCTGTATTGTCCGGGGAATAATTCAGTTTGTTCTGCTTGGCCGTATTGGCTGAAATGCCGTTGAACACTCTTCTCCTCTCCTTGCAGTACTTTACGACATGTCCAGGACGGCCATAGTGGAAGGAGACAGGTCTGTTATCCTGTGTTCTCCAGACCTCTGTTTTGCTAGGGGTGTAAGTTGGCTCTTCTCGGGCAACGACTTTTGCAAAGCTAGACGTCCGTTTTGGAATGACTATTCTACAAGATGACGTCAGTGTGGAGATTGGAGTAAAGACGGTCTCTACTTCCTCCCAGGTGGCTTCTTGAATAGTTACTGGCTCAGCTGCGTCCTTATATAGGGATAATGTGCGCCACATTTCTTTCCTCACTATGAGACGAACGAGGGACGGGTTAACTGTTCGGCACAATGCGGGAACGTTTTGTATGTATGATTGGGCGCTCTCGCCACTTTTCAAAGCTCGGTTGCATCGCACTGTGTGTCGATTTCGCGATTTCGAATAGGGCACAAATTCCGAAAACAAACCTTAGAGCCCCTGACTTTGTCAAGGCCTAATAGGAGTGTTAATACTTGAGAGTACCTGGCGTCTCCACCAGAAATGCCATGGACCTGAAGGATCGTGAGTTACAGTAACACACACTACTAGAGGTTAAGACGTTTATTTAACACGAAGTGCTGTACAACTTCTTGCACTGCGAAAAGACTGATTCCTCTTCGAGGTCCAGTACAATTTGTACATTCGTGGAATATTCCATAAACAGAACATTCTTGAAAATTCTAGAATCGATAGGGAAATAAAGCAAACAAATATTTCCGTTGAGTGGCATACGAACCGGACTCCATAATTCTGTAGTCCAATTCTCAAACGCTGATCTATTGCTGCAATCTCTAGGTTGTGGCAATATAATTATCCCTGAGTTAACAGAAACAAAACCTTCACAGATTTTTCAAGTAAATGAAAACGTCTCTTTTGTTTATACTTCTTCCCCGAATTGTTTTTGTACTGTGGTACGTGATTGCCTGTACCACATAATATTTAATTAAATTGTATTTTTTTATTTCTTGTACATAAGTATTTAGATCTAAGCAGGACGAAGTTGGGAGCATGAATGAACGCGATAGGTTAAGTAAATGACGAATTACAGTCATCTTCTCGGCTCGAAAACGGAAACATTAAGGTTCGGTGATGATATGTCCTGCGGAAGACATGGGCAACAGATGTTATTTGCCAGCAATCCATCTGTTGGCCGTGGGAAAAGTAAAAATTGACCTGACGCCTGGACCTGCTTCCTACCTGCTCTGTATCCCGATTCCCCGAAAGCCGGAACAATAGAGGCAAGTGACTTCATAACAACAATTTGTTATGCAGTGCCCAAGATTATGAAGGACACTTGCCGAAATAACAATTTCCAGAATCCTACCCTCCATATGGAGGAAGTAGAAAGTGCACCCCCACCAGGAGAGATTTGGGTGGGGCGAGAAGAACAAAATCAGGGTGGACTAGGAGACGACACAGCAGTTTATCGAAATTTTTACTTTAACAGAGCAGTTTATCGAAACATTTACTTTAGAGAGCAGTTTACAGAAACATTTTTGGATGCATTTTAGAAGACAACATTGAAATATTTAAATAGTTAAATATCTAATTTAATAAATCTGCATTTGTTAAAATTTAAAACTTATAAATTTTTTTATCCCGTATTAATTAAACAACTTAAATTCATTTCTCCCCCACTTACCTATTATAGAACCCACACCACAGTACCTATATCGTCATTAATTACTAGTGCCGACGGGTAATGGTTACTCCATTTTGGCAATACTGTACTCATTTTAAGCTTCCTTCCTAGACTCATGCGGAAGGTCATATCTTGCCTACGTTTAAATTTTTAGTTAACTTTTTCTCAGGAACCCTAAAGATATACCATTGAAATCTTCACCCATTCTTTTTAACCTTATGCTATGTGCGTGTGTGGGAGCAACATATATGACTTATTATAATTCGAATTTTTATTATTTATTTATCAAGGTCTAATTTTATGGAAACGTTTAAATTTTGTTTATAAAATTATAATTCAAAAAATTTATTCTGTTTTCACGCTCACACAGTAGGTTAAAAGTAAACTGTTTAAGTTTCAGTACTGTAACTATAACTATTTCCGCGAAAAACAACTAAAAGTCACTATTTTAACATTGGCCGAGTCCCTATAAAAACATTTACTTTTACTGCGTCTCAAATATTTCATAACTTTTTGATTATGTATCATACTGTAATGTCTAGTCTCGGATGCTAGAACAATTTTGCGTCAATATGTAATATTACATGTTTAATGATTGAAATATGAGTCAAAAATGTTAATTCTAACATTCAGTAGGAGAAAACAAATATTTTTATACAAAATAAAACAATATTACGCATAACGTCTGCTTTATAAAAAATCTATAAGGATATAGTTATGTTATCTGACTTTTTTGAAATAATAAATGATAAAAAGGTCCTGTAAGTAACAATAATTAATAAATTGAATTGATAACATTCCATTGGAACGAATCTACGAAACAGGCTGAATACCAGAAGATTTTAGGAACAACATAATTATCACCATACCGAAGAAGACTGGAGATGCTAGATGAGAACAGCACAGGACATTTAGTTTAGTATCGCATGTGTGCAAAATATTAACGACAATAGTATGTAGGAGGATGAAACGTCAAATAGAATGCGAGGTAGGAGAAGATCAGTTTGGTTTTAGGAAGAATTTAGGGACAAGAGAAGCAATATTGACTCTGAGTCTGATTTTAGAAAAACAGGCCTACGTTCATGGCATTTGTAGATTTATAAAAAGCGTTTAATAATGTTAACTGGATTGACGATTTTGAAGATGACAAAATTAAAATATTTACAAATGGCAGTCAGCAGCAAGAAGAATTGAAGGGCGAGAAAAGAAAGCAGACATCAAGAAAAGAGTAACACAAAAATGCATTCTGTCACCCATGCTGTTTAAAATATGGAATGACTTTTTAATGTTGCAGGAGAACTCATTGGAAAGGTTACACAGTTGAATAATGATATGGTTCAATATGTATTGGAAGAGGCTCGTAAGTTTCAAGCTCAAGAATCATCTCCTTTCTGGTCTCAAGAAATTCAATACACTAGTTCTTAATTTTCAAGAAGGTAAATCATTAATTTTTATGGTAATTTTAATTCTTAATAACTGATAGTTATATATCTCTTTTATGCCTTTAAAGTTAATTACTAAGCTTAAGTTGAAACATCATGAGAGCAGTGAAAGAGGCTCAAATTAAAAATATTTTACTTCTCAACCCAACAGTGCTCTTAATATTGCCATATAAGGCCAGACAAGGAAGCAGTCTGTCACCCATGCTGTTTAACTTATATATAGAACAGGCGATGAAGAAAGTTAAAACAGAATATGGAAAGGGAATCAAACTGCAAGGAGAAGAAATAAAAACGCTAATGTTTCCTGATGGTATTGTGGTATTAGGGGAGTCAGAAGACGACTTGGAAACCATAATAAATGGCATGAACGTGATCCTGGAGTACAGTACATCATGAGGATTAATAGAGGGAAAACCAAGGCGATGGAGTTTAGAATGGGAAATAATGGAATAACAAAGGGTGGTAGATTGGGAAGTTGATGGAAGTTAAGGAATTCTGCTACTTGGGAAGTACAATAACTAGGAATGGTAGAAGTATAGTAGACGCGAAGAGTAGAATAACGCAGGCAAGGAAGGTTATGAAAAAGATAGGAATTAACTTATGGCTAATATAAGAATGAATAATTGGAAATAATCATTAAAAATGTATGTATTGATTGTGGTGTTATATGGGTGTGAAATGTGTATGATATGAGTTGCCGACAGAAAAAGAATAGAAGTTTTCAAAATGTGTTCTTTAGAAGAATGCTGAAAATCAGATGGGCGGATAGAGTTTCTAAGGAAGTTCTAAGCATAATAGGGGACGAGAGAACAATATGTAAGACTTGACCTAGAGAAGGGGTAGAGTAACAGGCCACGTTTTGAGACATAAGGGTCTTGTAAAATTAGCATTAGAGGGAAGTGTGTGGGGTAAGAACAGAAGAGGGTGGTGAAGGATGGAATACGCTAAGCAGATAAGGAAGGATGTGTAGATATGTAGAAATGAAAAGACTTGCGCTGGATTGAGGGTTGTATCAGACCAGTCTTAGGACACAACAACAGTTAACAAATTTATTTATATTCGTTCAATACACGACGTTTCGTCCCTTAGTTTGGGACGTCATGTGGTGTTTTACCTATAAAAACTCAAAGGAAATATATATATATATATATTGAGTAATTGTATTTTATATATATATAAAAAATACAATTACTCATAAAACGAAAATTACTTAAAAAATCAAGAATTAGCCTGAATTCCTAAATGAAAGTTTAAACAAAAGTATTGATAGAATTAAATAACAATGCAAAACTCAACAATAAGTGAAACAACAGGTCCGTAACATATGTGAATTATAAATTTTGTTTTAATTGCTAGTATCATTTTTAACACTGATAGCTGAATTGTTTGATCTACTTTACTGTATCTCACTCTTATCTCAGGTGCCAAATGATATACATATACTATTAGGAACACTTCATCATTATAACACAAGTCACAGCCATCCGCCAAAATTCTCTGAGAATAATTGCCGAAAAGTACTGTGTGGTTGTAAATTCCAAACACAGATGTCAATGAAATTTAGCCTAACTTTCCCAACACTGTTCATCTCTTATAGACAAAACATCGCCAATTACATTGAATGAGAAAAAAGTTCTAAAACGAAATACATTCATAACAATAGGTATTGAAATATCTTACGAAAACCTCTGTCGTCTTCATGAGCTCTGCGAAATATGTTGAGAAATTAAATAATATTTGTAACTGTAAATGGAGATAAAAATGTCTTTATAGAAACTTTATTTTTGCTGCTAAGAGATTAAATAGACCAAACTATTTTGCAAATCCGACAGTAACATCGTAGTGACTTGGGATGCTATCACAAGCTTTTCCGGTAAATACAAAAGTCATAAATAAAGCTTTATACAAATGGAAACACAAATTCAAGCAAATAAACTAAACACCAATTTAACTCATTCTATTTTAACGGTGCTCATAAACATTCGACAAGGGAATCTAAACGCTGACCAGGGTTTCTACGAATTGTTACACGAATCTGTAAAAGCTGCTACTAAATCTACATTCCTTGAATTCGCCTACAAAAACAAAATAATTGAAATTGAAGTGTCTGACTGTCTGTCCGTATGTTTGTCTCGAATAGGCACCGAAACGGCTGAACGGATCTGAATGAAAAATTTAGGGTATAGACAGGAGATCTAACTTAGATATTCGTGCATATTTTATTTTGATATATTGTTGAAAAGTATATATAATATTAATATTAATTCTACGGAAAGGTTTCTTGACAAATATGCATTCCATTCTCCAAAAGTGAGTGCGGATTGCCTATACTCTTGACCTGTTTATGCTCGAAAACGGCTTAACGGATTTCAATGAAACAGGAATTTTAACTTAAATCATCGTGTATGTTTCATTTCATCTCTTGCAGACTTCATAATATATTTATGTAAATATTTAAAAATCCATTCAATTGCCTCGTGAAAGCGGCGTGAAAACCAACTGCGAGTTAAAGTCCTATTAGGCGTTTCTATACCATTCATCCCACTTGTTTTTACAAACGTAATTTTGGCTGCATGAGAGAGGGATGGGGGAGGGGGAAGGACAAGTATTCTCACTCCATCTATTGTTGCGAACGTGTGAAAGCGGGACCTGTTCATAACCAACTGTGACTTTACAGGTTTGCTGTGAAGCGATCATTAATAAAAGATACCGTACTTTCGTTTTTAGGGCAAAATAAAAAGAGCTATATATTTGAAAAAGTATTACATTAAAAAATCACTAACTTCCGAGCCATTGCCAAACATACAGCTTAATAAGATTTTATTCAAACTATCCGTGAAGGTCTAAATAATAGCTTGAAGATGATCGGAATTATTGCTGACCTTTCTAAGGCGTTTGATTTAGTAGATTACGGTATATTACTTGAAAAACTAGAATTTACGTAATTTTAGAAACTGCTCTTTCTTTAATGCGTTCATACCTGGATAAAGAAGGTAAAAAGTCGCGATCCAAAATGTGCACTTGGGAAATGGAAAACTATAACCTGTGGCGTACCACAAGACTCCTTTCTGGGCCCATTACTTTTTATCTTGTATTTAAATGATCTACCTAACTATTTATGTGCCTTTAAGTCACAGTTCTTTACAAAGACGTTACAAACTTGGTTATTACGCGTTGGAAATATTCACACTACAGAAGCGAGTTGTGAGAATAACTGCTTCTGCCACTAGTTGGTACGCATCACAGATAGACGATAGGGCAAAACCCAAGTATAATATAGAAAGTTTTCAAATAAAGAAAAAACAAGAAGAAATGGAACGAGAATTTCGAAGCAAGAAAGAATACATGGAACGAAGGGGATATAGAAACTAAATGGGCACTACGGAAATCAGTCATTAGTGTGGCCACAGAGGAGACACTGGGAAGAGTAGAGAACAAAAGAGCAGTTACGTGTTGGACGAGGAGTCTGCGTTGGTAACCCAAGAGAGAAATGACGTTAGGCTATGAATGTTGTAAAGGAATTCAAGCCTAAGGATAGAAGAGTTTAGAGAGAAGAGCAGCCAACTATGCAGGGCAAAGGAAAGTGCAGTATGAAAGGAGAAGGAGGAGAGCAGTTGGACGAAATGGACAATAACCAGATACGAAAATTCTATGAAAGATCTAGACAACTGAAGAGAGGGTTTTAACCAGGATCAATATTCTTTATGAATAAGGACAGTAATCTAATAGGAGATGAAAATAAAGCTTTGGAAAGAATATTTACTGGGTTACTTTATGGAAAGAGGAACGTAATGGAGAAGATAATTTGAAAGGAAACGAGGAATAACTAGACATGGAATCAGAATTAAAGTATCAGGAAGATTTAGAGGAAGAGAAGAAATAAATTAAAAATTTTAAGGATAATAAAGCAGCATGAGAAGATGACATTACAGCCTGTAACGGCCAAACACATCTGCTCGAACTTTTGGCGGTACGGAGTCAAAGAAAGGAGACAGTATTTGAGCCAGGGACAATAAAACTCAGACTCTTTTCCCAATTTTGGTGAGAGTTTGCTGCATCGGGGGTCGTGTTTTCCCAAATGTAACCATAAATGTTATTGGTCAATATCCATCCCTGCCACCTGGGTGATATGAATCAAATAAGTGCGGAATAGATTTTAAAAAGGCGTGCAGATCGATTTTAGGCAGATTTGGACAGATTTTTCGAGAGTGGAGAGAGGGGAGAGATGGCAAGACAGATTTGGTGAGATTGCGAGAGAGGTTGCTGGACTGGTGGTTGGAATTGTCGCAAGGGAGATTTTGAAATTCTTCCTGAACCAGGAATGACAGCGGCGGCTGTGACCTGTATGTAAAATATGTGACCTTATGTAAAATATTTTGTTCTATGAGAAGGCCCATAACATACGACCCTGAGATTAGAGATAGAATTGTTCAGTTTCAGTTTCAAGGAATTTATTTGTATCAATCCTTTTGTAAATATATATGTAGTTTTAATTTCAGAAAGAATAGCCGGCATAAAGATTGAAATATTAAAATTGTAAATATTAATGTAAATATGTTTTTGGATTAAGTAAATTATTCTTTCTTTTACATTATAAAAACTGTTTATTAATATATCAATATCCCATCTTAAAATAATGAATATCCTCCCCATATTCATTTCAAGCCGAATTACTAAAATGCAGAGGACAGAAAATAGAGGCAGTACATGAATCGATAAAGGAAGGAATTGGAGATAACTTTTTTAAAAATAATATACAATATATTTTATTTAGCTAGATTTTAGCTTGTCCAATAGAAGAGCTGGTGGAAGGGATATTAGGAGACTATAAGGCTGGATTTAGGAAAGGGAGATCTGCAATTGACCAGATATTTCATTGAGACATGTATTACGAGGAGAAATTGGAAACGCATCTGCACCATAGTTCCGACGAAACTGATCGTTTACTCAACGTTTATTTCAGGGAACCGATCATATCTGTATTTCCGACTCTTTCAGATGAAAATGATAAATAGAATCAGTAAGAGTACAGTACTTATAAGGAAAGTTTGTAGTTGGCGAGAAGTTCCTGACAGGCGTGCGTCACGTTCTTATCGCTACTTCCGTTACAGGCAAACAAATAGCCAAGACATCAACAGGTGTGGCATATCTACTTTCCGCCGCAATACTAAGAAACAAATGACGTCATGTGGGGAGAATCTCTGAAGTTCTCAAAACTTTCAAGAAATTACTCGAGAAGACACGTAGTTAAAACGCTTTAAAATGGCGTAAAAACCAAACTGATTGTCTTAGTATTTCTGTTTTTTTAATACGCTATAAATACGTTTGGAACCGTTGTTAGTTTATTTTAAATCTAATTTCAACCTCTATTTTTTAATCGTTTTGGATTTATAACTGTCTAATATATGCGGTAGTAATGAAAAATATCTATACAAGTTCCTTGCAGAGGACTACAGGTTGGTTTTCAAATGCAAGCCGTTCTGGAGCTCAGCGAATGAGAGCAAAGTAATATCTCTTCGTGCAGCGTAGGTACTGTGGTACGCGATTGCCTCGTACCACATTATATTGATTAAGTTGTATTTTTTATTCCTTATTTTAATGTACATAAGTACTTAGATCTAAGCAGGACGAAGTCGGGAACATGAATTAACGCGATAGGTTAATTAAATGACGAATTACAGTCATCTCCTCGGCCAGAAAACGGAAACATTAAGGCTGCGGAAGACATTGGCGACAGATGGCATTTACCAGGAATCTATCTGGTCAGCCGTGGGAAAAGGAAAAATTGACCTGACGCCTGGACCTGCTTGCTACCTGCTAAACAGGCCAAGTATTTATCCCGAGTCCTCCGAAAGCAGAAATAAACAATTTTCAGAATCCTACCCTCCATACGGAGGAAGTAGAAAGTGCACGCCCAGCAGGAGAGATTTGGGCGGGGCGAGGAGATCAAAACCAGGATGCACTAGGAGACGGAGAGCAGTTTTAAAGAAAATTTTTCGGACGCATTGAGAAATCAATGACAAAATTCAAATAGTTAGGTCAGACCAAAAATTTAAGTTCCACTGGACGTAAATCTGACAACGATCCGTCCATCTTTGAAGAAGCTGAAGTATCGAGTCTAGGAGCAGCCCTGGAGTGAAGAAAGCGACGCTTGGGAGACGACACCCAGCAGTCATCAGCCAGCAAGGACGTCGGGGATTGTCACAACGCCGTGGTGATGACCTTATTGTTTCTCGCCTCTGATCGTTTCTATATAAAGTGTTCGCTTTTCCCCCATATTTGATTTATATACCCACTGAGCATTTAGCTTTCCCTGAGATAAAGAGACAATCATGTTCCAGATGCAGTAAGCCAGGATCCCCTTAAATATATAATTTAATATATCCGTATTTGTTATAATTAAAACTTATAAATTTTTTATCCCTTATTAATTGTCACAACTTAAATTCTTTGTTCCCCACCTACCAATATATAGAACACGCACCACAGTACGTTGGAAATAATAGAATAATTTGATTTCCTTCTATCTTCCATATTCAAATTTTGTACTGGCTACATCCATGTGGCCCTTAAAATAATCATTTAAATACTTAAAATCTTGCGTGGTATTCTACTGGCTCAATCAGTCAAGATGCTTATTGCATTCGCCATTATGAGTTGGGTAACTTGATAAATACTGAACACTTTTTCACGTTGACCACAACTAGTGGTGATTACTTAAAATATCCAGCAATTATACATAATCACCAGTTTATCACTTTCACTTAAAAATGGTGATAGTTATCAATAGAACAAGAACATAACGTCCAATAATCATGGGCTCAGAAAACATAGTTTATGAGATCTGTTCACTTGTCCAGAGTTGTGAACATGGCTTAAGGACACAGGTTCTTGATCACCCAACAAGGTGAACACTGGAAGATGTTTACTTTACTGGACGAAAGCAAGCGGTGATTTGCGGAGTCGTCCTCTTGTCTGAGACTATACTGACGACGATGCCAGAACTTGCTGTCAAAACGTTTGTGTAAACAAAAATATGACCCGGGTAGAAACCCAAGTAATTGTATTTAGAAAAACAATGCAAAATAAAATATAAAATAACAAACACACATAGAAGAAACGTGTATAATAGGTAATCAGTAAATGAGGAAATAAATAAAAATTAGTTACCTAAAAAAGGAAATAATCTATAAGGTAGAATCAAAAAGATTTAAGTGTTAAACTTGCATCTTTATTCAAATTATTTCAAAAGGTATTGCAAATTAATAAAATGCCTTCGAGTTTAAATAAAATTTATTCATATCTTACCCGGTTCACATTTATTTCTTATACATATCCCAAATCCGATCTGCTCCATACAGTCCGCATCTTCTTTACAGTTCTCTGTGGAAAAGAAGATTATGATTTCCGTGAAGCATTGCAATTTTTATTAATACTAATTTATTGCACAAAGTAAAATGAAATTGGATATTACATGATATTATAATTTTTAACTATATCCTATATATTAAATCATAGCATAAATAAAGAAAGGAGTAAGACAAGGATACAGTCTATCAACCATGCTGTTAACTTATATATAGATCAGGAGATGAAGAAAGTTAAAACGAAATATGGAAAAGGAAACATACTGTAAGGAGAAGAAATAATAACCCTACGGTTTGCCGAAGATATTGTAGTATTAGGGGAATTAGAAGAAGACTTGGAAACCATAATAAATGGCATGAACGTGGTCCTTGAGAAAGAGTTAAATATGAGGATTAATAGAGGGACAACCAAGGTGATGGAGTGTAGTATGAGAAACAGTGGATTAACAAAGAGTGTTAGATTAGCAAGGGATGTTTTGACTGAAGTTAAGGAATTATGCTACTTGGGATGGTAGAAGTATAGTAGACACAAAGGGTAGGATAGCACAGGCAAGGAAGACTTCTGGGAAAAAAGAGGATTTACTTACGGGTAATATAAGTGTGAATTTTAAGAAATCGTTGCTAAAAATGTTTGTATGGAGCGTGGCGTTATATGGGTGTGAAACGTGGAGGTCGGGAGTGGCAGATGTGAAAAGAATAGAAGACTTTGAAATGTGGTGTTATAGGAAAATGCTGAAAATTAGATTGGTGAATATAATCACTAACCAGGAAGTTTTAAAGATAATAGGGGAAGAGACAACAATATGGAAGAAGTTGACCAAGAGAAGGGATAGATTAATAGGCCACGATTTAAGACACGAGGGTCTTGTAAAATTACGATTAGAGTGGAAGTGTGTGGGGTAAGAATAAAGGAAGGCAGCCAAGGATGGAATACTCTAAGCAAATTAGGGAAGATGTGGTATGTGGTAGTTATGCTAAAATGAAAAGGTTTTCGCAAGGTAGTGTGGTGACTCATGGCCCCTACATTGAAGCGGTAAAGCAAAAATAATTTAGTTTGTGGTATTCGCGTACAGCAGGACGAAAATCGAGGGTGGTTTGGTCAAGGCCGAGTAGGCGGGAAACGTCGCCTTTTACAACATTATTTATTGCCTGGAGTGCATTGTATTTGGACAGTTGGTCCCGGGAGCTGTCCTGAGAAAGACGGGATGAGAGGGCAGTGGCTGAAGAAGCAACATGCGTAAAAGTTAAATTCGGCATGTTTCGAGAAAGAAGATTCATTTGATGGGAGTACGGAAAACAAAAAGATAACATTTGATGGAGATTTAATCTGAAGAAGAGGCGCTAGAGGAACTAGAAGACGTGATCCAGCAAAGGAACTTCCGACAACGGCAAACCAAGAACGACGTCACCACGCAGAACATCTGGTAACGGCATTTTTACCCGGTTTCCACTTAAACCATTCTCGTTATTCGAGATTGTTTTTATTTCAATTATATCGTTCGTCACCCGCGTTCCCGGGAGCAGCCGTTTAGAAGCTGCATAGATTCTTTTTGCTTTACCGACTGAGCCAATTTGATAATACATTTTACTCGTAAATTAATATTTTTACTAAAATTTAATTTGAGTTATATTTCTTATGGGAAATTTTATATTGTAATACCACGATTTCGATTATTATTATCATCATAATTAAGTGCAATATATTCAAATTAAATATACTCTTTTTATTATTTAACAATTCCTTGTTATAATAATATAATTTATTGGTGTAAACAAAGAGGAAACATCACAGTAGGTTAGTATGGAGGATAGCGTAAGACCAGTCTTAGGACTGAATACCACAATAACAGCAGTAATGAATTTATTTCATAAATATAAACTTTGAAAACTTCAAATCTAAATAAGCCCTCTTAATATTTTCTTAATATTTTCCCAATACACGAGTCTTCCATAGCTGTTAGAAATAATAATTAAATTTGATATTAGTAATATTTATAATTTTAACTAATTATTTACACTATACTTAATAAGTTATGGTAAAAAAATATTCAAATATAAGCCACAAGTTCACAATTGAATCAAATTCAACAGCTGGTCGTCACTATTCTGACAAAGGGAGCGGTTGGCCCTGAAAATTTAAGAAAACTCTGCACTATCCTTATCTTACTAATTGTGTTAATTATTTTGCAAATGTCATCTGCTTGTATACATACATAATATATATGAAGTGTATTGTTGTTTGTTGTTATGGACTTTAGCTGACGCGGATGCCATTAACTTCGTGGGCACTGTAAATATGTCAAGTACTGAATAATTTGTGGGCCTGTACATTGTCGTGGCGTCTACCAGAAGAACTCAGATGTAGTTGTCTGAGACTCCACATGGAATCAGCTTAGTAGCAATTCCAAAATTTATGTCGCTCAATGTCCCGTACAGTAATATAAGCACGTCAGTGATTGACTATGTTGCTGCGTAGTTAAATGATAAAAAATTCTGCATTTGCGGGAGGAAGAAGTGGATGAGACGAAGAAGGGGAATGTAAAATGTAGCTGACAAGATCTAGCAACTAAACTATGTGGTAGAATTGGACTTAGAAATTCTCTAGCCTGCCCGATCTGCGACGTTTCGGTGCAATGTCGTTTTGACGCGCGGCCTATGTATGTAATAGAATGATTGTGATGGAACACATGAAACACACTTAACATTACTCAGAATAATTATTTATTTTTTTCTGAATATGTAATCATAAACAAATTATTAGAAAGTAAAATAACAAAGACCCACTAAAAATGATTATTTATGTATTTGATAAATATTTTTCTGCTCTCTAATTCTTATTGTAGCAGAAAATGATAGAAGTTTTCACTATTAAACTAAAAATAATCTGGCATTATTGAAAAATATTATATAAACGTTATTCCATAATAAATATAATAAACAAATTACAATTTCTTCATACGAACATTCGGCATATACGACGGTTCGTTCTTTTCGGGCATTAATTAAAAGCATTTAAATTAAAATTTTAACGTTTTATTAAATTTCCTATTACCAGTTGGGAATTATATAAAATACGTTGGTTAATTTTATAAATATTCATTAATGAATTACATTTACGAAATTTAGAGCTGATTATATATAATAAATGGGAATATCGGAAAATAAGTGAATTTATTACTTTTACTGTAACATATAATATGTTTGGTGTATAAATATATGAGTTAAAGAGCATAAGTCTACTTGAGAGACAATCCAATCACCAAACATCACCACCAATCATTAATTCGATTAATTTCTTAAATATTATATATTAAAAATCAACGTAATAATGTTTCTTTGGTTCTTTACTGTTTCATTTATTTTATGAGGTGTATGTCCTGGGGTCGAAGACATTGGGATATACGGTAACAGTTTTCCGCTGATTCCATTGGATCAGTCGGCCAACTGCCTCCTAAACTTAGTGGGTAGGTTGACAGTTATGGTGTCATTGAGTTGCATTTGTAAGAATGTCAAACACTTTTAATTTTATTTTGCTGATCTGGTGCCTATTTCTTGAGTTATCCCCATATATCAACGATTCTTTCCTATTTTGATTTTTGTCGATTACAACGTCATCTGTGACCGAAATGACTCAAATCGTAGATCAAATTGGAATAATGGGGGTTCCCTTTAAGTTTTTTTTAACTCTTCCCTCCCCACCCGCAGGGGGTGCGATGAGGGTGGGGTTCGAGCTTCGTATCATTAAATGCGCCCTTTCGATACGAACATTTTTCGTTCACACTTTTCTTGATCCGATATATGGTTCTCAATGACTTCAGTCAAACTGAATACTCCGTACATATTATACTATTATTTGGACATTGTATGTATTCAAAATTATGTAGGCTTATACCTGATGTTATCTTGTACTATTGCAATAGTAAATTTATTATTATTAATACGTTATAAAGAGAGTACTCACTTAAAAGGAACTATTGATTTGGGTTAAAATGGAAACCTAAACACCCACTTCCTGTTAAATTGGAACTACTTATCTACCAACACAATTTTTCCTGATGCTGATATACACCTAATTTCTTACCAAATCACATCAGACTGAATTATACGCTTCAACAACTTATAATACTTTCATCTTGCCAGTTTTCACCTTGAACATACCAAATGCTCTCTCTCATACAGCTTAGCCTTTCGGTGAGGTAGCATTTGCTCCACTAGAATTAGTCTAGCCATCTACACTCATTGGATCCTTCATGCCTTTATAAATATAAAATATCCTACTGCCTTCGTCCATATACAAATTTAATGTGCAGTGGACTGCAATCCTACTCAAATATAAAAACATTCTTCTCACAACACTCCCATCAGCCCAAGGGTTACCGTTGTATGCCAACCCAACTCCCAACAATATCCTCATTCACTCATGCAGGTCCTAACCACAAAGGTGCTATTTCTGCGCTATGCTTCACCCTATTACAAACGTCCAAAATCTTCAACAAGAACTAAAAAGAAACATTGTCTTTCTGTCCTCCTACATCAGTAATCGGATTAACTGCAGACCCAGCCCAGCATTCCAATTCGGCCAAACAAAAATTCCTTCCTGATCATATTGTTTACCACCACAGTACTGTCAGAAAGTCTAAAACCCAATTCCCGATAGCCACGTATGTTCAGAGGCACACACCAACATTTTTGACTCATGGTTTACACTGACCGTCCTTATAGCTTTACTCCCAATTCATCAGTTGCTGAACTACATTTTTTTAGGGACTCTCTTTCCAGGCAAAGTCCAGGAGTCATAAGAGAAATAGACAGGATTGTTTTGACATGGGAATTTAGATGAAATATTTAGCAGAGATGAATCAGAAACAGCAAAAGTTAAAAAGGTTATAACTCATTTAAAACCAGGAAAAATAAGAAGATATAACTGATATAAAACTTGGAATAGATAAAGGAAGAGTATAATGTAAGGAGAATGCAGATAAAATGTCTGGCAGAATTGAAATCAGAGCTGATGGGTGAATTAAACAGGACTGTTGTAGAAACTAGAGAAGAGTTAGCAGATTGTCAGAAAAGATAGATCAACAGGGGTCACTTAATGAGGATTTAGGGAAGCAAAAACATGAGTTGTTAGGAAAAATAGAGACAGAAAGAATTAACTTAGAATTGTAAACTAGAAACGTTGGTAACTATGGTTCAAGATCAGTTGAAGGGACCAGAAAAAGCACGGGAAAACAAATGAGAGAAAATAGGGTTCGGAAAGAAATTAGAGACAGCAGTAAAAGAAGTGATGAATCAGATCAAGGAAACTGAGAAAATATGGTATAATTAATTGGGGGATGGGGAATGCAAGAAGTAAAAGATTAAAAATGAGGGAATGATAAATATGTAACAGGAATAAAATAGAATTCTTTTTGGGGGATAGATGAGTTAGAAGATAATCATGATAAAGGTTTTAATAATATTGTGACGTACGACATGGTCACATACGTTTGTATGCAGTTTTTTTTTACAACGAAGGCCACCCCATTATCTTTCTTTATTCTTGCCCGTCGTAATAAATTCCCTTCCCTGACTCGGTTTTCGAGATTTTCTTTAAAATAAATTGTTTCCGCACCTACCCGATTTTTCCAAATTCATTTTACCATTTCATTGCAAGTATTTCGTCACGTTTTACTCTTTTACGCCAACAAGAGGACGACACTTTGTCACTGTCACGTCAGACATTCCGGTCTCCCGTAGGCTTCATTGTTAAGAATTGCCTCATCCGAGGGTCTGTAATCGCATTGTTGACCCATACCGGCCTAGCAACTGCAACGTCACAACTGGTCCTAAATTTCTTACGAAAAAATTAAGATTTTTAAGCTCCATGGGATCAATCGACGCGGAATAATTTTTCAAGCCTTCATACATATATCTTTTTATTCAAATCCCTGCAGAGATAGGGCACTTTTCATTTTCGATGAGTCGATATTCGACCTTTGATTGTATTAATTTCAGATTATCTTGCCACTACTCCCGACTGAATTTCTACATTAAATGTTAAAAATATATAATTTTATATTCGCAATACTTGGCTTTTGCCATTGGCTTTAGTTAATAACACAAGATATACGACTTTATTTAACACAGGGAGCTTAAGAATCAGAGTGAACTAATTAAAAACTTTAAATTCTTTTTAAGAGTCATTTGCGAAAGATGCCAATGTCGCATCGAAACGTTGGCCTATCTAATTTATATTATTAAAATATCTTATTTTCCGAATTCAAATCCTAGGAAAACAATTTACGTTCTGCTCAAACACTTGCAAATAGAAAATTATATATTTTTAACATTTAATGCAGAAATATGCTGATATATCTTCGCATTCAACTCGCAATACCGATTTCTAAACATGCTCAATATTTTTAATATTCCCATTTGAATTGATTCTTTTGCCTTATATATTTGGAAATACTAATATATGGGGTAAATAAATAACATGGGCTGTTATGGGACTACGAGAGGGTTACACCTACAGTGGAGGGGAGGAGATGGCCGTCACGCTCCCAGCGCCTCTATTGCCTCTCTATCTATTTCAGATACGTTTTGACTTATCCCTCCTCCCTTTCCTTTTTCCCTGGTAGGTTACAATATACAGATTGAGATTAAGGAAAACCTGGAAAAATAATAAATTTAAATATTAGAAATAGTTAAATCAAATAGTGATAATGCGGAGATGAAATGTTTAATCAAAAAAGAAATTCTGAAGTTACAAAGGAATAGGTTGAGAATACATAAAAAAATATAGTGACAACTACCTCATTATTCGATAAAGAAGTAGGTGGGAGATTTGGGAATCATTTTGGTCCTGAGATTGTTTGCAGAAATTTCTTTAGGAATAAACAGTATTTTAGACAGCATAAAGAATTTGGTAATGAACAGAGGGAATAAAATTGAAAATTTTGGTAGAACAGTAAATGGGACAAATAAGGATAGAGATAATGGCACGGTGCAACAGGAAGAACAGGCTGGCTGTATATTAGAAAGATGAGTATGTCTAGGAGAAATATCACCCTATGATGATTTCATGACTCCTAATCATGGAGGTTCAAGGTAATAGAGTATTTATTTGTGTTTCTTTTCAATGCTCTATTCTTATACTTATATTTATATTCTCTTACTTATCTTTGTTATAAGCAGACTATCTAGGGGAAGAGAGAACAGTTTGGAGGTCTTTGAACAAGAAAAGTGATAGGTGACGTTTTGAGACATGAGACTTTTGTAAAATTAGCATTAGATGGAAGTGTGTGGGGTAAGAACAGAAGGGAGAGGGCAAAATGGAATACTCTAAGTAGATTAGGGAGGATGTGGTTGCTATATAGTAATGAAAAGGCTTGCACAGTATACATTAGCATGGAAGGTTGCATCAAACCAGTCTTAGGACTAATTATCACAACAACAACACAACTTTGTATCATCCTTCCACTATCTTATTTTCTTCAGTATTGAACTTACTTGAATTTTCCGGGTACATACATGTCGACTAGCCGATCACTGGAAAGTCTTCCTGACTTTCTGATTAAGGGGGCAGTGCTTCCAAAAATTTAATGAACTCCGAACCTCGCAACGTGTCTATCATCTATGAACCTCAGGTAAGTCACCTTCTTTCTATCTCTCTGTCCTTTCCCTATTAATTGTTATATATATTAATTTTATATATATATATATATATATATATATATATATATATAAAACAATTAATGGGGAAAGGACAGAGAGATAGAAAGAAGATGACTTCCCTCAGGTTCATAGATGGTAGACACCTTGTGAGGTTTAGAGAACTGTCAGCTAGCCGATATATATATATATATATATATATATATATATATATATATATATATATATATATATATTAAATTAATTTTATTCTCCAATGCAATTTTAGGTTTTGTGCTAGGATAGGTAATTTTGTATCATTTTATGTTTGAGTAAGTACTTTTGGTCTTCTATAGTCACTGGAATGCAAATATATCACTGTATTAATGGTTTTGTTACATGAGATCATTTTGTGTCAGATTTTCTTAGAATAGGATAACTTTTGTTTGTTTATTTTCTTAAAATGTATTGTTGTATAATGTTTGGAGTCATATTTTTCTGTATGGGGATTTCTCATGATACTGGAGAATTTTATTGGGGTGCCTGAAAGTCTTAGTGTTTGTGTACTTGTTAACAATTTGGAATATCATCTAGTTACTCAATGAGGTTTCAAAATATTCACCAATTTTAGCTTAGTTCAATCACATTTTTAATATGGAAAACTTAATAGAAGGTTTGAATTAATTTCTTCATCCCAATGTTAAAATGTATTAATGTTATGGTTTCATCTTTGTGTATCTCTGTACTCTTGTCATGCAGCTGTTATAAACCAATGCTTATACATGGTAAGGACATTTTGTGATATCATTTTTTTAATAAACATGATATATTATGCTATGTAAGAAGTTGTATTGTGGATGTTAAAGGAAACTATGATTATAAAAAACTACGATAGATTAAGTAAAGTAGTGAAGGTTATTTGATGATTGTGACACTATGTTGTGGTTATCAAAGAAACTACAGTTGATTATTTGAAGCAGTAAGGTATCACAGTTGCAAATGATGTGTGGAATTTACTTACCAGAAGACATTAATGATTAAATAGAAAGGAATTAAGATCATACTTTGATGAATGAAAATGGAAATACAGAGAATGGGAAATGATTATGGAGATTCATGCTATATTGAGAATTAAGGATTGAAGTAATTTTAGAATACTAATAATTGAATTGTATTGAAGGTTGGAAAGGCTTAAAGGAGAAGTGTTATTAAAAGCTATTTTGAGATTTGTTTGATGAATTGAATAAAGAAGGGCTTTGTAGTAAGTTATTAAATGTTAAAAAAGGGAAGAAAATGAATGTTTACTAGTTATTTTGGAATAAGGTATCTTAGAGATCTTGAAATTGTTGACCCAAAACTCTTGAGGACAGCTCCTGTGACTCAGTATATTTAATAGCTTTGCAATTAAATCCATTAATGGCATGACATTTGTTTATGAATAATGTTGAAATAAGTTTGATAATGGGGTACTGCCCGTAAAGTAATGCATTAAATTGTGTTATTCATCGTTAGATAACTGAATAGTTTTATTAGGTTCAAGATGTGGTAAATAATAACACTTAAATCAGTTAAAAAAGGGAAACTTACATTTAATTAATTAAAGTGATTAGGTTGTCTGCAGGAATGAATTTCATAATTGATAGATTAATTCTAATATAGTATAAAATTGATTTATGTAGAAAATAGACATGCCTTGAAAATTTTGCTCAATAAGTTTCAAGAACTAGATAATTTAAGGAAGCGATTGATAGATGTCTCTGGGAATGATGGGTTCTGATTTGTGGATTTTCAGTGGTTTCTGGAGGAGTGAAGAAGGCAATGACTCTTTGTGTAAGAACACAGTGGTATGTTAATGGTAGCAGACTGTTACACTTTACTCCAGAATGTGGTGGTGTGTTGATGGGAGTTGGCTGTTAACCAAAAGCGAGTAAGGGACTGAGTTTTGGAGACTCAGCTGGAAGCAGTGTGTTGGAGTCGTTGTGCAGCCAGTATATGTCAGTGTTACTGGCCAATGTTATAGTTACAGTTAAAGGATTTGAGTGGACTGTTCATAAGCATTAGAAAGACTAAATGAGTTTGAGATAATTGTGAATTTTGTGAATGAACAATCATTCAAATAGAAGTCATTAAAGGTGAAATGTTAATGTAAAGCTACTCTTAAAAAATAAGATGTACTAATTTGTATTGTAAATTTTCAGGGCATTGAGGAGGATTAGTGTGAAGTATTGGTTGAAATTATTAGTGTTTGACTGTGCTGTGGTGGTTGGGAATCCATTTGGGGAGGGGGTTCAGCATCTGACCAATGTAAAAGGCTGGGCAGAGTGTGATTCTGTGGATTGTATAGGAGGAGAGGCAGGTAAGATTTTTTTTAATTTTATAGGTTGTGTTCTTGAAGGTTGTGACAGTTGGAATTATATTCTGGAAGGTTGTAGTGGGTGGAATTAAAGGGTCAACATGCCACCTGTTCATACTGCAAGGTTTGCAGTCTCTTCTTGGTGGGGGGCTGGGGGTGTGGGGTTTTTAAGATTGAATTAGTTGTGAAGGTTGGGTGGTTGCTTAAAGGCAATATGGTGGCAATATGGTTGGGAGAATGTTCTTGATTTCTGGGTGGATTTAATTTCAGTGTAGGCTGGGTGGAGAAAAAAGAGTTGAGTTTATATAGTCAGGGAAAATAGGTCGTTTTTAGGGGAACACCAAATTATGTTTTTTGGACCAGGGTGAGTTTGCCTATTTGGGCAGTTTGAAAGGTTGTATCTAACCTATCTAACCTGGACCACGTTTCAAATATATAGATTTAATAGTAATTTACATGTAATGTATGCTCCAAACTCTTCTATCCCTCTTCTCTATCCATCCCATCTAATACCTAAAAATAAAAGGCTGACTGAATTCTGTAAAAATCACGTTCAGTTTAGCGGTGGAACATGAGACATTAGTTTCACCGCTGATTTATTGTGATTCCAGGTTTCTTCTTCTATTCCTCTCTAAGCTTATCAAGCCTTTCTATAAGCATAATCCTATGTTTTAATATGCAAAAGAATCCCAGATTTCTCCCATCTTATAAGTGATGGATTTAGTTCAATGAATAAATTTAAGTTTATTATGAAAATTTTTAATTATATAATAGAAAATAATTTCACAATAAATTTTATAATTTTTATAACACATTGATGCACCACTAAATTCTCAATAATTAAACTTTTTAATTTTAATCACAATTAGACATTATTTTATAATATGCAAACATTGATCAATAATGTAACTGAGTATTCTATTTTATAATTGTACCAAATGGCATTGGAAATTTTTGCTAGCATTAATTTCTTTATGTGAGTAAATATGCTTCAGATTTCAAATGCTTCAAAATTAAACTACGTTGTTAAAATATATGTCAATTTATTTCTCTTTTGAAATGATAATGAGAAAGTAAGTAATTGAGAAAAGAATCATCCACATATACCTATGTCAAATAATCCTACTAAATTAATAGGAACTTATTTTTTAGGGATTCTCCTTTTAAAGAATTTGATTCAGTTCTTGTTATAATAGTTGCTTTTATCTCTGAAACATTTAATTTGGGAAAAAATGTAGATCTTGAGCATATAGAAACAATGGTTTTGCTTCCTCTTCATTTTTATTTATCTATACTGAAAAGGATCAATGAGTTCTACAACCTGTCTAAATATAGTCAATGTTATGTATCCAAAATAGGAAAGAAATATTGAAGTAATTTAACTTATAGTAGCTTCAAGCAGCTAACAGATAATAATAAATAGTGATCACATAGTATATATTTTATTATGCTGTTAGAATTGAAGAAAAAACAGCATAATCAATCATCATCAAACTACATTAGCTTAGATATAGTTTCAATGAAATGGTTTATTGTGGTTAAATACAGGAGAATATGAGAGAGCGAAGGTCTTTCTGGTACATTTGTTCTAAATACGATACTTAGGTTTTAACATGGGTCAAAGTTTGTATCCACAATGTTTGGAAAGCTCTGTTACGTCTATGATAGCAGAGTTTGCCATCAATGTCAAGTAATGTATTATCTTTATAGAGATAATTACTTTTGGACACAAATTGAAGACATTTTATGCTTCATATAAATGTATGAAATAAAACCCTTTTCTATGTTTTGTGATGTAAATGTAAATTTTAAAGATTTAATTGAAAACATATGAGTTGAATAAATTACTGTTCTTGTAAATCAAAATTCCTAACCATTAGAAATACTACATTATAACATAAACAGAGTTTTTGCATAATAAAAGAAAAATATCTATATTTGTACACTAGAGATGATGTACTGGCTATTAGAAAAATTGATCATGTTCTCAAATATATGGAAATTTTCCAAAGACGAATGCTCTATACTGTAATACAAATAATTATTGAAACTGTGGCTGAGCTTCAATTCAAGCAATTACTCTCTCTTGGAAGGTACAGTAGTATTTAAAAAACTTAAATCAAGAAACTGCCCATTTTCTCTTCCCTGCTCAAAGTCTAACAATTATCTAAATAAATGTGAGAGATATTAATCAATAAATACAGCTTAAATTTTCACTTTTGACAAAACAATTTCGGATAGCCAATGAGGTTGTGAGCTCTGATGAACGTTCCGTTAGACTAATGGTTTTCTATGTCACAGTATTATTCCTTACAAAAACTTAAGCTTCAAAAATAATAAGGCTCATGTATGAAAGAATTTGTGGTCTTCTTACACTTCTAGCAATTGTATGTGTGTGTCTAGTAAGTTAAAGCCTATACAGTTATCAAATACAAAATAATGACAGAAGACAAAGACAGAAACATGAATTTAAAATGTGTGCTGTAATAAGACTGTAAAATAGTTTAAAATCTATTGAAAAATATTTAAGCTCTATCAAAAATGAAAAATAAATTTTTGTGAATTTAATTTATTCCAGTATATATGTTTAAATATGTAACAATAATTTTAATATTCAAATATAGCATAGGATTGGGCAACAATTACAGATGTAGATAAACTTATTTACTCATTAAGTCTTGACATTTTATGATACCATTAAAAATATTTCTGAGAAATACATTACAATTTTGTGTCATATTCCTTAAAACTAAAAAGACAAAAATTACATACAAAAATATTTGCAGAGTTTTATATGGTCATGATTATGTTGCTGTCATTAGATTTTATTTAAAGTATTACCATATAGAAATTAAAATCTTAGAATTATATATGATATACTGAATTGTTGTGGGCTAAGATTATGTAATAGAAATTTCTCATTGGTATTTCTTTCATGGTTGCTTAATAACAAAATCTGGTTATATATAATTATAAGATTTTTACTTTTATATGATAGTCCTTTAACTTATATAAAATTTAATGTCAGCATCACAACAATGACCATATAAAACTCTGTAAATATGTCTGTATGTAATTTTTGTTTTTTTAGTTTTAAGGGATGTGACACAAAATTATAATAAATTTCTCAGAAAAATATTTTATGGCATCACAAAATGTCTGTACTTAAAGACTAAATAAGTTTATTTACATCGCAATAATAAGTCTTTTTTTTTGGATACACCAAATTTCATTGAATAGAGTCTGAGGTATTCTTATGATTATATGACGCAATGTTTTGCAGAACATGAAATATACTTGAAATTTTACATAAAATAATTTGAAAGGTCTTTTAAAAATCAGCTTGCGACATCCTCGAGAATTTTCAGAAATCCAAGTTGTTATCCAGCTTCAGGCCAACCAAAGGTTTTTTCCCCATCCTGCTTAACGGCGATCAACGCAACGATTCAACAACTACTATTCGCAAGTTCATTATTGAGATTGACCTGTAAAGGACAATTTCTATTCACCAGGACAGATTTCGATCTAGAGGCACAAATTTATTTCCTTACTACGGCTCGTGACATGTTCCGAACATATGTCAAATGTCACCTGGTGATAGTTTGACACAAGAAACAGCCCAGATTTATAAGACATACTTTTAACTAGAAACAGAACTGATGTATGTACTTACGGCAAGATGAAATACCCAAACATGTCACAATCAGAAAGATTGATTTTATTGCCATCATAGTCGGGATAGTGAGTGAACAGTACAGACTTGGGAAGGCCCTCTATCGTGTGTCACGTTCTCTATTCTCAAGATAACTGATATCTGAAGCACAAAGTTACTCATTCTGTTCTTACTAATAATTGATTACACACGACGAATCTATAGAGTCTATAAAAACCAGTGTTTCCCTACCTTCTTTTACCAAGCCCCACCTGACGTCCCTTATGTGAAACATACGTTTTTTATTTAAAAAATGAGAATTGTTTCCTAAATGAATTCTAATTAAGTCTTATGTTTTAGAAATGAATCACTAGGACAGTATTAAAGAAGAAAATTTAGGTAAATTTTCAATGCACAAAATAGACAACTACAATTCAAGTTCAAAATAATTTTTATGAAATATTTTTCTATAATAATTTAATCTTCAGTAATTATTATGTCATTGTTTAAAAATTTCAACATTCAATGTCAGTTAAGTTCTGGAGTAGTGTACTAAAAATATTGAGAGCCTTGCGCTTCATGTTTCTTACAAAGTGATTATTTTAGTAGGTTCAGTCTCAGGTCACTCCTATTCGTAAAGGTGAGATGCTCTTACCATAGCAATCTTCCATTCCAGTACGCACTAATCCTTCATTAAGCAAAGTAAACAATCTTCTACTAAACTGTCAAGCGTGGCTCTTTACACAGTACAACACTTGATGAACACTTATTTAAAATGAGCTACCAACAATATTTCCCTTGTATACGCTGAATTGTAGCGGATGGTTGGTTTTTTAAATTCTTTTCGAGCTCATTATCAAATTGCCATTCTGTGGGGCGCTGAACCCATCTATCCAAATTCTTCAAGCTTTGCTTTTAAAAATCCCTTGAAAACGACTGCTCTTAATCTAAACAAAAACTATTCAAATCTTTTTCATGAAGAGAAATTGTGGGCTCAGGACTATAATTAACGCTAAAGAAGTAGTGGAAGAATATGTGAAATTGTGTGAATAAATGAAACAATAGTAAGACGATAAGTTATTTAAGGAGGTCAGATTTACTAAAATGTTCCTTGGAATATTCAACTGATGGGTAAACATCGGCCCATCAGCTGGGGTCAATTATGCCACAAGGAAGGTATGAAATACTTTGAACTTTGTCATGAGAACTCTCATAAAAGGAAAATGGCAAATACAGTCATGCCTCCGTTTTCGTCTATAAACCGTCAGAACGTCTCGGCGAAAAAGGAATCCGACGAAAACCGAGGCAATTATTTTCATATGAATCAAATTGAGTACAATTAATTCGTTCTTGATAGTCAAAAATACATGAAAAGTCACATTTTATAGAGAATATACATAGTTTAATAATACGAACCAATAGTAATAAAGTTAAGCAATAACAGGTGCATATCACTATGTGGGGTCACTTGTCTGAGTGATATTTTGATCCGGGACTAGGATCACACTCTAGGAGTTTCTGACTGATACACCAGTAGAAACATCATTTTAAAATCAGAGCTAGTACTGCAACTAAACAAAAGCATTACCCCATCTTACCTAGCCTTATACTCCGGAAGTGCCATTTTCCTCCTTTATAATGAATGTCTGTTTTTGTGTTTTCGTCATAGAAAGCCCAGATTCGTTACCGTTGAATATTTGTTGGAAGATGAATCCTTCAGTTTCCACGCAATCTTTCAATTCGGTCTCAGATTAGTCCCAACTCGCTCCTTCGTTGAGTCTTGGAATGTTGTGCGTATGCGTCTTTATAAACTTTTCAATCCATCCTTTGCTGATCTTAAAAATCATAATGTAGATTAGCATTCGTCCCAGGATTTTTTAAAATGATATCTGCATATAACTAACCATTTCTCATATGTTGTACTCAGAAATATAATCTTCCTCTAACTGTTCTTCATTGTGAGACGAATGAAGAGAGAAATATATTATTTTAAAATGAATATTACAAAAACATAAAAAAATATTAAATTTAATATTTGTTAATGACGATATACACTAAGAGGATCAGTTTTAAGTTATTAAGTCGGTGTTTTTTAATGATTATATATTATATATTTATACACTTTGAATTTCTTACTTACTAGAGACATGATTGCTATTCTAAGGGTCGTCTAAATGGGCCTTCTCATAAAGCAGAATCAAACACAAATCCTACGCGGAATTGGCAGTACTAGGAAATATAAAAGGTCACAAACAGAGTAATTACCCTTTCTTCTCAGCTTAGCCTGGAACTTGTCACTGGAGTCGTTCGACCCTCTTTTTCGTTGCTGTCATGAGATCTAAGGTGCCCCGTACTCGATAACGCCTTCCTCCCATTATTTAATTGTCCATGGCCAGGACAATCTCCAATTTCTTGCAGTCCACTATAAATGTTCACCCTTACAGATCCCTCTTATAATTCAATCTTAATATCTCTTAAAGTATGATTTTAAAATCCACTCTTAATATCGAATCTCAATGCCCACTCTTAAAGTCCGACCTTAGTCTTCCTTAAAGTCCTGTCTTAACGTTGCTTAAATCCATTTTTTCTGGGTTTTAATATCTTGCCCCCACTTCATTAGTTCATATCCCGGCGGTGTCCAATCAAAATTATTTCCCTAACGTTTCAGGGAAGAGCCACCGATGTTTTGGGGAAAAACATCATGTCTCCTAACAACACGATGCCACCGAATCTCAAAGGCTTGAGACAAACCCGAGTCGCGCCAACTCCTGTCTATAACCTTCAGCTTCCCTCACGCCGCTTGCCTTTAATTACGTGCCGCCAAATTCCGCATATAGTTGTGTTTTACCATCACAATTGTTCCAAATTCATAAAATCGCTCGACTTCTTCAATTGTCTGTGATAATCTTTCGATAGCACATTCAAGCAACGTGCTACATCAGAGTCCTTGGTTACTACCTTTTTCGTCACAATTGAACTTATCGTCGATGGCCGTTTTTAGCAATCTTGTGTCCGCTATCATATTTTTGAATAATTTCATTTTTTAATTCTATTGTTTTATTAGGTTATTCGGAAGGATGTTTGGAATTTTTTTTGTGCCAAGATAAAGCTAAAAGTGATGGTCTAACTTATTGTTACAAAGTGCGTGTAACACATAGCTACATTTCTAAACTGAAAATGGCAAAATAAACTCAGTTTATCGAACACTGAATAATAAGTACATAATTACTTACATAGTATTCACTGCAATCGGTACAAAAACCTCAATAAATCATTGAGAAAAAAATTAATTTAACTGAACTCACGAGTTGATGGTCACAAAATGAAAAAATATGTGACAAGACAACAAAAATAAGCAGGCAAATGGATCCGCTGTAGCTGTGGATATCCACTAACTGAATATGGTGCAGATATGTTTAGGTACAACTGATAGAATTCGTCAGGGTTTAGAAAAGGGCCGCGATATTGGTACGGATGTGACATGAGTATGGGAGCATGGTGACTTCCACTCTGCATGGGGGCGAAAATATAAAGTTACTACAGAAGGATACGCTACAATAAGGAAAATCAGAGATAGGCTACATATTTTCCTTAGAGTCTTTGCAGGCCAAAAACCTTGGCTGGGAGTTGCAATAAATGCAAGAACAGATTCGGACGGATCACGTTTTCAAAATAAAGGCTAGGCAGCGAAAAACAGATGTTGGCAACTATTCATTACTAAATATATATATTAAGTTGGCCCATAAACCCTTTTTAAAATAGAAAAACTCGTGAAAAGTCAACTTACACACCTAACGTTGCTTGAAATCTGATCCCGCTACCATAATCTAACTTGAGATCTGACAGTCGAAAGCTCCTGAAATACTTTTATAAGACTAAACTTTAAAACTGTAATTGGGTTTCAAAAATCAATTTTCTGACATTAAGTAAAATAAATAAATAAAAATACGGCCAAATAAGTCTGAAAACAAATTTTATTGACATTGAGTTAATACAAACGCAACATTTCATCTATCTTTGTGAACTTCTTGAGGTATATGTTTAAATAGATAAAACTATTTCTATTGTGAGTAATTTGGTGTCACTGTATTCGTCCAGTGACGGTTAAGGTCGAAATGATGTCACCAAATGACTAACAATTGAATTAGTTTTACCCATTTAAAAATTTACTTGATGAAGTCCACAAAAATGGCTGAAATGTTGTATTTAGAGTAACTAAATTCGTTTGCTTACATATTTGGTCGTATTGTTATTTATTTATTGTAATTGGGTTTCTCTTTCTCCTTAAATAATTTATATAATGTATATAACCTAATAAGAGAACTCAAAATAGATACGAATAAAAGTAATTACCTTTTCCAGTCAAATTTATTTATTCAAATTAAAGAATAACGACGCTTCGGTGCATATTCAGACATTCTTCAGGTGTTTCTTTCAAATTATTGTAATATCCAAACAACGTTAATACTTAACATATTGAGCCACAGCACTCTTTAATTCAGTGTTATCTTGAAAGAAAAACCTGATGAAGGCGTGAATATGCATCGAAACGTCGTTATTCTTTAATTAGTATTGTTAAATTTGTCTGAATAAGGTCAAGAATAACTTTTATTAATTTACAACAGAAGCTAAATTTAATTTTTAAAATGGATATGTTTTCCCAGAAATTATTCTGCAGCTAAATAACGTAAACAGTGATTCACATAACAGTTATCTTTGCTGTATTACTCGAATTATAAGTAATAATATTACTCAAAATGAAATATATGTTTCGTTTATTCCGGTCTATATGGGTTATAAAGTGTACGTAAATAAAATTTGAGATTTAGTTTGCGAAAATAACTTTTCTGCATAAGAACTTTTATAGAGCACGAGTTCCTTACGAACTTATGACTTCCTCAATTAGTGCGTGATAAATTGGACGAAATTAAGACCGTTTCCTTTCCAAACTGTCTCTATATAACGAAACCTTGGACAATACACATGTTGTCCGTGTCGTCGGAACAATTATATTTCAGAATATTGTTGAATGATTTCGTAAAACAAGGGCAACTTAAGCATTCGCGGCTGATCATGTTAGCTGTATTGCTCAATTTATATTCTACGAGGGTCAGTCAAATTTAACCGGGATTTTTTAAAAATAATTTTTCTTTGAACGATAGAATTTAAAAACATTTATTTTTATTTTTCTGCATAGATTCCTTGTACTGAAACTCATTTTCCTAGAGTTTCGGAAGCTTCCTGATTCCGTCCTCATAAAAAGCTAAACGAATTGAGCACTTTCGCGCCATTGAACCTTTGACCTCCTAGAGTTTTCTTCAACGGTCCAGACAGATGGTAGTGCCTAGTGACACGGTGTCAAATCTGGGCTGTATGGTGAAGTTGGTCTGAGCTATGTACGCCGTGTGGGGCCTTGCACTATCGTGAAGGAGGAAAACTCTTCCGATTGGGAAACGCCGTCTTTCCTTGGATATGCAGCTTCTGTTTTGCCCAGCAGTTGACAGTAATATTCGTATCTCACTGTTCGGCGATCGTGGAGGATCTCAACCAAACGAATGTCTTTGAAATCTCAAAACACAGTGGCAAGAACTTTTTCCCTGCAGACAATCGCGTTTTAACATTTACTGGTGCAGCCTCTTGTCTTTTCTCGACTGTTTCGATTGAGGCGCATAGTGATGAATCCAATGTGATCATACGACTGAGAAAGCCTTCTCCTTCGTCAGCATAACGGGCCAAAAGCTTGTGGAAAATCTCCAAATGGACGTTTTTCTAACGAGGTCAATTTTCTTTTTGATGATGGAACGTGCACGCCCCTGACTTGGACCAACTGAAGAAGCAATTTCGTCAACGGTGAGGCGCCGGTCTCCAAAAGGTCCCTTGCTGCACGGATATTGTTTGCTGTGATGGAAGTTCGAGGACGCCGATCGTGACTCTGATTTTCCACCATTTCACGGCCTTCAAAATAACTTGTAATGGATAATACATACGCGTAGTTAAACTATAAATAAAATTCATCTGTTTCTTGGCTTTTTCTGTGTGTGGGTGGCGAAACTCTAAAAAAACACCAAACCCTTTCCGTTTTGAAAGTGGGAGGTCTCAGGGCGCATTCCTTGCACAATAGACTGACCCTTCTTTTGAACGAGAGCAGCCCATTAATAAAAGGGACCATCTATAGAAAGTTGAGTTGCTACCGGGAGTGGGCGTAGCAAATTTGGAGGACCGGCCGGAAAAATGGAAGGTCCATGAAGAATCTGGAATGCTACGCTTAAATGCGTAAAATATGCAGAATTTACACACTCCAAGACAAAGAATTTTCTATTGGCTGCAATTGTCGAACTGCAAGCCAATAGGAGACTTTGGTGGACAACGTCTGATTGGTGGTTGAGGATGGCGTGGCGTCTGACCGAGGTGACGAGGGAAGAAAGTTTGGGGGATGGGAATCATTAGATTGGGAGAGCAGAGAAGAAGTTGTCGGAAGAGCGGAGATAGCTTGTCACCAGATGCTGTCGGGGAATCGGAGCGACATTGGCGGAAGATGCAACTCGGAAGAAGAGACGGAGACCATCTAGCTGCAGCCAACCAGCAATCGCCCAGCATATAGAAACATATGCATTTTATGCGCTACCGTACACGTATATTTGACTTAGAGTTCACATTTGCCAGGCCTATTGTCATTAGGGATCAAATTAAGCTTTCTCGTTCACCCCGCTGTGGAAGCCTGAGAGTAAAGTCCAAATGGAAAACGAATTGTCCTTTTTTATATTATCTAAATATGTAAAATAATTTTCATGTTTATTAAAGCTTTAAATTAAAATCAATTTTTATATCTTTTTTTATAATCCCCATCAATCAATATATCATATAATGAAATGTTTTCATTACAGACTGTTGTGCCACTCGTACATGCGGGATTTGGAGTCTCATCCCCGAATGGTACCTGTAATCGAGTTAAAATTTCTGAAGGTCTCACTCCTTCTCTCGTCAAAACTTTATAATAACCCGTTGCGCAACGGAAGCAGGAACCTCTTGCTCTAGTATGGACTGAATGAGACTAACATTGGCAGTGGGTGTGATAGTGGAGTGGAGTGGAGAGGAGAGGAGAGAACCACAAGGAATTCGTGGTAAAGCTACCTGGTCCTCCGACTCTACTACTAGGCTTGATAAAAAATTCCTGTATATATTTGACTGACCCTCGTATTTGCATAATAAAAGTGAACTCGTCTGTACGGAATATTAACAAATCGCTTTTTGAAAATGTCAAAGACGATTTTCGGTTTCTGAATGTTTTGAATTGAAGATTTCTATATATGCTATATATGTGTGAACGCTGGCGGATTAATTCAAGTATTTTAAACGCCGTCTGATTGACTGGCGATTCAATTCTCAGTAATTTCACAATGATGCTGACGCTCAGTTTCCATTCAATTTAGATCGCTTTAGTTAGAGCCTACTCCACCAGGAGCTACAAGAACTCATTGATTTTGGCGGCTGAGCCGCATGCTTTCAATTCAGGTGCCTTTTGTGTTCTATGCCAGAGGAAAATTGTTTTACGATCGTTTTGTGAAAAACAGTTTAATTCATTCACGCTGTCATATATAGGTAAGTCGTAACAAAAACACTATAAATTAAATCTAAACCGTAACGTAGTCTAATTTTACGGAAACGTTCAGTTATTAAAGTACCCAACTCATAAGTTAATAACACTTATATCGTTTAATGTGTTTTGAGTACCTTTTTGAAAATATAAAGTGGAACTTTCGTATTAAGTACACGTTTGTAAATGTGACAGAATTAAATTTATGTTCTCGAGAAGTATAACCTCTGCTCATATTACATGTAAAGAAACAAACGCAACACTATTGTTAATTCGTCCCGATTTTCAAAAATTAGTTCTATTCTTCAAACTTGAATTTTATTACACTGATTTTTTTGTATACACGTGAATATTAAGTTTTTCCTATTTTTTTCCTATTTTGCATCCTAAATTTAACCTAAGTTTTTATTTACTACTGAGAGTTACCATCAAAACAATTTTTCAAATATGAGCCCTCTTTTATTCAAGTTAATTTTGCTTCTATTGCATAAAATTATTCATTCGTATCGTAAAATGTTCCTCACGTTATTATTATTTTTTGAAACCATAGGAATAATACTAATTTTATCATCTCGTAATTTATGAAATTGTCTATCAAGCCATTATAATTGTACTCTTACACATAATGCAATTACTTGAAGGGAATACTTCAAATCAAATATTCATCGAAGCTGAAAGTCACAAACACCAGTTCTTTGAGTGTTTTATAAGAGTATACTATAATTTATATTTTAAGTTGTCGGTGGGGGGGATTAATTTTACATTTAATTCACTTCATTTTTTACCCGGGAATTAAAAAATATATTGAAAAAGTTACATAAATATCTATTCATTGTTTCTACACAAAATTAATTACGGAGTATATCAGAGCTGAGGAACCTTTTTGCCATTAGATGGTTTATTTGAATTAGGCTATAAATGCAACTTTTATTAAATTATTTTAGGTTTTGTATGCATTTATTGCATTGTATAAATGTATTTTAAAATATTTAGCATAAAAATTTTAATATAAAACATTTTTATATTCACATAAAGGCAACTACTTCTCATAAAATGTGTCTTTACTTTCTTGTTTCCTAAATAACTACATATTTAAATAAAACTACAAATAAACATAAAGTAAAAACATTTTTAAGTAAATCTTTTTCATGAGTAAGAAATATAATAAAAATAATAATATTGAGTTAAAAGTAATAACATTATTAGTTAAAGTATTTTAAATAAAGTTATAACATTACAAATAAACACAATAGAAAAATATTAGCATAAAGTAGCACATCAACAGACGTAAAATAATTTTAAATCCTATGGAAAATTTAAGTTACTGGAATACTAGCATTTGTTTCTTGGTAAAAGTAATTGAATATCTGAATCATGCTTCCTAACGCGCAGCCTTCATTGATCCTCAAAATGAGCATCTAAATTGAGAGAAAATTTTGGCACACTACTGTAATTTTTTTCCAAAGCAGGAAAGTAAACCTAACAAGAAAATTGTGTTATTTAATTTTTTAGTACCTCAAGTAAATTTTGCTAATAATTGAATCCTCCAGTTTTCACTTAAAAGGTCCCTTTGATAATATTTGTATAAGTATGTACAGGCAAACAGAATATCACCACCCTTTCCACATATGTTCCTATTGTAAAGTGAGGAAGAGAACGAGAGAGATCGTTTATTTGCAAAGTAGTCGAAGTGTCCTGAGCTGATATAGTTGCCTTACAAGTGCCACACCTGCGTTACGTCATTATGACGCAACAATAGGGGACTGTGTAGTGCAGAAAAACCTTCCCTAGTTAAATTCGTTATGACGAATTAAATTCAGAAAATTGAACGAGAATATTCGGAGACATGCGGAGCAGATGCGGAAATTCCAGAACTAGAGAGGCGTCATCCAGTCGCGGAGATCCGTGTCTGCAAGCGAGGCCCGAGGATTAAGGATGTTAGGACACCAGGGAACTTTCCCCAAGGTCAGCTCTTTTTTCCGAAAGTGTGGATCCCACGGTCGTCGAAAATTAATTACGATTGGTGAAGACACGTCACGTGGTGTGGTATTTTACCATGTAGAAGGGGAAAGGAGAGATCGTTTGGGAGGTGACAAGGAGGTGAAAAAGTAAGTGTTGCTCGAAAGTTGGAAGGACGAGAAAAGCAAGGAGATGAGAAGAAACATAAACAATTTAGCTGAGTTCAGATTTTGAAGCTGGTAGAAGTGTCGATAGAAAGTTGAAAGGAAGAGAAAAGATGACGCTTTCAATAATTTAACGGCATAAAAAAACAAATATAACACTATAAATATGAAATATCTGCGCCAAATTATTTTCTGAGTTATGAATATATAAAATACAATACATTAAATGCAATATATTAAAATATATATACATAAAAGGCAATTACATAAACACTTGTAGTAAATGACATGTGTTTTAGAACATTGAAATATTTTACGAACATAGATTATAGTATGTACATACATATTACATAATTAAAGGTAAAGGTTTGTGATACGAATTTTTTTGTATGTATAAAAATCCACCAGCTCAAGTTCTTCAGCGTGTATGGTTTAATCTATTTTTTATCGGAAACGGTTTCACCTCCTTGAGTTTGGTAAACCGGAGTTGTACTGTAGTTGGTAAAAATATTTTCAATAAAAATCTTTCAATACTTTTCCAAAATAATTTTTTTTGCATTCATAAAAAATACAGAAAGTTTTGTTCATTCAAAGAATTAGTGAGATTCCATATTACGTAACAATACAGTATACGAGACATTATGCAATTCTTACTTTCTTTTTAATTATGTGTTTTAACATTCTATTCATTATTTGACTTTAAATTCAAATTTTGTATGTAAAGCCAATTAATTTGTAAGAAACGCTGAAATTTAATTAATTTAAATTCGTATGATTTAAACAATTCATAGTTTGTAAAATCGTATTAGAATTATATTTTATTGTGGAAATGTTTATTTTTGATATAGTGTAGAACATTGTATTATCACATATATTTCATACGAATTCTACAATAAAAATATACAAATACATAGTTTATTTACTAAATTCCCTGGAGAAATTGGGTAATATATGAAAACGCACGTGGGTTAGCTTAAAAAAACACAAGTGGTGCTTTTGCGAACCCTGCTGTGAACGCATACACCTACCATCAACAATATGTCTTGGGAAACGTTGCCGCCATATGTGTTAACTTAAATAAGCAAGTTAATGTGTAATACTGTTCTGAACGTTTTTATTAAAATTGATCTGTATACGAAATAATGAAGGTTGTTATATTCACGTAGCCTAATTTGTACTGCTTGTAGGCCTTAGACGACCATCTACAAAGTTTCAGTTCTAAATACGCATTTTCGGCTGAGCGACGGTTTTTTTTCGTAGAAGGCAGTCAGTCGACCTAGTCTAAAAAGTGACCCTTTTCAGCTATAATATTGCGTGTTATTAGTGAATTGACCCTGAAAATTCGTTTCTAAGGTGAACCTTATGTGCAAATTACGAAAGTAATATTCTTAAATCTTAATCCTATTTTTAAAACGTCTAATTTTTTGTCTATTTCTTCCCAGGCTACAACTTATCAATTTTTCAGTTCCACCCAGCACTCTTGCAGTGAATTTATTTGACTTAAACAATACAGATCCAATGAGGCAGTGACGAAATCAAGAATCACTCGAACGACAGAAAAAAAAATTCAGACAGCAATATGCTACTTTATATACTTTTTATACCCAAAAGGCTGTATTCTACTATTCTTATTTATCACATGAAGAATAAAAATGATCCGATTACTTTCTCCTTTTCTATTTAACCTCCTGACAATCTACATTTTCACCAAAATTGTTTTCGTATACCAGGGTCAACCCATGCCAAGTGATCTAGCACTAGTTGCGGCACTGTCTCAGAAAAAAATAGTATTTTTTGGTGCTTCCCTGAAGTCTAAATAGTTCAAAATGAATTTTCTTTAATTTATATTGTGTCCAATTCAAAAACAGCCGCCATTTTTTTTTGTAGCATGCATGCCGGTTTCTGAATTATCCAGCACTGGGTCCACTTATCCTTTTCAAGTAAACTGCATCCTGTTCAGTAAATTCAGGCATACAAATAAAACTGACACTATTTTTTTTCATGTACTCTGTAAAACACGAAGATATTGATTAAAAACAAAGGGAATTTATTTTTAATGGACTAATTTCTCCAAGAGGAAATAGTTTGCGAACCTCGACATTTATTGTACTTTTATACGTAGTAGCGTAGTTGCTTTATATAAACTATAATTAGTATTACGTAATTACTTGCTTACACAATTCCAAACAAAGTAAAAAGTGTTATTCGAAAATCCAAATTTGTATTGTTCACTAAAGGGTAATTCTTTGGCTGTGTAACGTCTGTATGATTTGTAAATTTGGATAAAGAACCAAAGGGTTGTCCGTGTAGCTATAAAATAGCGACGTATTATGATATTATTCATTTCATTTTTAATCAATTTTTGTGTTTGTAACGAAGAAACGATACGTTATGTGTAAATTGATTGAAATACCTATCTTTAAATCTGAATTTTCAGTTATGTCTAATAATAAATTAAACAAATTCATAAAAAAATCGAAAAGTTGATAGCTTTGTTTTTAAAACGTCAATTGTCCCTCAATATGCATTAATTTTTGAAAAATTACATTGCTTCTTCCTTTCCCTGGATTCTCCACTGATAGTATATGAATTCCATTCCTCGAGATGGAATTATTCTTTGCACCGGTATAAACTAAATGAGTTGAAAACTCTGAAATTATGTTAAAAATGACTTTTACGAACGATTACTGAACTTCTGGTGTTGCAAAATGTAATCACTCATTCTGTAGATCACAGATAGTCAACGTCTTCAAATTTTTCATTTATGGAAAGAAGACGAAAATCAAGTGAAAAGTGTCCTATTATTTTCAAACTAGTGCTTAGTACATGTGTAGAGTTCAAATTATCCAAGAAACGAGGTCGTCATCGTAGCATCTTTAATAGATTCATAGTTTCATGTTGCAGAAAGGCATGTAGTGAGGCTCGATTTTGCCACCGAGCGCATGCGTGGACGAGCCTTCGCGGAGGCAAAGTAAATTTAGAGCCAGTTTTTTCCTATATTTCATGGCTGCAATATTCAGTCAGCACGTGCTCTTCTTCGCGTCTTTGGTTTGAAGCTAATTGTTCTTCTAGCCTTCCATTATGAGTTGGTGTCCTGACAAACGTACCAATTATTAGTCCAAATGGTAAGACAGTTTTACAACGTATACTTCACTATAAACTTAGAATAGTAGTTGCGTAGAATTGCTCATTCATGCCTATATGTGTGAATTTGAATTTGATTGACCTTACTCTGTTGGGAAAGAGAGTGTATTTTGGGAGGATGTGTATTTCTCGCCTGTCACTCGCCTTCCTGGAGCAACGTTCTCACCGTTTTTGCTTTGCCGAGCCTGCGACCTTATCACGGCCCACACCACTCTACACAAATTATATCACACATAAAACTTACTTAATTTACCTACCCTTCTACGTTTGACTCTTTTTATAGGTCACATCTTTATTTTTCTCAACAAGCTATAAAATTCGAAATTCCTTAATAACAAGCTCTAAGTTGACCTCAAGCAACGACTAGAAAACTGGTCAAAATATACTTCATTTTTGAACATTACCGGTAGAAACTCTCCCGTTTGTGTCACCTGGTAGTTCTGAGAATACTCAAATATGAGATATTTATTTATTTATTTGATACATTAAACAAAAAAGTACACAAAATCACATTTATAATATGCATTCAAATAGTCTTTAAGCATGACTTATAAATCAAAACCTTAAAAGAAACTCAATTCCAGTCTCTAAATTGAAGCACATGACGTACCTTTGACTTTAAAAAGTCATACTCATCTTTCTAAGAGACAAAAACAGTATTACATAAGATAAATTTACAATGGATTATAATAATTAATAAGTGCAGAGTCAAAATTTACCTCATAGATCGTTGGTAAAGTGACACATTTCACTTACAATACGACTATAGTTATATTCCTCCACATTGCATTGGTAACAACAACATTGCAGTATTTATTAGTCAATATTCTTCCTCATATACCGATACTTTTATTTTAATAAATTACAGTAATAATTATTTAAATGGAAATTCAGCATAGTGCTTTTCGATTTTTGCGCCTTCGTTTCTATTTTCAATTATTTTGTTCCTATAAAGATTAATAAAAATAGCTTTAATGTTGTGTAGTTTAAGCTTGTGACTTGTCTTATCTATAACGGACGTATTATTATATTACATTTCATGATTTAGTAATTTGGCATGTGTTGATAGTCCTGTAATATTTTCTGATGTTGGATTTAAAGTCGACTTATGATTAGATCGGCAGAAGTATAGCCGATATAGACATTATTACAATTAAGGATGAGAACGTCGTATACTAGAATGTCAAATTTATATAAAAAAAATTTTAATCATCCTGAACGTGAGGTTATCAATGTTGGTAAGACTTGCACAATTCAATGCATCCATTTTAGTAATAATATCCGATTGATTACATTACTGTTTTGTTTTCTATGGAAATTAATATTATCATCTGAACATTACTCGCGTTATTTAAATAATTTGTATTCTTTTGGGTTGGCTGTCTCAGTATTATTTAATTTCTTCCACCTCAGTTGTTCCATTCATTTTTCCGCATAATTAAAATTCCTACATTCAATAATCAGTTGACAGACTTTTCAATTTTATTCACCTCGTTAATATGCCACTTGTTTATGAATTTTATTGGAAAAAAGCTATTCTTAAATTTTAATTCAGGCAGTAAAACCTGATCAGTTGTACAAAGGTCTCTGTGAATTAAGTTGCTTTCACAATTTTAATCATATATTTAGCGTGGCCCAAATAGTAATTAAGTATGTTGTTTAATGAAATTGGTTTCATAAACTACTTGGTAAGTAATTTATCATTATCAATCATAATTATCATATTGAGAAAATTGATTTTATTATTCGGCCTTCAACTATAATATTAATTTTGTTATGGATATTATTAAACTGTTCAAGAAAGATGTTTTGATATGCTCCATCAAGTATGACCACAAATCAACTATATATTTAATAATGCATTTTGGTTTATGTCAGAATTTGCTGTATCTTTTTGCAGAATAAGAATCATAAGAATTCCTGCGATGTTAAAACTGAGACTGCCACCAATTGGCCAACCAATTTTTTTTATACTTTTAAATGTAAAGAAGCTTTATGGAACACTGCTTTATATTATATAAGTATAATAATGCTTTATATTAAATAAAAATAATTTTTAATGCTATTAGCATATTTAGTAAATTTCCTGCAAATTAATTTTATTAGTACTTCATTAATACAAATACTACTTTGTGGACTTCTTCAGGTAAATTATTAAATGGATGAACGTTTACGGTTTACCAGAAGAAGTTCACAAAGTTGGACGAAACGTAGTATTTGTATTAATTCAATACTAATGAAATTATTTCACGACTTATTGGCCGTCTTTTATTTATTATAAACTTAAAGTCAGAAAATTATATTGGAAACAATAGTTTAGTATTGTTGAAATTGATGTCTGCATAATTTTTTTTTACAAATAATAACATATGTGGCCAAATAACAGACCTCACAAGAATATAATTTTTTTCCTTTATTATACACTTGAGAAGGTCCACTAATTTATAGAAGAAACGTCGTAATTGCTTTCCTTTAATCGGAATATAAGGTTTACATTAATAAATTAAAGTGCTAATTTAATCTGAGTATTACTATTTCAATATGAAACATAGTAACTTACTAATACGTCGTTTGATTCTAATTTAATCTCATTCAATAAGCATTTTACATCAAGTGAATTGTTTACATCATGTCTATTATTTCTATTGAAATTATTCAAGAATGGGTTGAAAAATTTTGATATATAAATAATCCAATTAATATTACTATTGATTAACTTAAAAATAAAATTCAAATAATTAGAACTACGTTGAGATTATAGAGATGGGACATTTCACTGTCCCAGGAATACTTTTAGAATCATGGTTTGTAAATAGGCGCGGCAAATTTATTATTTAAGACATTATTCTGAGAAAATATATTGTATAGTTTCAATCATCTTTATAAATTTAATAGTGAAGGGTGACTAAACTGCAGGTCCAAATATAAATACGATTTCACCCCAATACATATTACATTATAGTCATTGGCGAATAGAAAAATTTACATTTTCTTTTAATAAAACGCAATATTTGCATATCTCTATTAATAGATGCATTAACACATATTGATTTATTTAAATTTATACTTACATTTATATATATATATTAATTAATTTACCTTAAAGCTCCTATTAATCGTACACTTTTCACATTACTCAACTATATTAGGTTCATATTCAAAAAGACGATTTATTTAGATTTTATTATTCCGCTCACTTAATTTTAAACGCTCATTTTCAAATGGTATTCTTTTCCGGTGAAATGTAAACTACGAATATAGATCAATGTAAATCATTTTAAAAAAATATAATAAATATAAAACGTGTTTTCAGCACGTCAGTCTGACGAAATAATTTGCTCTCTTAAGGAAAATTAAATTATTAGTACATAAGTGAGTATAACGTGCAAGTAATTTACTCAGTATATGTCGTTTGACGTATCTATTTCCTACAGTAACTGAGGTAAAATATTTTTGAGTTGTATTCTCTAAGCAAAAATTAGTATGTTGGCAAAAGTGAGACTTTTTATCGCATACAAAGTAGACTGTAATAACTAGGGATGGTAGAAATATAGTAGACATAAGGAGTAGGATAGGACAGAGAAAGTGGAAATTTTTTGCGGGTAATATTAGTGTATTAGGAAATAGTGGCAGATGTGAAAAGTATAGAAGCCTTTGAAATGTGGTGCTATAGGAGAATACTGAAAATCATATGGGTGGATAGGGTAGAAAACCAGGAAGTTCAAAGCAGAATAGGGGAAGAGTGAACAATTTGGAGGACTTTGACCAAGAGAAGGGATAGATTAATAGGCCACGTTTTACGACACGAGAATCTTCTAAAATTAGCATAGAGGGAAGTGTGTGGGGTGATAACAGAAGTGGGAGGTCAAGGATGGAATACGCTAGATTTGGGAATATGTGGGATGTTGTACTTATGCGGTAATGATAAGGCTTGCGCAAAATTGGTGAGCATGGATGGTTGCATCAGACCAGTCTTTGGACTGAATACCATAACAGGCTGTAATCTTACCCTTACTCTTTAATAATGCGTTTTTAGGTAAGCTGTTTTATAAACGGCTATTTTTAAATTGCTTTGTGGACTAATTAAACAGATTACATTTTGTGAAAATTTTAAATATTGTGGTAAATAGCGTTATTACAGCATTGCATGCTCCTGTAAGACATCTGACGAATCTAATGCTATTAGCATATATAATAAACTTCCAGTCTCCAATAAACAGTTAAAAATTAATACAAATAAGTTCAAACGAACTAACTTTTTTACTTCTACTCTGTTGAAGAATTCATGGAGAGTATCTCAGTACAAAACTTACCATAGATAAAGTACATTGTTGAGACACTCGTATAATATATATCAAATATCGGGTACAAATTATATCGCCTGGTACTAACATTATTATATAATATAGTAACATATCATCTGAAGTAATAGAACATAGTTAATAGTAACCAATAAGACAATTATTACATTATCTGATTCATATGTAATATGATTTAATACTACTATTACTACTAACTCTAGTTCCTCTACCAATTGCAGGAGAAATTTTTCTATCACCAGGAAAGTGAATATTGGCATGAGTATTAAATCACAGTGATTAAAGATAAGTCTTTAATATTATAGTAACAGTCTGGATGAAATGCGTATATTTCGCACCATTGCATTGTTACGGGATGGCGGAAGGTTCCTCCGCCGGTCACAGTTTGTTACGGAAAACTGATACTGAACAAGACCCACGCGGTAGCGTCTTTTTTTTCCCGTCGTAATTCCTTGTACGATCTCGCACAGACAGTCCTTTCTACTAGACAGTTGCTCATCGATGACGTCAAGGAAGGAAGCGTGACGTAATTCAAATATCTGGCCATTCATTTCGGCCGTCGCAGGCGGGTGTCACGGCTTTTTTTCATTCACCTCAGATACGAGTTTCTTATGATGCGCAAGATGCTTTTCCAGACGCTGCTTTGATAGTGTTGTCCTGATGCTTGCTGTGCTGCCCGGCTGCTACACAGAGTTCAGGTTCTAATTCTACTGTACTTGTCTATAGAAAAACAAAATATTTCTAAGGATAAGATTTAATTCGTTTAAACAAAGAAACTAATATTTTTTGTATGACCCTTAGAACTTAGAGATCAGAATGGGGAAGAGAAAATATTTGTTTGTATTCTAAAATAGCAGTGGAGCATTGCTTTAATACTTGTTTCTGAGGAGGAAATCTTATGTCAGAAGTGGTTAACAAGTAAACAATTGAAGAAGCTCTGTCAGGATTAGAACGGGATAACAAAACACGTGACTTTTCGATGACTGTCCACGTTTTATCCTGGTGAAACCTCGCGTGCTTTAGTTGTCCTTACCCGGTTGGAATCATCAACTATTCACGCCGGGAAAACCATCGGTAAACAATAAACAATCAATTTGACAACTTGAACCAAGGTTTCTACGTGTAATAAATAGTGGAGCATTTTCGTACAAGGCTATTTCATTATAGACCATTTTAAGTAAGAAGTCATCTGGTGGAGGGAGGCTTAGTTGACACACAGCCAATCAATGTCCGTTTTCGGCAACGTTGCTTTTAGGCTGATTCAAGGTCTCACCCCTCGCGGATTAAACTTTCATCGAATTTTCTTATTTAACAGATACTATAGTAAAGATTCCGTTAGCACACAACCGGAAAATCGTTCATCTGGATACGTGAAGTACTATCTGATTAACAATATACAAATTGACGCAAAGTCATATAAAATAGTAATCAACAAATAAATTAATGCAGTAAACATATACTATCAAGACGTTTCGTCTGGGATTTGGGACTTCATCAGGTGTATAATTCTTAAAAAGAAAGAGATATAGGAGATCAGAAGAACAAAAATATCTTCAACAAAGTGGAGCTCTTAATAATTTCTATACAATACCAAAAATCTTCTTTTTATACTTTCCATAAGTTAAAGCTATGTAAACAAATACTAAGTAGATTTAAAAATCATCGTCAGGCTTACATGCCAGTTGTAAACGAAATACATTTGAAAATTTTGGGAATAGATTAATGGAAGTCAATTGGATTGAATTAAAAGTATTCGTAATTCTCCGCTTCATTCAAGAAATTATTGTTAATATTAAATTATTCTTACACATATATTTCTTTATCAATTAATGTACCCCGGCTGAAATTATAAAATTTGGGTCGAAACATAGTACTAATTTCTTTGCGAGTTATTAAATAATTTCTGACTTGTAGCCAGTATGCTTATTTACTGTAATATTAACATGAAGTTTCAGGAATTAGACTGGGTGAAAGACATGGATGGATGGATTTATTACCATGCATTGTATGTTAATGAAAATAATTGTTTTACAGTATTCCAACGGCAGCAAGTTTTAAAATATAATTTATCTCATCGTTGCACTCTTTATGTTTAATTTAATCGCGTGAACCCTAATTTTTTCCATGTATAGTCCATGTGTGGATTTAGCCAATGGATTGTTATTAACAGGAGAAATCGTCCCACGTAGCTATTGCTGATCAGCCCCGACGCTGAAATAAGCTGTCTTATTTTAAGTGGGTCTATTTCTGTTTCGAGGATAAGTAAATAATCGTGTTTCCGAAAGATCTAGTGGATTTTTTATTTTTGTTGACTTATCTCGGTATGTTGCAGACAGATTTGCGTGTCCTGAAACTGATCGTATTAAGATACCACACCACACAATAGTATAATAGTATAGGCATTGAGCTTACAGAGAGAGATAGAACCAATGGAGAAGTTTTTTGTTTCTATGTGTGTATGAGAGAGAAAGAGAGGGGGGGGAGAGAATAAATCGCTCAGGAATATTTGCTCTATGATTATGTTTAATTCACGATAAAAAATATTTAAATCCTGGTTTATTAATAGAAAATTAAGCACTTTTAGTAAATTTTGTGTTTATTGTATTGTATTAATTATTACTACAGATGGACAGTTTGATAATAAAATAAAATAAAAGTGAAAAATACAGAAAATAATAATAACACAATTTTAGGATAATTCATGTCCTGTTTTTCACTAAATTCACACCTCACTTTTTATTATTTCTTAAATAGTTTTTAGATATATTTTTATTCCTATCCAAAGTCTGTAGTATCCTTGCAGACAAAGTGTACAGTCTCTAATTACCCTCTTAACGAAGGAATATTTACACACATCCCTTTACTTTACTTTACTTTATAACTATGATCGTTTTTAGAGAACGATGTGCGTGTAAACCTTATAGAGTGCACCATGCACCAAGTATAGCCTTTTTCCTCCTATAACAGTTTTCTTTTTAGTAAAAGTAATTGTTTTATTGTTAGCTGGATTTATTTCTATCTTATTTATTTTATTATTGATGTATCTTTTCTAAATATGAACTAGCGGACTGTTGTTCCCTTTGCAAATTTTCTTTGGTGTCATGATGAAGCTAAACGAATGGGATAACTTATGTTTTAACTGAATAAGCAGTATGTACGTAATTACTTACGCAGTATTCACTGACAATAAATTTACCTTTGTCGTCTGTCACGACTTGGTTCCTTTCGAGGCAACATCTGGCTCCAGCGGTGAGGCGAATTAAATTCAATAAGAATAATATGAATGATGAAGACAGGATGTGGAAAACCCAGGATGGAGAAAGAGTTAGACTATCGCGGAGAAATCGTGTCTGCCCTCTCATTCGCAAGTGCGACATCTCGCGCTTGGTGGAAAATTAGTAACGATTGGATAAGACAAGTTACGTGGGGTGACATAGAGAAGGGAAAATGAGACATTGGCTGAGGGGTGGTGAAATATACAGTGTGTCTTTGCATTTTAAGGAAGAGAAAGTGGTAGAGGTCAGAAGGGGGCGTGTGTGCTGGAATTTGGAGAGAAGTGGAGGTGTAGGAGAGAAGAAAGAACGTAAACAATTAAAGTATAGGATTGCAGTTAAAAAATGAAGAGAAATAAGACTCTTTCGATTGTTAGTAGAAAGCAAGCACCAGAACCGTCTGGCGGAAACATTGCTGAGACGTGAGCGACCCCGCCGAGACTGAAGACTGGTTTGTCCTCGATGCCAAAAAATCATAGTTCCCGTTCCCGTATGGGAAGAAATTTTCTGGAAGGAAGAGACCTCTTTGTACCTGCACGAGAGATCCGAAAGAAGATTAAAACAGGTTCGTCCCGAATGAACGAAATATTTTCTACCCGTTGTTGCCCCACAGTAATTAACCCTGAACTTTGGCCGTTGTTAATTAAATATTTAATTTTCTTTAAATCATAAATTTGTTAACAATGATAGATAATGGAGGACCCAACAAGGAAATTGTGTTATAATATATAAATAATAAACCATTTTAAAACTTGAGTAAATTTTGTTAATAAATTAAATAATTAAATCCCCCTTCCTTTTATTTACACTATCTGCTCCCGTAGTAGAAAAACGAAGAACGTGCTTTTAGCATTTTACAATATTTGTAAGAATACAGAACTTTCTTTTCCCAATACCTGGAATAACAATTTTTGTCATAAATTTAGAATCTGACATAATGATAACTTTTATATATAATAATCTTTTATCAGGTCTTCTCGAGAAGGCCTTGAAGAATGGAAAGTTCCATCTATATCTAAACCTTGTGCTTTTGTATGAAGTTAAGTTCGTATTTCATTTAGTTCGTGCTTGACATAATAGACAACCTCTTTGCGCTTCGCACATGCCATAGCAATCGTCCAATACAGTACGTACATCTCCTTCATTAGCCATAGTTAACAATACTCTCCGAGTAAATTGTAGTTAATATTACTCCAAACTGAAATCATAACAAGCGGTTTCTATTTAAATTCTTGATGACCTCATTTCCGAATAGAACCCATGAACAATAAAATTTCCTGCATATGAAGGCTTACCAAACGTACGTACTTTCTATTGACAATTCGTATTTGATTGAGCGGTCCGTTGTCTGAATCGTAATTCAGATACTGTCCGAGTGAAGAGCATCACAACCTGAAACTTACTCTTCTACAGTGTACTTGACAGTTTAATTTAGGCGTTCGTAGTGCCGAAATAAAACTGGTTTCTGATTTTAACATTTATTACGTTTGTGTTAGGAGTATATTTCAATTATTTTCAATATTCTTTGCTTGACATTATGGAACGAAAATGTACATTAAATGTACTAAGCAAATTTAATTTTATTGAAAAAAATACAGGAGCAGAGATTATCTTTATTTGTGCTGTCTATAATGCACAATTTTTTTATAACATAAAGGGGAAATTTGATTAAACTAATCGTGTATAAATTTTATTTGCCATACACTTGCTGAAAAATATGAAAAAATAGATCAGCCGCCATCAAAACACCTAAGATAAAAAATAATTATTTTTCTTATATATTTTAAAACTGAAACATTTCAAATAAGTTACGTAAATAATTATATATATATTCATTCATCGCCGTTTGGAGGGAGGGGGGATGATACCTGGACATATAGTATCCGAAACTTTCTTCCTGAAATTATGGTAATCATACCCACGTGATACCCACGTTAGGAAACACCGGTCTAGATGAATTCCAAGGTATCTTACATAAAGTAAACTGTACTAGTCAAAAACATTTCACGTATGTGGCCAACTTCAATCAGCTTTAGGTGGTAGCTGGCCGACTGATGTAATGGGATCAGCGGACAACTCTTACCTTTTTTCCAAGGTCTTGGACTCCAGCATATACACCTAAAATAGATGTAGGAGCTGTAGGACGGATTAGGGAATTAAATTAAAATGGTAATTAATAAATACTGGGAAATTTATTTATACAAATATTTAACTGGGAAAAAATTAAAGAGGCAAATATTTACAAACGAATTTAAGGTTCGGTGTAACAATCAGATCTAATACTATCTCAGGATCAAAACCGTGGGCGATACCCTTCCTAAACACCAAGGATTGGAAACCTGAGAGGTACCTCTCTTTATGGCGTCTTCTCCAGCGTCGACTGCTGACCTTCTCCATACGCGTGCAGGACCAACCATTGGTTCCCGTCCGTCTCCTCCCAGATCTGAGGGCCGACATATTTTCCACACAGCCTCCCTGCCGTGTGCCAAAGCGTCGAAATCGATATTTAACAATCGATTTGTCTTTAAACCACAAAAACCCATTGGCCGATGTAACCACGTGGTATTTGTTTTCATGGGTCTCCTCTTTCCCACGCCGGCTGTTTGCGGAAATAACGGAGGCCAAATTCATACGTAACCAGAAGTGATTTCGGGGGGTTACATGCGGTTCCGTACCGCACTATCGCGCTGTAGTGCCTCGGCATGTCAGAATCTTGAAAAACCAGATAGAGTACAAGGCATTCCCAACGCAGTCAGGTGAGCCCCGAAACCAACAATAATTCATCTGTGATGAATAGAACTACATGTTTCAACATGTTGTGTTAAATTATTTTTGGCTTTGTTTTATTAATTTTTGTCTGTTTTTAGCCTCACTGAAACGTTAATTGAAACTACCTGCACAGATTTGTTTCGTTAATTTTGACTTCGATTTATCTATCCATTCCTGAAGGAAATTAAGTTGCGTGCGCATGCAAGCATGTTTATAGTCGCACCAACATCAAAGGTCATTAGCGACTATCTAATTGAGTAACTGATTTGCTGTTTAGTCCAGTTTGCTAATTTAGGGTACATGAAAACACACAACACAGACCGAAGCCAGGAATGGATCCCCGGACCTCTGTGATGCGAGGCTGTGACGCTAGACCACAGAGGTGGCCAGAAATAACATACTTGTGGGCATATTGTACATTCTCAGACTGATATATAAAATTATTGTACTTATTGATGTTCTCTGCAACTAAAGGAAAGATATAATATCAAGTATTTTCCTATTTAGAGAAAGGAGATCCTTATCTGATCTTAGAGATGAGCGATTTTTAATCTTATTTTCATGAAGTCTCCATTGGTTAAAATAAATTCATGTGCCATTCAACTGGCTTAAAAATTTCAGGAGTGCGCTAGGTTTAATTAGTATTTGGAAACTTTTGAAGAATGGTTTACAACTAGATTTATAATACGAATTAGAAATTACGATTATTGTACATAAATATTTCGAGTGCGTGCCCGATGTAATTCATACTGGTTCGAAGGTACGTCGAGCTTACGCAACATCTGGAACTCTTAGTTAATAAGGACCATCTGTCCCATCAGTAATTTAGCTTCTATAAGGGGAAATATGATATGAAATGATCTGGACCAATTCATTGCGGCAATGTGCTCTTGGTCGGAGCTGCCCTTCTATGAATCATCCCTGGGTTGTCCCAGCGTTTGCAAAGATTTTCTGTGACTAATTTCTCTTGCTCACTACGGATGTGAGATTCACTGGTCTATAATTACGCATTTCGAAACGGGAACGCGATGTTCCACTGTTGCCTCTCTCCGGAAAACGGAACAGCTTCATTACTTGGAATTTCAATACTCTTGACTGCGTTACCACAGATTCCCCAATAATCTTATACATTTATATAGTTTATAATTACGAATGTCCTATTTCATCTTTGGACTTAAACTTAAACTCTTCTTAGGAACACATACCGGAGAGTAACGTAGGAGTACCGGTGGAGTGAGAAACTGTTTGGTACTATTAGGAAACTTAGAAAATAATCCAGAAATATAACTTTGATATTAAGCTGACGTTAAGTTTAAATAAAATATGTAAAACAGACAAAAATGATAGTAATTTTTATTTAATGCAATTAAATTACAGAATTACATCTCATGAAAGAACACTAAAATGAGTGGAACGTTTCAGCCAAGCTTTGGGAACTCATCAGGTACTATATTAATCAATACAAATAAAAGGTAATTGATGTTTTTTATGTTGGGTATCGGGCTTTATGAACGTGATCCTGAAAAAGGCAACTTCGCTTTAATAGCATAGAACGGGAATTGAAAAGGAGGTTGTGGAAGGTAGAGCAAGGTAGTCAAGGGTTGACTAGGGCCTCCGAACTATAGTTTAAGGATCCTACCTGGTGATTTACTTAAAAGAGATGCAGGGATAACCCTGCATCAGGTAGGACGAGCTATTATATGCTATTCTCACGCCCTTCCGAATGCTGTGGAATCGAAGCATTCCCTTCACCGCGTCTACGAGTTTTAGGAGGCAGTTGGCCAGCTGATCCAATGGAATCAGCGGGAAACTCTCACCGTATGCTCAATGTCTTCGATCCCAGAACATATACCTCCTAAAAGAGATGAATGTATCTCGGCAGATGGGAGAACGTGTTATCACCGAGGGTAGGTACCATTATCACTCTATGAAGTAATAACTGGGTGGGAGAGCTTCCACAAGCATTCTCCGGCCCCATGGGCGTCCCTATACTATTCATCCGATAGGCGTAAAAATTTTGATCTTTAGTGGAGTTCACCCCGAAGAAGATTTCTGACAATATTTTGAAGATGTAGGTTCCTTTCTTCTTCCCTTCCAGACAAAAGAGGTCCAACATCAATCATTGGCGACGTCATGTTTGTCCCTCATGGACACCTCTACCAATCATCCGATTGACATGAAACTTTGGTGTTTTGTAGTGTTCAGAACAAAAAAGATATCATTCCACCTTTCAGGATATTTAGATTCCTTCAATCCGTTTCAGGCTAAAAAAGGCCCTATCGTAAAGACGTATAGAACTTGTAGCAGTATAGATTATGATCTCACTGTCAAGCGAAATGATTATATACTAAGATTTTGTGTGAGTAATGATACTTTCTAAATATTTTTCGTAAGCGACTACGTATGTACGCACTTATGTAAGATACCACTAGATTTCTTGACTCGATTGAAAATATGAGTCATCGAGGTTGTTTCAATGAAATTCATTTCTCAAAAAACAGTGGGTGTGAAAAGATAAATTTTCAAAAAAGGTGATGCTCCCGCTGATGGTTAAATCACGTGTTGACAGAAATATCACTGCCGAATTAAATACTGAAACAGGCATCGCCGGGCACTCAGATTTAAAACAATAAAGTGAAGACCTATATTATATATCTATAAAAAAAGTTTATGGAATACAGAAAAACCTCTTTTTTGTATTCCGTAGACTTAATTAAATCAATAGATTTTTATCAACTAGTATAGTAAAGGATGTTCATTAATATAGGTATACATTAAATCTATGGAATGTAACGAAAACTCATACTTTTCCTCCCATGCATATAATTTAGGTGTGATTTATTTGATAATTAAGTACTTGATGAGGTCTCAAGGATGGATCGAAACAATGTACTCCTTTCACTGTATTTGTCTATTTCAATTACATAAAATTCTAATTATTCCATATTTTATTTTATTTAATCCAGAAACGTAAAACGGCCCTTTACGATGAATAATGTTGAAGTGTTTTTGAAACATTTACACATTGAGTGCAAACTAGTCTTTGTGACTCTTAACGAAGTCGAATCCAACATATCTCATGAAGGCTTTAACATCACTCTTAGGAATTTGATAAGATATTTTTTGTTCAGAAAGATATCAATCAACTTAATTGTATTTCATTTTTTAAATATATCAAACTACACCAGTAAATTATAAAGTAAAATTCTCTTAATTGTAATATCATTGATTAGTTACTATAAATTAAATTAAATAAATTAACGACCAGATACAGTCAAAGTTTTGAATTTAATCTACTCGACGTGTCGTCAGTATACTTGGGACTTACTCAGGTAATGGTACTACAAAAATTATACACTAATTTTTTTTAAAATATCAGTATCTTAACACGAATAGTAATAATAAATTAAAATAAAACTTACGATTGTGAAATTTTCATGAAAACAAGATGCCAAATATATAAAAATTCAAGCTTGACTACCTACAACGGCAGCTTACAAGATACAAGAAAACATAGAAACAATATAATTTATACAATTAAACCTAATAAATATTCAAAATAAACACAAATTACAATATATCATACAACAACCTATCAATTCAACCTTAATCTAATAATAAAATTTAATGAAACTTAAAATAAGAAATTTCTCAATTTTATACCACATATTTTAAAAAACAATAATAAAAATATTAAAAGTTAAAAAAATAAGGGAAAATAAATATAAGTCAGTTTTAAAGATATCGTTTTGTAAATTAATTTTTCATACATGATATTTAAGATATATAACGTTTAAATAAATTTTGCTCAAAACCTAAAATATAAACATTATCCCAATCATACTAATGACATTCCACTAATCTATGTATCGTGATAACAGTATCGCTCAAGGTTTATGAAAAAATATATTTTACGTAATGTTATTTATAAATTTAATTGTTTTCAACTTAATTGTTAATAATGCTAAATATGGCAAAGTAAACGTGGAACTATATTGAAAGAGCATAAAAATAAACCGTTTATAGACCAAAAGAAATCCCATCTCGCCTTAATTGACTTCTAATCCATAACTGATATCCATTTAGACTGTACCAAACCAAGAATGAACTTGTAATATATATTTTAAGGAACACCTACTTCAGTGATTTTTCTAGGTTAGAACGGAATCTACAGATAGATGAGGAAGCGTGGTTTTGAGTTATTTCCGCCACATCTCTGAATGTGTCATCTACTCAACCTTGATCTTATTTCAAATTAATTGGAGTTATTACTATTTTGATTTGGATTTTCGAGATAAATAAAACAACTATGTCACAATTTTTGACGTTACGTTCTAAATTGCAGCCGATACTGTCTGCTCTTCAAATTAGTAGACGTTGTACACACTTTTATGATACACAGAGATCCACCTCTAAGTGAGAGGGACGTAGACGTCCATCTTGCATGGACATTAATGACGGTCTTGTGTTTGTAACACGTCTGGATGCAAAATTCCACAAAATCGAAAGGTACTTAACTCTCCCAAAGGAATGTACCTAAGGACAAAATTCTAATATACCAGCTATGTGCCCGGTCTTGCCCGGTAATACATTTATATACTGCGGCATTTAATTCAACAGTAATCTCTTTGTCAACGCATGATTAAACCATTCGACACATCACGCTTCCTATCATCATGTTGACATTACAGAGATATGGTATCATATCCGGAATCCAGAAAATAACTAGTTTGAATAAATGGTTAAACATGTCGGAATATTTACTCTAGAGATCGTACTTCAGATTACATCTTGTGCTAAATCCTTATATATTTGAAGAATGCGTCCTTTACGGCAGATTTCATTAAGAAATAATATTGTGAAAATTACCGTCTGAATATATATATATATATATATATATATATTGCTCCTTTAAAACCTTATATTGTCTGACAAACAAAAAGTAAAATTATATAATTGCGTCTCGACATTAGTTTAGGTCTTATAAAACACATTACTTCGAAACAAATTTTCATAAAAACGTATAGAAATAAAAATATAATCATACAAGTTACAGCAAAGAATAGCGAATACAATTTATATGTTGGGTATCAAGTATTAAAATTTACATTTACAGGTGTTTTGAAAGTTATAGATTTTATTTCATCTTGTCTCCATAAGATTATTCCATGCTTATCTTCTCGCTTACAACAAACATTTTCTTACCTATTAGTAATATTCCTAGTAAAAAAAGTAAGGTAAATTAGTGGAACCTGGAATTAATGTTTCACTTTTTCAAATCTCGGATGATAATTCAAGATACCCTCAAAGCTATTTAGCCCTTCAGAGAAAATTTGTCCAGCTTTTTTCCATGTAAACGGAACAAAATTATTGTTCAAGAAGTTAAAAATCAGGTTTTTGAACTTCCCCAATTGTCGTCTCAATATGGCTGGCAGTTATCTGTTTGGTAATACCAGAAAAACGTCTTGCTGTTGTAGGAAATTTTCATCCAAATCAGTCAGACCGTTTCCTGTTTAAATGCGAACAAAATGTACGCGATAGGAAGTCTAATTTTTATAAATTAACATTGTAAAATGAAATATAGGACACGAATAATGTTATCACCAAGTGAGCTTCAGAAAATTTGTTTCACGATTAGAGAACTTTAGTTTTAGATACCCTAAAGCACGAAAGGTTTAAATATATGCAACTAATTTAATTTATGTCAATATTATATATACCGTAAATAATTGAAATTTTATTTTGGCGGTCTTTGTAATGATTCAAGAACTTTCTCATCGCGGAATAAGTTCAGTATCTAAATTAGCTACATATGGAACGTCAATAAAAATTCAATTAAAATTTTTTGCCAACAGTCAACAGACTGGTTTGATGCAGGCGTCTTGTGCTTAATTTCATCTCCACATAACTATTGTAGCCCATGTCCCGCAAGATTTGTGGTAACTACCTTACAAACATCTCCCTAACACTAATGTAAAGAGTCCTTCGGGACTCAAAAGTTTGGTTATTAGGCTTTCCCTTCCTTTAGTCAGTGTCATCCATAGTTATCTCTCCTCAACAATTTTATTTTGATTTGTTATTCTCACTCTATCAACCCATTCAACTTTTATGAACTTTATAGGCACTGTAGATTGCCCAAGTGTCGCTCCCATATATCTTGCTGCTCACAAATAACTGTAGAAATGATTTCCTATTCTCCAAGCTTATATTAGATGTAAAAAAATCTTTCTTTTGCGAAAACTCTCTTGTCTTGTGATTTCTTTATATACTTAGTTTTTACTTCAATGGTTATTCTACAGCTAAGATGAAAAAAAAATCATCTGCTTTGTCCAAGTATAATTTTTAAAACGATTTAGTTTGCATTGTTACTCCTTTTTTTTGCAACTATACTCCAGTACTTAAGTTTTGTTTCAATTAATGCTCATACTGTACTCTGTTTTCAAGTTGATGTTCATGCCATTTAACATGTCTTCCAAATCATCTGTGACTCTGATAATATTACAATACCGTCAGATAACCTCAGTGTCTTAATTTATTCTCCTTTAACCATGACATATTTTCCAAATTACTCATTACCCTTCATTGTTTGTCCAATGTAGAGATAAAATAGCATACGCGTCAGACTGCAACCGTTGTCTTACTCCCTTCTTTTCGTGTCAATTAAGACGAAGGAAGTTAAAAAGAAATATAGAAAAGGAATCATACTGAAAGGATAATAATAAAAGTAAGGTTTGCCGAGTGATATTGTAGTATTATGGGAGTCAGAAGGAGACTTGGAAACCATAATAATAAATGGGATGAACGTGGTCCTGGAGAAAAAGTAAAACAAGGATTTAGAGGGAAAACCAAGGTAATGTAGTGTAATATGGGAAATAGTGGGATAAAAAAGGGTATTAGATTGGGAAGGTATGTTCCGAAGGAAGTTAAGAGAAGCGTAATAAATAGGGATGGTAGAAGTATAGTAGAGATAAAGAATAGCGTAGCACAGGCAAGGAAGGCTTTCGCAAAAAGAGGAATTTACTAAGTATGAATATTAGTAAATCATTACTAAAATGTTCGTATGGAATGTTGCGTTATATGGGTGTCAAAAGAGAAGAAACAACAATATGGAGTACTTTGACCAAGAAAAGTGATAGATTAATATGCCACATGGAAGTGTGTGGGGTAAGAACAGAAGAGGGAGGCGAAGGATGGAATCCTCTAAGTAAATTAGGGAGGGATGGGATGCGGTAGTTATCTAGAAATGAAAAGGTTGGTACAGAATAGATTAGCATGGAGGGTTGCATTAGACCAGTTTAAGGACTGAAAACTTCAACTCAACACACTACTGTATGACGTTTGTAGATGTAGGCAGGACTTCGCGGTTTTTATTTCAATTATTTTCGAAATCGTAAGAACCTTTTTCCAAAGGTTCAAAAGATATAAAGTGAATCTGTTTTTCCTCAACGTGTTCTCTATATTGGAACGGAGTATGTCGCAGCCCTGATCTTGTCCCAACTAATATTTCCTATAACTTTCCTTGATCTGTACATAATTACTGTCAGGATTTTGCAAGAATGAGTTAATAAATTAATAGTCCTATTATATTCAGCACTTGCCTTCTTCGCTACTTGCACAGTAGAATGGCATTATTTTAAAAAACTGATAGAACTCCTCCTGCCTGCTAATTTTTAGAAACAATTTAAAATACATTGTTTCGTTGTGTCAGGATTGAGATCATAAGTATTTAACAATATGTTAAAACAAAACCCTGTGTTCTATAATTTATTTATAATATTAATTAAGTGTACCATGGTTCATTAAATTAAAGGGTTTCATTTTTTCCCTCCATTTAATAGTTGTGCAGATTCCATATCAACATCAACTTAAATGGGCGTGAAAAAAAGAATTAAATATGTTCCCCTTATTTATTTTACGTAATTGCTTTTCCACGTCTAGACAGAGCTGCAAGCAGAAGTTGTCTTGGCCTAGAAAGGTTATTCGGCCGAAAGTTCGAGGACCGAAGGAAGGACACGCACGCTGCCAAAGGCTGACAGACAAATTTCCTTCGTCATACCTTTAACCCGTTATCTAAACGGTATCGGTTTGCTATTTAGTACTTTAAAGCTACCGTGTTAGTGTTTTATCGTGACAAGCACACCTATCAGAGTTGTGTTCATTTATACAATAGCGTTTACAATTACATGTTGTTGTGGTCGTATTCAATCTTAAGACTGGTTATATGCCAACCTATCTTGCACAAGACTTTTCATTTCCATAAAAGTAGCACATCCCACATACTCATTAATCAGCTTAGCGTATTCCACCCTTATCTTCCCTCTTCTGCTCTTACCTTACACACTTCTCTTTAATGCCTCATGTCTTAAAACGTGGCTTATTAATCTATCCCTTCTCTTGGCCAACGACCTCCATATTTTTCGCTCTTCCCCTATTTCGTTTAGAACTTTCCCGTTAGTGATTCCTCTGTTTCGCCAAAGCCATCCTTGCCTATGCTATCCTACTCTTCATCTCTACTATACTTCTACCATCCCCAGTTATTACTCCTCCCATGTAGCTTTCTTCAAAATATCCCTTCTCAATCTAACATCCTTTGTTATTCCTTTGGTAGAGGTTATGTATAAGTCTCCTTTCACGATATTTTATTCCTTTGCTCTTCAAAATACTTAATAATGTGTTCTTGTACAAATGCATGAAGTAGGCCTGATTATTCTTAACCTATATTCTAAAATTAGACGCAAAGCCAATATTTATATTTAATCTTCCTTCCTCCTATATACTATTTTCATTAATGTTATGCACCCATGAGATACTAAACTAATTGTCCTGTGTTGTTCGCATCTATCAATCCCAGTCTTCTTCGGTATGGGAATAGTTGTTTTTACTAAAATCTTCTGGGATTCTTCCAAATTCGTAGATTTTGCAAACTATCATGCACAGTCATGATATTGCTTCTTCGCCCGACGATCTTATCAACTCCACTGGAATGTTATCAATTCCTGGCGCTTTACAATTGCTCAGGTCTGTCAGCACCCTATCAAACTCCGACCTTAAAAATTTGTCCCCCAACTCTTAATAATCCACACTCTCTTCTTCTTCTGTTACTGGCTGATCTAGATTTCTTCCCCGTGATCCTGCCTTTCTAATATTCCTTCCATCTTTCCGCCGTTTCTTTTTTATCTATAATTGGCTTCCCATCGGCTGTCCTGATGTTCTTACTAATAATTTAATAATTTCTCTCTCTCTCTCTCTCTCTCTCTCTCTCTCTCTCTCTCTCTCTCTCTCTCTCTCTCTCTCTCTCTGTGTGTGTGTGTGAATGTTTCTTTCATTTTAATATAAGCTGCGTCTATTTTTCCTTTCACCATGAAATCTTCAATCGCTTTGCATTTCTCTTGTAGCCAAGATTCTTTGGCTGCTTTGCACTTCCTATCTATGTCATTCTTCAAGCCTATGTAAGCTACTTTACCATTTTTATTTCTCGCGTTTCTATATTTACGCCTTTCACTAATCATTTTTATTATTTCTCGAGTTATACATGCTTTTCTCTTGGTCTGAGTTATTATTCCTATTTTTTCGTCCGCTTCTCTGGTCATTTTTTCTTCAAGGCGGCCCATGTCTCCTCTATATTGTTTCTTTATTCAAGAGTGTACATTTCTGTTCTATTTGCGCTTTCTTTATCCTTTCTCTTCCAATACACTCTCGATATCTTCTTTGAAACTCTGAAGCATCTTCTGTTATTTCAGTTTTTCTAATTCCCATCTTTTCGTTTTAATTCCTTCCTTGAGTTCGTTCATTTTCAGCAGATTATGGTCGGAGTTTATAACTGCTCCTATATCTTTGTTTCATCATTAATTACTCAAATTGGTACCGGCTTCTTCCATGTGTAGTCTTCTTTCCTGATATCTAAACCGAAACTTCATATCGTGTCAGTAAACACCTGGGAGGTAGCCCAAATCTCTTAACCATAGTTAACGAATGATTCTTTTCAGTTGATATGATTTATAAAATAAATAGAGACAATTTATAATGAAATTAGAAAAAATATTTCTAACGCCATCAAAGTCAAACCAGCGACAAGACACTGATTTGTGAAATATAAAGAGTGGAATGATTTAACACACGTATGAGTGGCTATGAATATCCATACATTTTTCCTAGTAGAAAATATGGGAAATGTGATATCTGAAAGATCGTTTAGAATTAAGATGTTTATAATAAAGGTAGGGTATTGAAATAGGAGGTGCATGAATAGGAAGCGCTTAATTGATTCTAAGGTAGCTTGTGGAAAAATAATATCTATGACTAGAAGATAATAAATTTCTAGTATAAAACGCGGCTATATTTAATGATGTGAATAGGATTCCAGGAAAGGAAGAAAACTTAACCTTGTGGACGGTGAAATGAAGATAACTGTTGTCAATCGCTGATTACAAACACGAAATATTTTATTCCGTCTTGCATAAGGAAGCAGATTGGATGATTGCAACGAATTTGTCGCAGTTGAAGTAGTAACGGGGAAATCTATGCACTATTATCAAATGACAGTGTTGTAAGAAGTAATTACGTTAAGAGTGATCATAAGACACACAAACGTTAATGAAAGTTCTCACAAAAGCATAACTATTAAAAGGAATAAAGGGAGAAGAGAATTAGAATAATTCCAAATTTCCAAAAGCAAGCCCATCCAAGTAATATTTACAAAAATATGAACTCCTAGGATGGCTTATATATATATATATATATATATATGTTTGTGTGTGTGTATTTTCCCGATATGCGTAAATTAATGGAGCAAACTTGCTGCACGTATGGTTTACATTCTGCTAACAAGAAGAATTCCCTAGCACCCATTGGGGTGATAATAATAAGTAAATCGTACAATAATGTGAAAACTAAGATATTAGTATGGAATAAAATAGTTTTGAAGATCAACGAGACTATCGAATCAGTGTAAGGACCCGACTCCTTTGTCGTTATAAAGCTAGTAGAGTCATTACCGATGTAGTTTCTATGCTCGATACTTAAAGACCTGGGGAAAGGGGTATCTATATTGCTAGGCTATGGGGGGTGGGGTAGCAAAAATAATAGAAAAACAAACAAATCGGTGTCAAATTACAAATTTTGGGGGATTTTAAGTTCATTTGCAACCGTCGCTAGGGTTGTAGGGAGCAATTAAAAAAATTATTTATACAAGAAGTCCAATATTAGTGTCGAATTCAATATTTTCGGGATACCTGAGTTAAACGTTGATGCAATTAATGCTTAAAAACACCAAGTTATAAAATGCCCGAAATGACAGACAATTTTGGGGGCAGCTCACTTGATTGACAACAGTACTATGTTATTTAGTACAATCGAAGAATATAACGACCGAGGTATATGACAAATTCGTTTGTTGAGGCCGCTGAGCCGAAGAGCGGGACTCTCCATGCCGATTAAATTAAAGTTCAGACACCATCGGAGTGGGAGAGGAGAGGTTGAGAAATTATACAAAAGGGTTCATATTACCGACGTCACTGAGATGCACGGTACTATCCAGTCACATGTTCAACTGCTGTCGGTATGCGACGGGGTGATTAGGGGTTAATACATAAAATTTTCGAAAATATCCGAAAACGTTGTGTAAAATGAATTCCTTACCTCAACATAACCTGTAGGATCCATCCTGGCGGTTAGTCTGAGGCTAGCGGTTATCCATCCTACAGGTTATCTACCCTAGCGGTTTGTCTGCGGTGGATAACCTCCGCCAGGTTGGATAAGTGAAATAATAAGAATTACAAAAGCTGTCAGCAAACCAATGACTTCAGTATTACTGATGCATGGAATGTTTTTCGCCATTATCATGGTAAATTGCATACAATTTGCAGCAAGAACAAGGCTCCGGAGACAAATTAATAATCAATTTCCTGCTAATTTCTTAGCGTTTCAATTTCATCATTCGAAACAAAGACCAACTACACCTATCACAAATGAATAATTTGCGTGGCTTGTGGAAAAACTTAAGTTCCAAACTAGAGAGTGTAGAACGTAGTTCCGCGCGTTTCTTCAGGAGGAATCTGAAGGAGATACGTTAGAACGCAGCAGCAGTACGCACTGCGCTCAAATTTTACAAGTCGTTTATAAAAGCCGAAACGGAAGCTTTACACGTTGCAACCTAGTTTCCAAAATACACTTGAGATATATTAATCAGCCTAAAGGAAGCCGAAGCGTGATAAGATGCAACTGGTCGACGGCCTCAAACAATAAACTTTCCAAGTTATTGACCTCGAATGACTAAGACAACGCAGTATGACACGAAATAATCTTCAAGATAAGCAACAGGGAAAGTGCGATACGAGTTAAAATCGGGAACAGTAGGAACAGAGTAAAATAATTAAATTAAATATAAAAGTACTGAAAATTTTAATCTGCAAGCTATCGTGATGATGCATAATCGTATGAGATAAGGCCGTGAGTGAAACTCTTTCTAAAATAAATACTGACAATTATAACACTTGTCTGAATACATTATGATTATATTATTAATATTTAAAGATTATGTACAATTTCTTCTTTATTTTTACAAAAAGATTCAGCAATAAATAATTTGACCTATTATAACAAAACGGATTTGATAAATGATTGTGTAAAAGTGAAAATGATGAAATAATTAATCACATTATCCCAGGATCAATGCCACTTGTAAGGTATTTGGAGAAAAGACAGCGTTATTGAGAAAATTTATCCCAATATATTCAATGAAATTTAAAAAAAATAATATTTATCTTACAAAAACGTATTGATTTAACAATTGATGACCTTTTACAGACCTTTATTATAAGATTTACTTGTAACAACGTTTCGGCATGTTTTTATGCCTTCCTCTGGTTTTTTTCCTCCCTGTAGAGGAAAATGTACAGAAAATTAACCCTATGGCGGTGAAATTGAAACAGATTTTTTAAACACACATGAAAATAAAAACTTACCACAACAATGCCAAAACATAAATAAAATTTCATCAGAAGTACAACAATATGGTAGAGAAATTCTTGATTTTGAACAAAATTTATACAAAAGGAACTTATCTGAAATGATACACTTTAGAACCACTAAAGAACGCTCAATTCGCAAAATGACACGAGTAATTTAAGTTATACTTATAACACGTTATTTTCTCAATTTTTTATTATTACATATCATTTTTATTGTATTCCTACCGAATGATAGAAGAGGAATTTGCTTTGGTGACGCAGAAACCCTCTTAATCCAATAATTTGCGAACGACCTGGGAACTATCATTTACGATGACGCAACTGACCTTTGGAACTTGTGGTCTTGTTGGCTCCGCGTCATACGTCAGACCCACTGGAATATAATAACATTATATTATTAATGTAATTTAGTAGCTCACTTGGTGATTGATTTAGCTGGATTTTTCCCATTCCGAACTGGAATGTATGACCACCCCTCGACCGTGATTAGTGCGCAACTAGTGACGTCATGGTGTACTACTACATATAAGTATACAATTGAAAATGCATTGAAATTTACTAAGATTTTCTGATAAATTTGCGCAGGTGCACTTGTCTTGAAAACGTTACCAGAACCATCTCTCAAAAATTGTTAGTCCTTACCGCATTCATAACAGTAAAAGAGCACCTGTAGAACAGAAAGTGAAGAACTCTGTCATTATTAATTAAATATGTAATTACTATCCAATTTACTCCCCACGGTCAATGGTCTTCCGCTGTTCCGCAAAATTCCTCAAAATTAAAAACGAAATTATGAAAGCCAACGAATAGAAACAATCCATAATATTCACTTGTCCTCAGATTACATTATAAGATCCTTTGCAAAGATCCTTTTTACTAAATATACTCACGAGTAAAAAAGATAAAATCTTGAACATTAATGACAAAACTGTACTTCAAATGAATGAAAATCTTTTACTAAGTTAGATATATTTGAATGATAAAATCTTTAAATTAATTTAAAAACTGTATTTGGAATGAAGTAAATATTTTACTAAATTGCAAATATCTCAATAATTAAATATTAATATAATTTATTCGCGGAAAATGAGGCGGTTAATATTTCCGACGGGATCGTCGGTAATGGGTGTGGCTTGTACTTATCGGGGTCTATTTCCCCCGTTAGTCGAAGAACTTGTGAAAGACCTGGGGACGATCCTTTAAGATTTAAAAAAGAAATAATGTATTGAAATTGCAATCAGAATAACAGCTATTTTTGATGTCTTGGAAATGTCCTGATGGGGTCCTCTCCTCTCCAGCGATCAGATCCCTATTACCCCCTACTTTGAGATCAGCATTGGTTGTATAAGACGGTTGGTATGGCTTTCCAGTTTCTTGTGGTGTTTATTGGCTCTCTCTTGAATAGCATCCTGGATGAAAGGTATGTCTCGGTCGTGGTGTATAGTTTGATTGCTCACATACCATGGAGCATCTACCATAGCTCTGAGGATTTTTGACTGTGCCGTCTGTATTATAGCAGTGTTGGGCAAGGACATCCTCACAGCTCGATTCCGATTGTTCATATAGACTTAATAATGGTTTGGTATAAAGTGATTTTGTTCTCTAACGAGAGTTTTGATCTCCTACCGAGTAGCCAGTATAGTTCTCGAAAACGCATGTCCATTTGTTTTTTTTTTCTCTTTTGTATATGCACTTTCCAGTTTAATTTTGAGTCCAGATGGATTCCGAGACATTTTACAAGCGTTGATACCGCTAGATGTTTGTTGTTTATAGTTACTGGTGGGCATTGTTGTTTTCGTAAAGTGAACGTAACCTGTAAGGATTTTGTCTCGTTCATTTTGACTTTCCATTTATCTGTCTTCCTGAATTAAATTAAGATGATCTTGTAAAAGTGCACTTGCTGTAATTGGATCTTCATTAATAGCCATAATAACCGCGTCGTCAGCGAATGTCCCTGTAATTGTACTAGTGGCTGAGGGGAGGGAAGTTCGTAAGTATATATTAAATACAAGATGTGCGCAAGGACATTTCCTTGTGGAACGCCTGCTTTGATTACGTGAAAGTTTCGCCGTTTACTCTAGTTCTGAATTTGCGGTTCTCCAGGTATGATGTCAGTAGGTTCTAGTAACTGTTCGATTTTATATAGCAGATCTGGATGGCAGACCCTGTCAAATGCCTGACTCACATCAAGGAATGCTGCTGAACAGTACTTTTTGCCATCAAGAGACTCTTGTATAGTAGTAAGCTATACTATGACATTGTTGGATATTAGAGTGCTTAGATCGAAAGCCATATTGATGATCTGTGTATGTAATACGATGGAGTAGTAACCGTTCTAATAGTTTTGCCACAGTTGATTGGTTTAGGTATTAAAATAATTTAAGATTTGGCGGCCAGTGATGACCTTTATTCTCATGTAAGTCACTCCCCCAGCTCTACGGTTTCAATACCTCATTGCATACATACTTGTGATTTGTATCCAGAGAATGACTCGAGATAAATTAGTTCCGATAAATCCGGAAATTCATTATCAAACATATTTTCAAGAATGAATTTATTGGTATGGGTCAAACAATCGTGTTGCTTAATGTATGCGGATATGCTAATAAGAACTTCCGGGCACGATGCGTCATGTGACCGACAGCAATGTACGAGATATGAGAAACTCGGTCATCCAGCACAGCAGTGTAGGTCGCTGGAGCATCACGCTGACCGTATTCCCGTTTAAAATGTAAGCCAGCACTTACGTAACATTCGCGTTTCATTTGGCTTTCATCTGACAAAACGAAAATTCTTCGAAATTTTAAAATCCTTTTACGGCGTCCGATGTACTATGGCTCAGAAGCCGGATAACATTTAGCTCAGATCACTTGCTTTATTTTATCGGGCATGTAGGCTGTCTGTCAACAGTTTTATCAGTTACCCGCTGCCCTGCCTATGTTCTAAGAGTTAGTAGGCAATGACCAGAAAGAACACAATAAAATTACAATCGCCGCGGCGTTCTAGAGGCGGAATTGAACTGTGTCCTAGAGATCCCAAGAACAGAAAAATCTTTATATTGTAGCGAAGTAGGGCCCCTCCCTAATTTTATTCGAATTATGGGATTTTTAAATGATCTAAAGGTTCAAAAAAAACATTATGGCTCGGTGACAGGCAGGCAAGAAGTGGCTTTTCCCGGCGCCAGGCTGCCGGACCGGGGACATGCCTGTCTGCGGATTTATAATATTAAGCTTGTTTTTCTGAAGGAACATTCACCCTTCACAATTTACGAAGGACAATGTTTTCTATGTCATCGAAAATTTCCCGCGCTGGACGAAGGATTCATGAGAATTGGCGGAACAAACATCACGTGGGATAGCGTTTTCCTTTGAAGAAGGGATATAAAAATTTAGGTGAGAGGTGAGAAGCCGAAAAATATTGAGAGAATGGTTATAGACGTTGAGAAGGCGCGGAGGTAGAGAGGAGTGTTGATCATGACGTTGATAAGGCTAGGGGGCATAGAAGAAGGGTTGTTGAAGGCGACGAGGCAGAGGAGGTGTGAATTGTTGCTCTTTAGTGAGAATTTATTGAGAACAAAAAAGAAGTCAGAGGGAAGAACGAAGCAAACTGGGTTTTCCTCAATCACTAGCAGTACCAGGTTCATCCCACTTTCCGCTGACAGAGGGAAAATCTACCATTCAACCCTAATGAAGAAGTAAGTTCCGGTTGCCTAGTAACCTGAATCAAGACACAAATGAAGATGGAACAGGATCGTCAAGTGAACGAAATCTCTGTTGCACCTGGTTACCCCAATAAGAAATTAACCCTGATATTTAAAAATCGTCCCCTTGAATTAATTTATTTGATTGTAATAGAGCGCAGGACTGCTTTTAAGTGACTGTTTTTTTATATAAATAAAATTATTATATTACATCTTAAAGCGCAAGTAATTTAATTATTTAATTTAAATATTGAATTTTTTTGTGTAAGGGGTAGAAAATGTACAATAACTATCATCTGCTACAGAATTTTTCTGTCTTATTATATTAATAGTTTTGCTTGTTCGTTATCTGGCGTGTTGGTGTGTCATGACTTTGAATCACCAGACGAAGACAACAAGAATTATTCCACTCATTTTTCTCCGTTAATTGGCAGCTTTTTTATCTAATTGAAACGATAGAAAATTCTATAATAAGTGAAATATCATGTGCAAAAATTGACTGATTTCTCGAAGGCTTGTGGAATATTAGCATGGAATGTAAAAATTGTTTTAAATGAAATTGAAAAATAATCATTAATAAACTCGAACACTGGGAAAACCTTTTTGTTGTTTTTATGTAAAACCTACGTATAGTTTTTTGACAAAATTAAATTTAGTGCTACATATGTATAGTTATATTTATGAACAAAAACTCTTAAAACCATATTTTTTCGCTTTACAATTATTGAAAATTAGTTATTTTTAACCTTGTTATCTGTTCATCTTATAGGATATATTCTTCAGGATATCTTTACGTGTCAGGCGATCGACTCGATTTCGATGAAACTTTCTATCGTTGTTAAAAAGAGGTTAACAAGGTTGTAAGCAATATCATTACACTCCCCGCAATTAATGGTGAACGAAATACTTCAACGAGGGTTTTGTTCACTTTATCACAAGTGGTAAATAACTTTCAGGCTATATTATGTGCTATTAAAAGTTAACATTGTCTCGTTCCGTTTTCCTTTTATTTTTATTGAGCATATATTGTCAAGTAAACAATGGCTTAGAGGTTTTTAGCGTAGGCGAGAAGATAGCAGTACGATAATTGTATGGAACCTTAAATTATTAGCAAATGAACCTTGATGGTATAACAATGCGTTATAAATAATGTGTTGAAGAAAGAAAATGAACCAAGCCCTATCCTATCAAGTTATGTACAATGTACCAAATTGAAAATGTCATTTATTAAACATTTTTTAAAGCTCTTTAGCAAAGTTATTATTAATATTAAATCACTAAAATAGGAACAGAAACAAACGTAATTAACTTAGAAACAGTAGAGGAAATGATTAAAATGGACACTAGAGTCGTTGGGATGAGTCTGATGTTCCCGATGCACATGTTCACGTGCGGGTTGTTGTTGATGTGGTATTCACACCTAAGAATGGTCTGATGCAACTCTCCATGCTAACCTATCTTGCACAACCCTTTTCATGACTGCATAACTACCCCATCTAACTACCACCCTGATCTGCTTGGCATATTCCATCCTTCACCTCCCTCTTCTGTTCGTACCCACACTCTTGTGTTTAATGCCAAGTTTACAAGACCATCATATCTTAAAACGTGGCTTATTAATCTATCACTTCTCTTGGTCAACGTCATCCATATTGTTCTCTCTTCCCTATTCTGCTTAGATCTGCTTTGTTAGTGATTCTATTCACCCATCTGATTTTCAGCATTCTCCTGTAGCACCACATTTCAAAGGCTTCTATTCTTTTCTTTTATGTAACTCCTACCGTCCACGTTTCGCACCAATATTACGCCACACTCCATACGAACACTTTTAGCATTGATTTCGTAATATTCACCTTAAGTAAATACCTCTTTTTTGCGAAAGCCTTCCTTACCTGCGCTATCCTCATGTTGTACTCTTACTGCAAGTCTTCTTCTGACTCCCATAATACTATAATAACGTCGGAAAAGCGTAGGGTTTTTATTTATTCTCCTTGCAGTATGATACCTTTTCCATACTCCGTTTTAACTTTCTTCATCGCTTGGTCTATATATATAAGTTAAACAGCACGGGCGATAGACTGTATCCTTGTCTTACACTTTCTTGATTTCTGCTTTCTTTTATTGATCTTCAATTCTAATCACTGCAGGCTGCCTTCTGTAGAGGTTATGGATAAGCCGCCTTTCTGGATATTTTATTCCTGTCCTCCTCAAAATCTTTAATTTCCACATTATCAAAGGCTTTTTCTTAATCTATAGTTCTAATTCTGTTCTCTAAAATTGGACGGACATTCAATATTGCTTCTCTTGTTCCTACATTTCTCTTGGAGCCAAGCCTCTTTGGCTGCTTCACACTTCCTATCTATCTCATTCTTCAAGCGGCTGTACTGCTCTTTACTATTTCTATCTATCGCGATTTTAAATGTACGTCTTTTATGAATAATATTTATTATTTCTTGTGTTTCCCATTTTTCCTTCCGCTGCTCTAGTCATTTCTTCCTTCAAGAGTGCCCATTTCTCTTCTATATTGTTTCTCTCTCCTTTCTCTATTAATCTACTCTTGATAACTTCCTTGAAACTCTGAAACACCTCCTGTTGCTCCCTTCTTTTTGTTTTGAATTATTATTGGAAAATGAACTCCCAAACACTTTTGAATAATCATATTTCGTACTCAATGTGGTAAAACTATTGTAACGCTTACCCTCTTCCTGCGAGGGAATGCCGGCCCGAGTGCCACTGCATATGCAGAATTGATATATATTAATGAGGGAGATGTAAGTGTACAACCTTCCATCCTGCGAGTCAAACTCCAATATACTCGTGTTTCCACACTCAACTGTCAACCGTCACTTGCTAACTGTCTAACCGTCTCTCTGCTACAACTTAATTCACTCCGACCAGTCTCTCGACACCAATCATAAACATCTGATATCCTCTCTCGCCGCTACTTATTTCATCCCGAGAACCATCTCCTGTCATCACCTACATGTATCTCACCACCAAAACGCACTGTCCTTCAGCACCATTTAATTACACCTGATAACCATCTCCCGCCACCACTTACACTCATCTGCCCTGCAAGCGATTTTTACTCCCCTTCCCACCCCCACTCCCTAAAACTTCGTCCATTATAATCTGGCCCTGACCACTACTCCATGACAACGACCCTCCAAAATCACAGAAACATTGACCTGATCTCGGTCTTGCAAAACAATGGCTAAGGGTCGTCTTTCATATGCGCCGAACTGTTTGTGTATTACAAATTCCGCTACAAGACCGACCGTACCCACAGTTCATTTACTAATACACTAAAGTTGACGTAAAGCCTAAAGGGTGAATTCAATATTAGAAGCTTTAGGATCATGCTTAAAGTATGAATTATAACCACTGCATAAAACACACGTAAAAAATGACGAAATCTGCCAAATATTTAATAGAAAAAGGTATTAATTATGCGTAATGTCGTTAATTATACTAATATTTAATGTAAAAAACAACTATATATAATTAATATAGTGTGAATAAAACCACAGAAGAGTTGTCTCAATATATTTATTCTGAGGACGTTTCGGCCATAGCCATTATCAACTGGATCTTTCCTCTTAGCGTCTTCTTTGCATATACTATCACACAACCATTGCGCTTGTTGTTGTCTTCCAAACTTATAAAGAAGACGCTAAGAGGAAAGATCCAGTTGATAATGGCTATGGTCGAAACGTCCTGAGAATAAATATATTGAGACAACTCTTCTGTGGTTTTATTCACACTATGCCGTTAATTATTTTAAATTGTCACTTGTACATATTTCGGTATTAAAAAAGTCTCGTATGCTATTGTCAAAAAATCTATTGCGTTATAATGAATAAAAAATATTTCCCTAAGTTTTTATCCCTCAATATTTTCTGTAGTTTGTATTCCTAGATATATTTAGGCAAAATACGAGTTTGAAATATCACGAGCTTCCGTTAAGTATTGGGCATGTTAAAGAGTGTTATAAATAAAACTGAATCATACGAACTTACGTATTTAAAACTATCTTTCGTGTTGTTATCATCATACTTCCATGTGCTTGTATTTCCTGGATATCATTCATCAATGGTGAGACTAGAGAACTGCAAACAAATTAACGCCCTATTGCGTGTATACATTCTTTTTTATTTTATTTAGATACCAAAAAATAAGCTGAGAGATTGACTCATAACACAAATAGATACGTGAGCAACCAGCTAACTTGAAACACCGACTTTGATGCAGCGATGCAAATACTGTCGGTGGAATTGAGACAGTCGACTGTCTGAGACTGGACTTAATTAGCTATACTGATACGTGGAGGCGTTGTGAAGCCTCCTCCTTAAGGCGGCGCTGCGCATTCCAACGTCGGTCGTCTGCTGGTTAATAATGTTAAGCCTCCAAAGTTCGTGTTGCAATATGAAAGCGGCGTTGTATGTCTCCTGGAAACACAGGAAATCGCAACATGTGAAGAAACGTTTTCATTATATGGACTCAAGACTACACGGACTGTTCGGTCTCGCTAAAAATGCCTCAAAAACGTTTGGAATTACAGATTAATACCAATTAATGAACATGTGAGTAGAAATTTCTCCATTAGTCACTATTCTATGGTTTTTGTTTAAATAAATGTTTATGTTGTTCTCTAATTTTGGACTTATTAAATAAAACTTGAAATATTTTAAAGCAAATTTCAACATATTTTATATTATTTCCAAAAGGATGCGGTACTTAGACGAACTTTATTCGAAACTACAAAATATTATTTAAGTAAATAATAAAAACTTTATATTTCATATTTAATTTTATTCAGAAATATATTCTATGAGACCCTGTATAGTACGATATTTAATTTTCTTTCTTCAGTAAATTTCAATTGCTTTACCCTCAATAGCGAAAAACAGTTGAAGCAGATTGTTTCACAAATTCGTTTCTGATTTAGGTAATAAACCTTCGTCAATATTCATATTTTCATTACACCCAAAATTTAAAATAACACACTACGATAAATATCTCATAAAAACATTTAAATAAGGCTTTATGACTATCTTATAAATTTAATGGGAATTGTCTTGTTAGTGTATTTCAAATAAAAGATGGTAACCCGTAAAATTGCGCTTTAGTTGCCATACTTAGTACTTTTTTCTATTTCACTTGCCTTACAAATAACCTGTTTATAATTATGTACTTACTGCGCCCAATATTCTTTATCTGAATTCTACATTGTTATCATGGACTGACTTGACTTGGTGCTTCAGTATATTCACAACTAACTACTTGTCACAATGTGGAAAACATTAATACTCCCTTACTGTTTTTCGTATACATTTTTCTATGGATCTAAATTTCAAGGAATTACAGTTTGTTCTGGAATAGAAAGTTTTGCGGTTTCATAATATTACTTACTGAATTGCTATTCTAATGAAGCTAAACATTTAGATTTCTTTTCTTAAACGGTCAATTTGTAGCTCAGAGGTTTGTTTTTTGCTCCTATGCTCTTACTTACCTCGTTCATGTCATCTCAATGAAACGGAATGATTCACTCTTTTCATCTATACTATTAACATCAACGAAAGAATTTTTTTAAGTGTTCGTTCAACGCTTTTAACATAACGGGGATCTGGCATCGTTGGCAACAAAGAGCAAAGAATTAACAATAAATCAAATAATGCATTGCTAAATAACATTTGGGCAGTATCAGTCACTGGAAGCAGCCGAGGTGCAAAATATTATCCTTTTGGATATATATTGTTATCAATTTAATATGTAAGTCTGTTTTATATATATTTTAGTAATTTAATTCAACACTGAACAACTTTTTGTAAGTAAATATTTGAAATTTAAATTTATAATACGTTGAAAATATTTTTTCTGTATTTGACTTCAGGATGATTGCCCTTTGTCTTATGAAATCTAATAATGTGGACGAAATGTCATAAATGTACTTTGTAGAGTGTGAAATACATAGTGTTCTTCAGAAATAATCAATTTACATTTACGTCAAAGAATTGAATCATTGAAAGAGGAAGAGAAATAGAATTCGCAGTAGACCTAAAACGTTGATTGGAAACAAAGCGGATAAGCTTTAAAACCAAACCTATACTCAAACTTTCATTAAAAATGAGACAGTCGTTTGGAACTATTTGGGGGTGGGGGGGGGGGTTAACAGGCTACAGGAAGGTGATCCTGAAACAGGTAACTCCCCTTTAATAGCATAGAAAGGGATTTGAAAATGGGGGGGTGGAGTACGGAAGGTAGAACAAGGTACCCAACGTTAACTAGGGCCCCCGGACTGTGGTTTAAGGATCCTACCTGGTGTTTCACCTAAAGAGATGCAGGGAAAACCCTAGAAAACCTGCATCAGGTAGGTCGGGCATTGGGCACTATTCTTACACCCTTCCGAATGACAGGAGACGAGTTTGATGTGGAATCGCAGCATTCCCTTCTCCATGTCTCCACCACTTTCAGGAGGCAGTTGGAGCTATATATATATATATATATATATATATAGAGAGAGAGAGAGAGAGAGAGAGAGAGAGATCCGATGACAGTTTGAGAGACAAATATATAAGCAATTGTATAGACAAAGGAATAATGTAATAAATTGTCCTAAAATCTGACAACACATAGACAGTAAAAAATAAAACTTAAAGAATATATATATATATATATATTGTAATGAATAATTACTTCATACAATTTTTATGTTTTTAATATAAAACGAGAATACAAAAAATACTATACAATTTTGTTGGTAGTACAATGTTAAAAGAAGGAAAACAACATTACATGGAGCCTTTATCTCAGGGTAAATCACGATAGGGAGATAAAATGGCAAATTATAATATATATTGGCAAGATTTAATGTTATTTTCGTAAAAGTTCGTATGTAATTTTTATTTAGCTTCCAATGTCCAGGTGAAAGTCGCAGAAATCTCTCTGTTCTCGCAGAGTTTTTCTTTTTACAATTACTGAACTTTCCTGAAAGAAAATCACTGTACTCTTCGTTTTAGAATTACTTCACTTTTTTGCTTCCAAAAGACGACCCTAGGAATATTCCTCTAACAATTATCTCGGTCGCAATCCTCACAGCTACTGTGTAAAATTTTCACAGACAGTCGGCAAAAGGTCACCCGGCAATAAATTATGTCAAACTTCTCCGCCCCTGGACACACCTCTTTACCGAGTCTGACCCCGCAAGACGTGGCAAAATACTCCACTCTGCCAAGTCTTTAAATTCTGAACAAATATTCTGGGTTCTCCACGACTTCAGGGAAGAAGCAAAACCAGGTTAACAATGGGGAAATTGAAAATTACTCTATTTTCATTATGTTAAATTTAAGTCATAAAGCGCCAATAACAGAGATGAAAATAAATTAGGTTCTTTTCTAGGAAGTAGTTGTTAACAGGCGGTTCATTACGGAAAACTGTGGACCGGAAATTAGGCTGGTTGGGACTGGAAAAGCGAGCCAAGGACTGCGTTCATAGCCTTGAATTACATAGATCTAGCGTTAGCTAAATAATCTGTTAATAGTGGAAAGGATTTGAGTCGCCTTCTTGAACCACTTATTGCAACGCAAATAAAAAGGCAAAGTTTTACCTCTGGTGCTAGAGACCCTTGATACATTTTACATGCGATAAATGATTAGACGTCTGTAAGTTCTATATTCGAAATTCTTTTAACAAAGGAAATTGACTTACTGCGTTATTTAAGGGTGGAGTATCTACTTTAAAATACTTCAGTTTTACTTTAAACGCGACTATCAATAAAACTCAACATTTTCAGACAGTTATTTGTTTTTTGAAAACTATAATTGAAACATGGTAATATAGGTATTGCAAAACATCCTGTTATTTTCAGAATTTGCGAAATGGAGTGACATTCATCGGACGGATTCGCAATTAATATAATTTCTAAAACTCAATCAATTATAATTTCTTCTGAATGTAAATGTATAATGTTTCATTTTTACCGGACCATTTCCAAACCATTTCGACAATAGAAAATTTTTTCATAGGCTCATTCAGAGTAGCAGTATGAATTCATCAACTTTTAGCTAAAACTTAAATACATTATACTACATTAAGTATATTTTACTTTGTTTGTCTAGTGAAATTTGGTTACTTCCGAAAAACAATCAAATTAAATTATAATGATGTATATACCCTTTGACTTTAAATTAGTCTCAATTTTTTAATTCAATAATAAATTTTATTTAATGGTATTATTACTATTTTCCAAAGGAGCTATTAGGATAACTACCACCTTCTTCAATATAAGTAAAAATCAAAACATATTACAACGTTTTCAAAACAAATATTTTTGAAATACAAGAAAAATTTCCGTCTATAAAATAATTTAAAATTGAAATGAACACTAACATTATACACACCTCCAATTAGGCCTCTAAATTTTTACTAAAATTATTTACGTGTAGTCTAGATTCATCTTTAATACACCGGTTCGTACAAGAAACGTGCCAAATCTACAGTAATCAAGAAAATTTAGCTTCGACCCAGAAATTAAAGAAAGAAACTATTTAACAAAAGTAAATGATTAAATCAAATGAAGAGAATGAACAAATGTAATTAATAAAATAAATTGTAAAGATGTTCAGTACACCATTTAAAAATAACCATGATATAGATTTTGATATTAGAATTTTACATAAACAATGTTGAAAAATATTAAAAACTAAACTTTTAGATATATATGGCAAAGTTTTGAATCTATGAGACATTTAGGTTAAATAATAGTCTTCACAACACTTTCATATCTCTATACCTAAAACGTTGATATTTTACAGTATTGACGGACGCATCGAATTCAACAATTAGGGATATAAATTTGACGAATGTGAGACAGGATTCTCAAAATGTATCCGGACCACAGGAACGATATCAAATACTGGATTTCCTTTAGTTTGACATGTTTTCTGTAGAATTTGGTACGTTTATAATAAAGCTAGATTCCGCGTAAAATTTTTTATTAAAAATTCAGAGACAAAATTGAAGGTATACAATAGAGTTAGTGTTCATTTTTTAAAATATTTTTATCAACAGTAAATTTTGTTTATATTAAAAAAATAATGATTTGAAGAATGAATATGAGATGATTGTTTTGAAAATAAATCAATACGTTTTCACTTCTTATATAGTTGAATATGGAACATTATGTCCTAAGCTCCTTTAGAAAATAGTAACGATATTATCAATGAATAGAAAAACTGTTACTGATTTGAAACCTAAGGGTATGCTATAATCAATCATATAAATATTTTTATCCTTGAATAATTTTTTTTGGATTTATTGCAATATTGACTCATTTGTTTTAGAAAACAGCAATAGCAGTATAGCACGTAATGGTTGGTTGAATGAGAAATATTCATTAACTTCTTGGCGTTATGTGATAGTTTAGCTTTTAAAGACTTTCCATTGACATGGAGGCAAATGCCTCACTGTACTCAGGTTGGCCATCATCCCAAAATATTTGGCTGGAAACCTAAATTCAGATACACGTATCCACCGGAAATCATCCTTCATCAAAAATATCTAGATCCTATTTCTCACCACTCAAATGTCCAATCCTAGAACAGGTGCAATTCGAAGCTTGTCGGTATTAAGTAGGTAAAATCCGCCTGTTCTCTCTTAAAAATTAAACTCAGCGTCAAACGTGTAACGCCTTTCGGTTACGTACAAAGTAATTTAGGAAAAAAAATCCATTCTTAAACCAGTGCTGATGAGGGCCTCGGCCTCCACAACGCCAAAAGGCTCGGTGTCCTCTTAACAATGACCTACTGGTGCACAGATAAGGGGAACACTGACCCAAATCTGTTATCATTAAAAGGATTAATTGATATTTAATCGTAAAATCTCAACTGAGCAAGGTTGGCGAATATCGCAAAGGTTCGTGAACCGCCGGCCGAAGTTACCCTTGTGTGTGTTGACGCTTGCAGCCGCCAGGGCCGCTTGTGGCGCGAGTTGGTGACGTCACGCCGCTGAGGGTCCGCAGATCTGCGATGGCGGCCCTCGTCGCGGCCCTCCTCTGCCTGCTCCTCGCATCCGCAGGTGAGACACCACGCTCTTCTTTGCTTTTGCATGCTTTCACGTTCATTCTGTTCTTCAAGTTAATTGGCTTCCGCCTCCTCGTGGTCTCGGTTCGTATCTCACTCTTAAACCTCCGCGCGCCGAGACATTCGTAACTCGCCGAAATTCTCTCTTGGATGAATTATGATCCTTCGCACTCACTTTAACTGTCTTCTAGATTGCATTGCAACAAGTATAGTAACAAGGAAAGATTGGGCATCTGAAACGTACGTCAGAAGAATGCCGTGAGGAATACTTCAAATTTTCACGCTTTTCTACAGCGAAAAAAAACGAAGCGTAAAAGAAAACGTGTGTTATAAAAAAGATGGTTATTCTGAAAAGGCTTATGCTTAAATTTTAATTTATTGTTATATCCGTAGCTAAATGGCAGTTTAGTATTTCTAATAAGTAATGGACGCTGTGAGGATCACAAGCTGATTAGAATTACTAACGAAATACTATTGCTCACTTTAGCCACCTTCTTAGAGTTATTTCGAAATAAGTGTAAGAGAAAACAATTAACCATGGCGCCTTATACCTCATACCATAGTGATGCTTCTAACGGAACAATAACCCAAGCTTGCGCTGCATCAACAAAACCCATTGTGGAAATGCTTCGTTGTAATTGTTTACTGCTTGATCGAAATAAGAGCGCTTTTCATATTTTCTTACATGTTGAACTTTTATCTGAGGAAATTGTGGTATATCCTCCTCCGGTTCTTCGAAGAATCGCGATGAACTCAGATGTTTCTTCCTCGTCCTTCGCCCTGCTGCAATCACTTCAAAATTCTTATTCTATTCGTCGAATCGTGTCCAGCGTTCCTGTTTCCATTTTCCATATCGTAATAAATTTCCGAGCCTGAGGCAATGACCGGAAAACGGAAATCCGTTCACCTTCCGTTGTGTTGCAACAAAGTGTTTTACCGCGTATTCGTAAGCGCCTCAAGACTGTTTTATGGCACTCGCCCTGCAAGTTTCGCCAAACGCCTCAGGCGTAATCATGTTAACGGGCCTAAAGAAGCCGTGTCCGTCTTACAAGCGATCGATCGCTCTCTCGCTTAACATTTGTTGGTAATTACTGTTTTGCAAGCACGGTGAGAATGATGTTCGCGTACGCTTGGAAGCAGTATTCGTGAATCACCCGGAAGCGTGAGCGCCGCGTCCCACGCCCCACGCCCCACGTCCTCACTGTGGAAGGAAACGATAGGAAGCGGAAGGAAGGCCGATTATCCTAGAGGTCACGCGGCTGCCCAATCGCATGACCTCCCAGATAATGTCGCATGACGTCATTGCTTGGCGGACGGTCAATACCGACGACGTTCTTCCTCGCAACAATGCGGACTGTGGAAGGGAGAAGGACGGGAAGGAGGAATCGCTGTTGGCACGCACCACCACGCCAGTCCTTATTTCCACGTAAGCGCTGGAAGGATCAACAAACCACCTGCGATAAAGAAATACGATGAGCAGTGACGGGCCAAGCAACCTTCTTGTCTGGTGGAAAACGGATTTCCGAAGCTGCATTCCTGTCCGACCACTCCGTATGCTGGAAATAGTTTCCTTTCAGTGGCCCACAGAAACACAAATAGGGTCATTCATAAGTCACCGAGTCGCATCGAACATTTGGTTCTCATCGTTCACTGTTGTGCGTTTCCATGCGTACGCCGGAAACACGCTTACTTCTCGGACGCACGTAAGACTTTCACCAGAGGAATCCACAGAAGCTATGCAGAGAAAGAAATTTTCTCGTCCAGCCTCGGAATGTGAGTAATCGTGATCAATGGGAAAATGATTATTTCCGGGATATTCAAAACCCTTTATTGAGCACTGCAGAACGTGAAGTTGAAAATGAAATCAACAGATTACTGTTGGAGCTGGGAAAAGTTTCCCCTGCAGAATAGTTTATAACTAAAATGAAATTATCGTAATAAATATACTGTTTTTGTCCTAGTAACCGACACCGCACTTCAGCCACTATCAAATATCCAACATTAGAGTAAAGTTAAATGCAATAACGTAGTCCGGAATTTTCCAATATACTCTATACTGCGGCGAAGTAAGGTGGGAAAACGTTTTTTCAAAAATGTTTACAAGAGCAATCTATTGATAGAACTTTAATCAGTTTTACCAATGTTCATGAAATGAACGAGAATTGAATTAAAATTATTTACACCAATTCAGACTATGAGGAATTCTTGATAGACTCGTATTTATAATCTGACTGTGGAAGTGAGGGATTCCTCTGAGGAATTATAATGTTCGTCTCGTCAGGAAAGAACTGGACGGCCCGAGGGGGAAACAAATGTCTGTGGAAGAAATTTGGCTATCTCAATACAGATAACAGAATTACACAATTGTGTACACGAGCACATGGAAACAGCTTTGGAAAGACTTCTCGGGTTTCCGTCCGGGTACAACAGTCAATTACAAACGTCGATAAGACGACCAACATCTCTGTCATCTTTCTTGGCCTTATAATTGTCCTCTTTATATAGCATTTACACCTGTGTTCACAAGTATATGATAGAATTTCGATCGAAGTTACATTTGAGATTGGTTATTCATCTCAGATATTCCCTGGTACCGGTGTATTGGGTATCCTCTGATTGTAATTTCGATCAGAGTTCCGGCTTCTCTTCAACGGATCTAGTGAATCTATTTTCGGCGATTTGATGTTTTACGAATCTAATCGAAATATTCATCAAATTACATAATATATAGATATAACAGGATGTTATTAGGCTGCCCTACAAAATTGAGAAGATGGAGTCCCTTTGGGTTGTATACGAAATACAAAAAAAAAATGCGTTAACTTGGTGAACAGACGTTGTTTTGTTTGAGAATATACAGTGACTCCTATATATTTCTGTAGCAACCTCATTTATCAACCTCTGTGTTTACGGTAAAGTACTTTAAACAATCGCATGGAGGAAATGATAGATTTGGTAAATGTTCTGGATATTGATTTGTTTGGCTTGAAATTATGAATCACTAAAGTTGCATAAAGAATATTTGATTCTATGAATGTGATTTTTTGTCTCATTCAGGTATATAATTTTGTGTAATTAGACGTATTTGTTTAATAAAAAATGGACAGTAATTGGAAGTCAGGTGGACGGGAAACTAACAGGAACATTTCTACCGGACACACATATTCTAGAAACATGATTTTATAATTTAAGAATGGAAAAGCTGTTACATATAATAAAGATCGTCTAATTTCACTATTTTTCCTCATGTTCCTTATCCTTCTTGATATATAATAAAGTTATCAGAACTGCGTTGTGGTAAGCCTGTTGTAGCGTATGAGACTGGGAATTAATATCACTAGTAATTATTTATATAAATATGAAACATATCTCAACTTTTTCCCTATCTGAGTTTTGTTATTAATTTTTTGCCACCAATGTTTAGTTACTGTACTTCCCCTTTGAATCTCTATTTAACTCTTGTAAAGAAAACTTATAATAATTAGTGTTAGTAATAATTTAATTCATTCTGATGATTTCGGTCTACAGTTGGCCTTATTCATCCTTATCCTCACTAATTTTTAAAGAAAAAATTCTTCGAAAGGAAATAAACAACTTAAAAAACCACTTGATGTTCCGCACTATACAGTTGTTGTGGTAGTCTTCAGATTGGTTTTTATGTAGTTCTCCCTGTTAATCTATCCTGCACTAATCTTTTCATTTCCCCATAACTGTTGTAGCCCACATCCAGCCTGATTTGCCTTACACATTCCAGTCTTGGTCTTCCCTCTTATTCCTACCACCATACGAGTCCTTCGTGCCTGAAATTTGGCCTTATAGTCTATCCCTCCTTTGGTCAGTGTTTTCCATATTAATGACTTCATGAACTGTGAATCGATCTGCCGATCTAACTTTCAGGATCTTTCTGTAGCAATAGAATTCAAACACTTCTGTTATTTTCTTATCAGCATTACTGATTGTCCAAGTTTCGCTCCCATACAACATCACACTCCACACAAACGCTTTTGGAAAAGATTTCCTAGTCTGCAAACTTATTTTAATTGTAAGAATTTTTTTCTATTTTGCGAAATATTTTCCTGCTAGTGTTATCCGACGTTTTATATTTACTATGAACTTCACTCAAATTATAATATTAATCGCATATTGATAAAACAAGTGAAAGTTAATTTTATTTGTTAACTGGATACACGAGGGTGATCTTGAAACAGGAATGTCCCCTTTAATAGCATAAGAAGGCAATTGAAAAGGGAAGATGTGGAAGGTAGAGCAAGGTTAGCCAAGGGTAGCCTCTTTGCTGTACTGTAAGGATCCTACCCTGTGATTCATCTAAAAGAAATGCAGGGAAAACCCTAGAATACCTGCATCAGGTAGGTTGGGACTTCGATATTATTCCACGCCCTTCTGATTGACAGGAGACTGGATTGTTATGGGAACGATCAAATTTGAGGGGCAACTGGCAGACTGATCCAGAGGGATCAGCTTACAACTCTTACCGTTCGTCCATGGTCTGCGATCCCAGTACTTACACCTCCCAAACGAGCCAGAGGCGCCTTAAATCTGAGAACCTCGAAACCAAAGTGTACAGTTAAAACTAATGAAACTTAGGTTCTTCCAGATATATTACTGTCTATGAGTATTTTTTATTAAAAGTTAGGGGGATATAGTTGTCCATGGACAACTATAGGATGTCAGACGTCAAATGATATAAATTTTTAAACAATATCAATAACAGTAATAAAGTTTTTTCACTACAACATTTATCCACCGTCGGTGAGATGAACGTAATGCACAACGTAAGATCTAATGTAATTTTATGTAGTTGTTGTTTTCATGGTATACAGTCCTAAAACTGGTCTGATGCAGCCTCAATGCTAAAATATCTAGCACAAGCCTTTTCATTTCCACATAACTACTGCATCCCACATCCTCCCTAATCTGCTTAGAGTTTTCATCCTTGGCTTCCTCTTCTGTTGTATCAAATATGTCATTGAAACGAACTTCATAATCTAGACTGTTTCTTCAGATATCTAGGATTACATGTTGTTCAGAAACATCACTACAAGCTGGCTATTAATTATACTTACAGTATGAACTGTATCAGAATTAGCGTTTTAATTGTCCAAATATTTTTGCTCTCTAAGTAGGAATAAGAACTTCAATTTTGTGAATACAAATTTTTAAATCTACATCTTTCTTACTTCACACTTGCTTTTTACACAACCCATTTTTACATTCCTCCAGTCCTCGCTATTTAGTGTCATACTAGACCTTTTATTAAAATCCCGCCTGGCAAATCCAAAGGCATGTTATTTTTCAGCGGATGTCAGAGATTATTTTTATGATTGAAAAAGACGTAGCTTTGTACAACAATAAATAATAGTTGTAATTGGTGAATGACGTAAGTCTATAATTCATCTGCTTTTCATGGAATGATGGGTACTTTTACTACTAGCACATAGACTGACTTTTGCAGCCGGGTAGAACACGCATGGCAGGAATAGTATAACTTCGATATGTTTTCTGCGAAGAACGTATACTGGGAGCCAGAGGAAAGCCTTTTCCATGAAAATGACGAAGCAAGACTTCGCGAGAAGTGATTTGAAAGGCCGGCGTGTAATTAAGATTGAATCAGCTGCGCCTGCGTGACTCCAGATTCCAGAGGAGACCTTTACTTAAGATTACAATTATTAATTTAAGTACCCGGCCTGACACGAAAATGAGTTTTTAGTATACAATAACAAACTCATTTTTTTCACTTATACAGCTAACTATTCGTTTCATACAAGATTAATGGCGTAAATGAAGTAACAATAGAATGAAGCAAACGAGTAATGCCAACCTTATTGCGACATACACAGCGGTTTATTTGCAAACGAATATTTGAGTTTACGATAACCTACTTTTAATGCACAAGAATGCATTATGTTTCTGCAAGGAAGGTCTAAAATAAATTATTATTAAAATGATATCAAATCTATTGATAAATATTTTTGTAACATTTTTTGAAATCATTAGAGTGAAGGAAATAAATAAATTGAAAATGACTAAATATCGACGAACTATTAACTACCCAGCCTCTCTGTGATAGATAAGGAGATTTATTATTATATTACTCAAGTAATGTTAACGAACAATTTCAAGTGTAATTACACAGAACGCATATTAAGCTTGTTGCGGTATATTAGTTCATAGACATGTGCAACTGGTTTTTATCCTGAAGATTCTACCGAAAAGTGGGAGTAAAAGAAAACTAGCTTCGTTGTCAAGGCCGCAGTTAGATTCTCTTAGATTCAAGATACATGTTCGCGTGGTCCATGACGAAAAGCGACCAAAAGAATCCCATTATCACTGGAATCTCTGAGGATTTTATTTGTCCTCCCTTGCGCCTGCAACAGTAAGTAATAGATACTTCGTCATGAATTGGCTTGGGTGCAATGCACGTGCCGAGTCTAACTGCTCTAATCAGACCATCTCGGATTGTTAGTGACCAATTTATTCTTGATCTGAGTGATTTATTCCCTGGACTACTCGACGGCGTGAATAATGCTTATCATTTGTATTCGATTGGGAAGTTGAAGGTTACGTAGTTCCTCGTGACCTCCGACAACAGCTCAACCCACGCAAAAAAAGAACTATAGAATTGGAAGTGAATCTGAGATGCAGCTCCGAGTCGATGATGTTATTAATTTTTCGCTCAGCCCTTCTACGTTTTTCAAGCCTGAAACTATTCTAAAAATTCGATATCCCTATGAATAGAAACTAACGTAGGTCGTACTTTCCTAATTCCGTTTTGGTTTAGTACATAGAACATTCTCCAGCCGACCAAAGAAATCGGTCGGAGTGTAACGTGATCTTGTGGGTGTGAACGTTTATCGTCGTTTACTGTATATGTAACGGTTAAAAGATAGCAATTGTTAGATGAGAAGCAATAAAAACTCATAAATTAAGAAAAACTCTGAAGCGATTATTTTCAATCACTTTTTCTCTTAATTTCCAGATTATCCTGTATCTCTATATGTACAAGGTGTTCTAATGTAACGGGAATTTTGTAACTGCTCGGGTTGTATTAGTTCAATACGGGCAATTCGTTGTTGTGTTGGTAAACATGTTTGAAAAGTATATTTAGATTGTCAGCCATAAATATGTAATAAAGAGTAGGAATGTTTCAGACACCTATACCAATAAATAAAATTGAGGTGTCTGTCTGTCTATCTGTCCGACTGTTTGTCCGTCCGTCTGTTTATCTTCAATAGGCTCCGAAATGGCTCAATGGATTTCAGTGAAATGTTTAAGGGTTTAATAAAGCTATTTTAACTTAAATATTTGTGAATATTTCATTTCGATAATCATATTAATATAATATATATTATTTCTACGTGAAGGTTTAATTTATTAACGTGCGTTAAAATATTCCAAATGCGTGTTGTCTATACTCTTGATCTGTTTACGTTTCGTAACGGCTTAACGGATTTAAATGAAAGTTTCAGGGATTGAAACAGAAATTTAACTGAAATTCATGCAACTTAAATTTTTTTTGGGGTTAACAGGCTGCATGAGGGTTACCCTGAAACAGGATACTTCCCTTTAATAGCATAGGAAGGGAATTGAAAAGGGGCGGATGTGGAAGGTACAGCAAGGTAGATAAGGGTTTACTAGGACCCCCGGGCTATAGTTTAAGGATCCTATCCCGTATTACACCTAAAGAGATGCAGTGAAAACCCTCGAAAACCTGCATCAGGTAGGTCTGATATTGGGTACTATTTTCACGCCCTACCGAATGACGGGAGACGAGTTTGCCGTGTCTCTACCAGTTTGTGGAGACAGTTGGCCTACTGATCTAATGGGATCAGCGGACAACTCTTGCCTTATGCCCAAGGTCTTGTTATAAGGTTTGCCCTGAAGCGATCTTTTTATACATTCATTGTATTCAACTTTATGGAAATTCTGTACCCGTTTCGTTTTTAGGGTAAAATAAAAGGAACTATTTTGGCGCGAACTATGTCGCGGGGGTTAGCTAGTGTTAAATATAACTGTTGGTGCATCCGATGTCGAGTGGTATAAGCGTTACCAAGAGTGTCGTGAATACGTTGAAAATGCAAAATCTCTGGACTCCGAATCAGATCAATGATCTATGAAAACGTGGAAAAAGTGAGAGGGCTCATTATGAAAGATCGTCGAATTAAAATTAGAGAGGTCCCTGATGAAGTTGGCATCAAAATTGGTACTAGCCATGTAATTTTTTCATTTGTTTTGGGCATGAAAAGTGAATTATTTAAATATGAATAACGAGTCTATTAATTTTTACCCTTACAGGAAGTTCTATGTAGTAACCATCACATAAACTTAATTTATTTACAATATTTGTCTTTATATTTGCATTTCAGCGGTCTTGTCGTCTTTTGCCCTTTGCTACAGCACCACGATCACACCATTAAATTGTTCTGCGTTTCGTATATTAATCCTTCTCTTGCTGATTCCTACTTTATTATTGCAAATTATTCTGTATTACTGATTTTTTAGTTTTTCCTATCTTCTGTTTATGGTTCACCAAATTTTATATATGTTTTAAGTATCCGCACCTTCACAAATCGGAAGCGCTTCATGTAAAAAAAGAAACCGCCTGACTCCTGTGTCGTAGCCACGCTCCTAACATCCAGTTATGTGAGTAATGTTGTTTTCCTCTGCATATTAAGTATTCAACTTTAGTATATTACACGTGGCTACCTTGCTCCGCCTTTCTCTTCCATCCTTTTTCAATTCACTTCCTATGCTATTAAAGGGGAGTTGCATGTTTCAGGCTCACCCTCATGTAGCCTGTTACCCCCCACCCCCCAAAAATACAGGAAGCAAAGGATATGTATGGGAGCTATGTTTCGCAGGTATTTCTCCCCAGAGTGATGATAGGCTTACGTTCTGAAATGCTTCGTTCTCTCTCTCTCTCTGTTTCTTTTAAGGTTCTCTCATGCCGAGGAACCTTGACCGCTTTTTGAAGGTGTATCTACTGGGGTCGCAGACCTAGGACATATGGTAATAGTTGTCCGTTGATCTTATTGGACCAATAGGCCAGTTCCCTCCTGAACTGGTCTAGATATGCAGAAGGAAATACTGCGACTCCATAACAAACTCCTGCCTCGCCATTCCGAAGGGCGTGAGAGAAGTTCCCAAAAGCCTACTTAGGGTTTTCCCTGCATCTCTTTCAGGTGAATATCCGCTAAGTTCATTAAACTAAAGCCCTGGGACCGAAGGCAATACTCGACTTCCTGCATTTCCCTTCCGCAACCCCCACCCCTCTTTTTTGCCAGTTTCTGGAACACGCTGATTTAACCTGTTACCCAAAATAAAAAAAACTATCCTATCGGTTTCAGTCACAAGACATTTATTCAAGAAAGTATTAATGTCAATTTCATTGAAATTAAGTTTGTCATGAATATGGTTGTTAAAGCATCGTGAAATATTCGAACGTGGGCATTCATTGGTTAAAAGGCTATAATTGACGTAGGATTATTAAACTCTGTGGGATAAACCTACTGCTAATCCTCTGTAAGGGAACAGTTACTATTCGTGTACCAATAATTATCAGATTGGTATAACTGTCATATATGTGATGGAAGAGCTTTTATTGGACTGTCCAACAGACTCGAATATTCTTAGCAATTATTTACTAACTTTGATAGGGCTGAATCTCCTATGACAATCACCCTACATTGGGTGTTTTATTAACAATATACCATTTTTTACGACGGAGTCAGTATTTGTGAAGACATGTTTTGGTAATGATTTTCATTCAAACCAAAGCTAGCCACTGACGATCGCTGAAATCAAATTGCTGATATCCCTTTGAATAATACAATAAAATGACGAGTCTAGTTTTGACCGTGATTTCAACATTGACCATGTAGTGGATTTGAACCACTGTGGTTGAGTTTGCCCAACCACAAACAGTTGGATGATGCAACTGGATCTTGGAAATCCAACTCGCTAATTATCAATCATTTTCCCCCCACTTATTTTCTGTTATGCAACACAAGTAACTTCGATCTATTTGAATGGCCAACTTATAATCTGTCCCAAAGGTCCTCTGGGACGGTTAAGACGTTAATGACGCCTCTACACTGTCCGTTAGTAGCCCTAGAACCACGGCTTGGCAATACATCACTTACTGGGTGTGACAACATCCTCACCACGCTACCTCGCATGCGACGATACTACAAATCAGCGATGTTCCTCTGAAGTTTTCTTGAACTCTTGCAGTGTTCTGAGTCGTTAATTGAAATTAGCGACAGACGGTTTCCTGTGTCGGAAGTAGCTGTCGGCGCGTGGAGTGGGTGTGCAAGCTTCACGTCTTCAACGCAGAGACAACAAGGGCCGGGAATAAAGTCTACATAGAACTATAGTCGGTATCGGTATCAACCAGAAAGAAATACCACTATTAATAAGAGTATACATACGAAATCCCGTGACTAACTAAAAGAAATTAGAAATTTCGGCAACTAACCAAAGATAAAAGAAAGTAAATGAATTGTAGAAATCTACTATCGACTGAGTTCAGTTAAGTATCCCCTGCCTGTGTGAAAAATATTGTTTTTTTTGGGGGGGGGGGGGAGGTTAACAGGCTACATGAGGGTGATCCTGAAACAGGCAACTCCCCTTTAATAGCATGGGAAGGGAATTGAAAAGGGGGGGATGCGGTAGGTAGAGCAAGGTAGCCAAGGGTTGACTAGGGCCCCAGGGTGGTGGTTTAATGATCCTACCCGGTGTTTCACCTAAAGAGATGCAGGGAAAACCCTAGAAAACCTACATCAGGTAGGTCGGCATTTGTTACTATTCTAACGCCCTTCTGAATGACGGGAGACGAGTTTGCTGTGGGGTCGCAGCAATGGGATCAGCGGACAACTCTTGCTATATGCCCAAGGTTTTCGACCCCAGTACATATACCTCCTAAAAAAGTGAAGGTGTCTTGGCATGTGATAACTATGATAAAAAAAAACAGAGAGAGTCCGACGCATTCCCGACATAATGAGGTGAGCCCCGCAGTCACTCTGGGGTCAAGAGCCTGCGAGAAAACTCCCGCTGCGCCTTCTCTGATCTCTTATATACTCTTTTCGTGCAAAATATTAACGAAAAGAGTATATTAGAGGATGGAACGTAAAATGGAATGCGAGTTAGGAGAAAATCAGCAATATTGACTGTGCGTCTAATTTTAGAAGACAGGATAATAAAATCCGGCCTACTTTAATCGCATTTGTAGACTTAGAAAAAGCGTTCGATAATGTGAACTGGAACACAGTATTAAGGATATGGAAGAACACAGGAATAAAATATCCAGAAAGAAGGCAGACAGCTGTAATTAGAATTGAAGATCATAAGACTGCACTTTGGCCAAAACAAGGTCATACGCAAAATTAAAATGGTGCCGTTTTAGGAAGAATTTATTTCGGCTGATCTGAGCGACTGGAAATCTTGTGCGATCGACATGAAATATCACTTGAACATAAAAACGTTAGGGATTTATACGACTACCGTAAATTAAAACTAATTTTTTCTAGAGAAGTAATCTGCTATAGGGTCTGGCCGACTTAAAATGCAGACTTTTGCAATGTTTAATACAGTATATACGTTGTACCTGCTTACGCTTTAGATGCTATGAGGGAGACATAATGTTGAATAATGTGTACTTTTTTTCAAAAAGTCTGTCCGCAAAGTCTTGCGGTTTCAGGTGTTATAAGCCTACCCCTTTGGTAACAACCTCAGTAGCATCAAGTATTGTAGTCATATTCATCTGAAAATCATGAAAAATTAATCGTATTACATTTAATACATTAATGTATTTAACAGCGAACTGCAAACTTAATTCTGTTACCCACAACCTATGTTATTAGTATTTACGTTAAGATAATGAAGTTAAGTAAAACACTCCCAGGCAAAAGTAGACTTAATTTTCGTAATAGCAGAGGAATTAACTGAATTTTAGAGCTCGAACGAGAGAACGACCCTTTACTGAAGGGAATGGATAAACTGCCATTGTAGTAAGCGAAATAATAGACAAGCGCTGATACCATTTGGGAACTTGTGTGCGCTTATTTTTTATATTTTAATATCGTCTGAGTTCTGACGCGGACAAATTATAGAATAATTTTGAAAAGACTATTTCTGCTTTAGTGGCTGCATAACAGTTGCCGTATAGATTCTTCCCAGGGTCATCCTGAGCAAGGTCTACTTGTTACCGTCTACGTCTTTCTCTTTCTATGTTGTTTATTTGCTGCAACACTCGAGAGCCGGTTTCTATTCCATTACGGTGCTATACGGGACACAAGGGAACGTTGCTTTGAGTATTGAAACTCTTCCGGTATAAAACTAAAGCTGCTTCAGTGCTAAATCAACTTGGTAAAAATAATGTGTTCGAACCTATTTCTTACTTTTGTACTGATTAAAAATGGTTTAAGTCTAAAAAATTGTTCCAAATTACTTAAAAACATATTTTATTGTCACAAGTAATTCGTAACACGACACGAGAGATATATTTTATTCAGAAAATGATGTTTGGCCTTATAAGTTTTTTCAATATAATAAAATATACGAGGGTAAGACAATAAGAGTCTGAAATCAATTGTTATAATTAATTACTACAAGAGATCAATTTTTATTGTTATAATTTTCAACATAATGACCTTGTTCTTCAATGCACTTGATCCACCGTTCCACGAGCATTCCGATGCCATCCGAAAAAAAAAGATTTTTGGTAGAGCAGCTAGCCTCGTTCGCATGTTAATCTGAGCTGAAGCGATGACCTATTAAAGAATCCATAAGTGGACCAAACAGATTGTAATCTGACGGGGCGAGATCAAAACTGTATGCAGGATCCCCAATACCTTGAAACGCAGCGTCTGAACAGTTTTAGCGATGTGGGCAATGGTATGTGGACACGCATTGCCATGCAACAAGAAAATGCCTTCCGACAGTGGAGCTCTGCGTTTATTGCGAATTGCAAGTTTCACATTTTTAACAGCATATCGCTGAAACGCTCACTGTTTACTTATCCCGGTAATGTTCTGTAATATACTAAATTACATTAGAATTAGTTGCTAAAATCAATTTAACATTAGCAAAATCAATGCGAACACGTTATTTTGTGTAGATTAATTTCTGAAGTCGTTTGGGTACTAAGGATTGCGTGTTCCACACTGAGGGCAGATTTATGGTCCTAGGACAATGCTGAGTTACGGTACTCCTAGGGGCTGGAGGCTAGCGACAGAAAGCAGAGGAGGCACTAACGTATCTGTGAAATCAATACGTGTCTAGAACGTAATGGGTATTGAAAGTGAGGTTGGCAACTTCCTTACAAGGCAAATTTTATCCCATGGCTGACGAAATCATCTCGCCGCAATAAATGCTAATTAGTTCAGGATTCGCCAGTCATTCGCACCGCCGCTACAACTAGCCTCAGACAGAAAACATCACGGTAATTAATATTCCTTGCAGACACTTTGGAAATTAAATCAACTCACGGGCAACCTGAGGGTTAACAACTTGCTTATGCTAATATGTGCCTTAGAAAATTATTTTCCTAGGTTATAGCAATTGTAAATATGAAATTTTCTTATTATTAGTATTAGTTAATATTTGTATATAGTATTTAATCATTTCTTTCCAAATAAAGCCCATAAAAATCAAAATTAATTATAAATTTAAAGATTGAACCCTTCATTAAGATAATATAACAAATAACCCCTCCCACTCATCATAGTTCCAGGATTGGACCGGAAGATTGACTCGAATTTACTTTTTACTGGAAATTCGGGGGTTCTTCCATTCTGGAGTATGATCTCTGATTTGAAATGATGAATCCACGTTTCATCTCCAGTGATGATTCGTTTCAGCGGCGTTTTACATCGTTAGCATGAACGTCCAGTAGAAGCTGGCGGATTCTCACACGGCTTCTCTTGCGCTCTTATCGAGTTGTTTTCGATCCCATCTCGCCTGTTATTCATGATTTAATATGCAGCAACTCGTATTTTTACTCATAATCAATGCACGGATGTAATCCATATTGGCATCAGTTGTGGCTGTAACTGGACAGCTCTGCTCTTTACTCATTCTTCAAGGTATTATTATATCCAGGAATGGTGTCATAGCTATTGTGCTATAATCGATATAAAAAATTATAACCCATCATTCGAAACGTAAAAGTCTTCATACAAAGAAACGGATATACGGTAATATGATCTAACCTTAAACTACTATAAATAAGATATTAGTTCCAGTAATGGTATATAAATTTTTTATATTGGTAATGTGGGGACTCCTTAAATACGCCCCTATATTAAGGTATTACAAAGCTTAGCAAGTGCTAATTGACTAAATAGGAACGTTTTGTGTTGCAGAGGCGGAGATCGGTGCGAGATGCAGCAACGACCGAGAGTGTTCGAGGGCAGTGTTACACTCCGAGTGCAAGAATGACGAGTGCCAATGCAGGGAGAATCTAGTACCCACTACGAACAAGCAGCGATGTCTGCACGGTATTCACAACAACTCCTAGCTTTACTATATATATAGTTATCAGTCTCGGTTAATTAATCTCCAGATTTGGAGAATGTTTTCACACATTCAGTTTCAGTTACATAATTGTTCAAATATGATTTATTTTTACAGACAGTAAAATGAAGTATAAAAATTATATACGATGATTATTTTCTTTCAGTGTCCGATCCGCAGCAAAAAGGAAAAACCACTGAAAGTGAAAAATGATTATTTGCAACATTCCAGAAGCTTATCTATATAGTCGCTACTGCGACTCGGAAATTTCCGTAGAGTGGTACCAATTCACCAATACCTTCGTCATAGAAGGCAGTCCTCTGCAGGAACGTCTTTGTTGCAGTTGCAGTGTGCGGCCGGACATTGTCATGAAGGGAAATGTTGGATAACCCACCATACAGCCCGGTCTTTGCTGATTTTCATTTCTTTTCTCACGTGCATCAGTGGTTAGGAGGACAGCATTTTGCTGCAGTTCAGCGTAGAAAATTAGCTGAAAGCAGAGATGGAAAGTTGGTACAACGCTACGACAAATGTTTAATTTGAAGCGGCGATTATTTAAAGAAGTAACTAAATGTTAAATTTTTTATTAAAGATTAACATCGGGTCAATTAATATGCATATGCTGTTGCATACGTCATTACCGACATAACAAATTTCTAATACAATATTACATGTACAAAGTTTTCTCGGGCTTCTAACCGGGTGAAAACACAGTAGTTCCACGACGTTTCGGCAGCTGTCGTTGCTACCATATTCTGGTGAAGTGACAGCTACCGATACGTCGTGGAACTAATGTTTTCACCCGGTTGGAAGGCCGAGAAAACTTTGCACATTACTTACACCGGGAAAGCCTTCACTCGATCACAATATTACATAGGAAACTTCGAACCACTTAGAACATTTAAACTGATTGAATTAAATCATACTGAAAATATTAGTGTCCTTAAGGAAATTTTTTACATTAATTATTTCTTCTTGATCTTCGTTTAATGATTTAGGCTGCCATCACTTGAGATGAATTCTACAACGCGTGTAATATTGACTGCAGTTCAAAAGAATGTCTTTTGTAGGTTTCAGGTGCCACATCTAGGTGGCTCCTCTCTAGATATAAATAACCATGTGTGAGCTTAATATGTAAGGTTCTAATGTGAGATAGGGCCACTTGTTCCTTTCTCGAAAGGGTTTAGACTGATTTTTGTTCTGTTATTCATCCATTGTGTCAGCTTGTTTTCTAAAATATCCTTTCATATCTTGCAAATAATAGATTTTTGATTTTAACTGTGTTTGTTTGCGACCGATTGGACCTTAAAAGAAATATCTCTCGTATAATTATTCTACTTACTCATAAACATTAATATTTACGTATACAAATACTACATATTCTTGTAAATCCAAATAGATTGAAATTAATCCATTTACACTAATTCACTGGCTTTTATTTTCAATTTAATAATAGAAATTTGATTTAAATATGAAAACTACCGTTTAATTGTAGTCTGCATTTAAATTTAAGTACTAATATAAAAAAACAGCAGACGTTTAGAATAAAATAATGAGAATATACTGTAAAATTTCCTCCTGTAATCGTCTGTTAATAATGAAAAGATAAGTCAACAAAACATCACTTATCTCCTTTATTTGCAAAACTCTTGATACGTTTCGAGGTCAATGTTAAAAAGTTGACATTTGAAGAAATATTGTCGTTATCTAGAAAGACACACTTATTTAACATAACAAAATATTATGCGTTATTACGGCACTTATAAATTTGTTTTGTCATATCTGAACCAAAAATTTTTTGTTTAGTAAATGTACTGATTAGAAAGTCATAAAATTAAAAATTTAAATTACTTAAACAAAGGCGGCTGTGAAAACTGTGGCTTTTGGTGGCTATTTATTCTTACTGAATTTAGCTACTTCAGAGGGATTGAAGTAATGATGTTGGTAATTAAAACTACTCCGTGAAGCCGCGACACACTAACAAACATTTAGGACGTTTCTCCTTTTAATTTTATTTCTAGTCGCTAAAACTGCAGGTGGTCATATCATAAGGGGAACTTATTTCAATATGGGGGTATCATATATTGGAAACTCAACACGACGTCCAAGCCTAGTCAGGATTCGAACCTGGGACCTCTGTGGTGCGACGCAGCTACGCTGACCAATACACCGCAGAAGATCGCCATTAAAATAAAATACTATACATTAATGAGAAAATGTAATAAATAAGAAATAATTTCTAACAAGTAAAGAAGAAATTCAAATAATTTTTGGTTGAAATTTTCAAGAAAATTAATAAAATAAAATAAATTAATATGAGAATAGGACAAATTAAGTATGCTATTTCAATTATTCATGTAATTTATTCTTCTCCACAGTTCTCGAGTATTACATCGCTTGAAACATTTATTATGAAGTCGGACAAAGTTAGATATCACCAATGACACTCTGCAGTTATCAACATCGGAAATAATAATAAACCCATACAGAATTTTTATATAAAAATTAAAATGAAAAAATATGGAAATGAATTTACGATAATTATTTAAAATTGATTTTATAAATCCATATAATTAAGTCAACTGAAAGCCATTTACACGACTTTACGAATAAAGCCGAACTGTTCATTTAAAGTTGTAAATATTAATAATGATATTAATAATGCCAATAAACATATAAACCGAAAGACTTCAGTGTTTTAATGAGCTTTCAGACTTAATTGAAGCCACATACGCTTTCCTTTTCTTCTGCGATTATCTTTCGAGCTTTCAACTATTGTAAACCGGGATGAAGTGTTTATTGATTAGTGTATTTAGAGAATTAATGCGATTGTTTTCGTATTTAGTTATATTTGAATCATTATTTCTTTAAATTAGCTAAAGTGGAAGAAGCAACTAATTCACCTTTCGTTTCGGAAGGCACAACATAGTAACAATAATTTATAAGGATGATTGTTTGTTTTCATGGGTAGTAGCTATGAGCAGTTCGTCGACACCTTTCCGCGTGGCGCATACTGATGTCTGTTTTACCTGCCGCAGGAGTGGGTCTGCACTTCGCGTGTGAGGATGACGGCCAGTGCATCGACCCTCACACGTCGTGCAGGCTCAAAGATCGCCATGTCAAGTGCACGTGCAGCCCTGGATTTGTCTTGTATAACAAGACTTGTCTGCCAGGTAAATTCATTTCCTTTTTACTCAAATTAAGTGCTCTATCGCTGTGCCTCAATCTAGATTAGCATTTTACCCAATATTGGCTATTTCGTTAAATAATCATTTGTCTTATAATAGAGTGTTGAATTGATATATTGCAACGAGTGAGGCTTTTAATGTGATCTTGTTTTAAATTTTTCGTGAGCTGCACGTAAACCAAATACTTCATCGCTACAGGCTATAGTTTACAACACAAATAATTCCACAGTAAAGGGAAATGGTTACATGTTGTTATGAGTGAATGTGGAAATCGAGATTTTATTTCGTCGCTGGGTGAAGAATTCCCCATTTTTGAGAAATTCAGCTCAAGTAAACACCAAGGTGCCGGAGATGTGAGACGTCGGAATACCGAACGTAACAAAATAACCGTTTGGTGACTTAAAAATCTGGTTCGTGACTCCAGTTTCTTGACCCCGGGAATTTTGAAGGCCACATCCCTTTCCAGAAATCGCGGGCCAAGCTGGATTTTAATTGGAGGCTGAGGGTCAGGTGATCTGCCATGCACCTCATGGTGGGAGGAACCGAGAGATGACCTGGGAAATTGTATGGGAGAAATTTGATCAGTTGGGAATGAAACTTGGAAGTAGGAAGGTGAAGCTGAGATAAGAGATAGAGTTTGGTGATGAACATCAGAAATTACGAAGAAGTCGCTTGAGAGTGAGAGACGTTTGCAAACTAATCTAGGGGGAAAATGAAAAGAAGATTGACCACAGCGAGGAGAAGAATAATTCAAATCAATCGATTTATAAGTTAAATTATCAAGTTGGTGTCTGTATCTCTCCTATCTTTATATATAAAATTCCGTCGTGCGTGTGTTCGCAATTTTTCTCCTCCTATACGTTTTAAACGATTTTGCTAATTTATTTATTTATTTATAAGGTGACATGGATGGTTCGTAGCTAAAACTTGGACCCGATAGGTGACGCTGTTGCCGAGATCCAGATTTTTTTGTTTTATTTTCTTAACAAATGTTTTGTTTGTATTTTTTAGGATTTCTTTCATAAAAAACATATATTCCCTTATTTTCAGTCTGACTGTTTGAATAATATGTGGCGTTTGACTTACGCATCAATACATGAGCAAGTTCATTGCGCATTGATAATATTTGAGACTTCAGATAGAAGAGTTCTTATATATTCTGTGTATAATAATTGTGTGCATACTGAGTGTATTATTTATCGATTAATTTTATACTTAACAAATGAAGTGTGCAAATGTTAATAGTGCATTGCTTTAATTACGATTTCTACACGTGTTCATTCGGCGGTATTCCGTCTAACCTAAATAAAACATTTTATTTTCCGCATACATTTGTGCGATTTTGATAATAGGGGATATGAAAAAGTAAATTTTCAAAAACGTTACGATTTATCTGATGGTTTAACCACGTGTTGACAAAGAAATTACTGTCGAATTAAATTCTGCTGTGGGCTAGTATAAATTAAATATCGGGCAACGCCGGACACCCCGCTAGTATATCTAAAACCTGTGTATACCACCTATAAGTCTCCCATCTCCCCAAACATACTTTTGTATTAAGTATTTTCTTCTATCACTACATGCTTTACAGGTGTCCTGTTTTAAGCGCCCCACCCATTGCGCATTAATTTCGCTAAAAGGTTATTCGTGCTGTACTGCAATTAATCTCCGCTGTAAAGAATTGCATGCCAGAAGGTAATATTATTGAATAATTTAAGCTATGAATTGATCAACATGATTTGAAATCTCCCAAAGGAGCAAATAAAAATTGAAGGTGACAAATATGGAACCTTTTGGTCGATCTTCTCTAGACCACAGAATGCAATTGGTTGAGGCATCCACGTGGTTTTCAAACATTTCAGATGCTTCCCTGATTCGTAGTTTCCCACGCGAGTGTAACACGGGAAATCCCAGGCCTGTCTGGTACGTGTTAAAATACAACCCCTGATGATTAGAAACGGCGTCAAGGTCCGACAAACTGGCGCCTTGTCTAGCTCTCATTCTCCGCTAAATTTTGTACTAAAATCCAAGAAATACTTAATATCCCGCGGCAAAAAAATTCAGAGTAATGAAGTCGTTATTACAGCTATTGTTGTATCATGGAATTATTTTCTCAGTGGTTCAAAATTATCGGTTTTGGTTGTATCACTTATTATATTTTTATTAAGTTAAGTTTTTGAACCCGATGTCAGTATTAAATTCTTTTCTCATATCATTCCATGAGGGTGATCCTTAAACAGGCAACTCCCTTTTAATAGCATAGGAAGGGAATTGAAAAGGGGGATAAAAATTGAAACTATTATACAAGAGCGTTACATATCTTAGTCATGAGACGTAATTTAATACTTGTGGAATTTAGGCATAATATGTAGACATTGACCATTGGAAATGTCAGACTTTTTCGCGTTGATTCTGCTTGTAGGTTGTTAACGGTAATACTTCACAACTTGTACCCTTTTCTTTACAAAGTTGGAGATGCTGATAATAATATTAAGTTTAGTAAGTCGGTTATGAGATGTTTTCACGTGGTTTGAAATTTGCAGAGGTGCGGCTGCGAGGCGCTTGCCAGGTGTCGCAGCAGTGCACTGTGAACGCGGAGTGCCTGGACAGAGTCTGCATCTGCGCTGGATTCTCTCTGCAAAGGGATGATCGATGTCTGCTGGAGAAAGATGGTAACATCCTACTTACATAAAAACCTTAAATTCAAAAAATAATCATATCGCCAGCGAACTGTATTTTTAACGTGCCCGTCCAATTTACATTTAGAAAACCCGTGCCTGTCCTACTCATAGTTATCACACTCTAAACCTTGCTAGAACAAGTGTCAAACTAGGAATGACTATAATAGGAAATGCTGGAAGAGGGCTGTATTAACTTCCGTGTTTTGTTTTATCTATTTATTAAGCTAAAGGTCCAACATGAAAATTAAATAGACTTTAAATACATATATATATGGTTTTGTAGCAAACTCCATAATTGTAAAGAAATCTCTCTCACACTCTCCTTATATTAAAAAAGTGTCAAATATTTTGATAATAATAAGATAAAATGTCCCATAAATATGGGTCCAAAATGCATTTTTTCTGAGAAATGTATACTTGTTCATAGTGACAGAAGACGTTTGGTTGTAACTCTTGAGGACTCAGTTTCTCAAATACCACAAAAGGTGAACAGTCCGCACACCTCATGCGCTACATTTACTGGACAAAATACCTGGAACCAGGGTGCAGCGATTGGCAGCAGCAGAAGGTGTGAGTCGTCCTCGTGCCTGGGCGGTATTAAATCAACAATTGCTGTATCTGAGAAGTGTAGACTGACTGAGGTCTTCCACTGTTCACCTTTTTTGGCGACAGAGAACCTGTGTCCTTAAAACATACAACGACACGTCTTCTGCCACTAAGAACAAGTGTACATTACCGAAAAGAATACGTTTCCTAACCCATGCTTATTGGACGTTTTTTCTTTTTTGGATGGTATGTAATATTATAAGTGTGGGTGGGGTGTTGATTTTTGATTATCATATAATATTCCCCACGTTGGTGGAAGCCAATTGTAAAGATATGTGGGGAAGGGATGTTTATTTATTTATATTATTATTATTAAATAAGGGATCATTTACGAAAGGTTTTATTATTGAGAAGCGAAGATTCGATTTAAGATTCTCAATTACTATAAATGAAATATTTAAGTGAAAGCATTTGATAAAAGGTACAAAGTATTAAACATTACCAATAACAATAAATTTACATCGAGAATCTTTAAAAATCAGGGCCCTCTGTGGGGTGGACCGGGAGAAACAATTTAGTTTTTATGGCAATAGGTTTGGGAAACATGAACTCTATTTAATAAAATTTATTGATACCGACGATGTTCTGCAACTGCTCTGCTTTGTCATGGTGGCTGAAACACTGCTGCAATCTGCATCGTGCCGATCTCGTCTAATTTGGGCTGATTATCCGGAGACTCCTAAGGTTTCAAAAGCTCGACACCGTCCTCAATGGCTGCTTACAAATTCTCTCATTGGTGGTTAGCAGTTTAGTGTTTTGATCAACACTTTTCAACCTCTCAACATTTTCTTTTCTTTCGGCGGTTAGCAGTTTAGTTTTAATCAGCATTTGCCAACCTCTCAACATGATCTACTCTTCCATCTCAAAATCAGTTCCCAATGTAAGCTCGGCAGTAATCCTTAGCCATTCTACTGAATTCCGGCAACTAATGGGCTGCAATTCCCAATAGCATCTATTGGCTTGAACTTCAACAATTGCAGCCAATAGGAAATTTCAGCTGCAGGGCGTAAACATGCCATGGGTTTCACTTTACTCCTTAGCCATTTGCTATTGCAGATTAGAGACGCAGCTTCCGACTTTCGGTGGCAAACCCTTCCAAATTAGTAACGGTTGAACATACGCAGTGAAAAGGATCCTTTCCTTCCATTCAGCCAAAGAAAATTATGGTCGTCTCCGATGTCCAAAAGGGAAAGTGAGTTTCCAGTTTCAACAGTGGATTGTTATGCCATAGCTCAGTCGAACAATTTATTTTCGTAAAATACAGAGAATGGCCAAAAGTAAGAAATAGAAAAATTCAATTTGAAATAATTTGTTTTTTCGACACGGTTCTCTAGTTCATTAATGAAAATCTTATCCTGCCCCGGATATGGCGGGGTGATTTTTTAAGGAATCCTTTTGCCTTTCACAAAAATGCGTAGCTTGTTTTAGGCGGTTACAGTGCTGGGTTCTTGTTTTTGTAATCTGATACGTATTTTTCGTTTTGGAAACGTTTGGACTCCTGTGGATAGTGGTCATTTACATAAGGAATAAGAATAGAAAATTCTTATATAAGAAACACACCAAAGAATGCTTTCAAATTCAGATAAAATATCTTAGATTTAGACACAAAATAGTGTCAAACACACGTCCCGAGTGGGTGATGGTCGATTATGAAGTCGACATTTCAATAAATAAAGTATACGAACGTCATGTAAGGAGAAGTGGGCTATTAAGCAACCTCTGCCCATTTAAGAATCCATAGTCTGTTGTTGAGGGTTAGTTTTCAATACGAAAAATATATTTTCTCGTACTTATAGTATGTGGTCAGTATATCGACCACTATTTTATTAAAAGTAAAACGGTCATATGTGAATGATTTCAATCGTAGGTCATAGCAATGTGATCAGTTAAGAAATTTATAAATTTATCTTCCTTTCCACCGTCCCAAGGGGTGAATGAAGGGGGAGGGGCATTGGATGTTTTCCTCCGAGAGGAATAAATTTCAATATATACTTTTTTATGGGTAGGCACTTTTCGAAATATTTCAGCGATCTTAGATTAAGTGGACAGCCTTGTAAATTCATCTGATTCCAGTTCATTTTCAATCTCTGAGACATGCCTTCAACACATTCTCAGTGAATGCTGTTTTTGGGGGGTAACAGGCTACATGAGGGTGATCCTGAAACAGGCAGTTCCCCTTTAATAACATCGAATATCTAAGATCTTTTAATAATTTAACGCCATTAGAATGTAGCAAGTTTGCGTTACATACCACAGTTTTCTGATTAGATGCCGGAGTTCATGCAAAACTTTGATTGGAAAAGTCTAACTGAAACGGAATTTTATTGGTATGTTTTCGACAGGACCGACGTATATCTGGCAATGCTACTCAAGTTTCTGAATACTATATAGAAAGGCAATATTAGTATGCGAGCGAAATTCAAAATGAAAACATTTGTTTTAATATCCCATGAATATTTAAAGAATAAATTAAATAGAATCTTATTATATGTCTGCAGATTATAACACAAAATTAGAAAGATATAAGAATTCATGCATTAGACTGAGCAATAGTTATTTCAGTAAATACGTTTTGAGTTCTTCTATGTCTCCGAAGTTTGAATTTGAAGATTATATCTGTCTTCTGGATATTGCCTTGCGCTGAGGTCTCTGATCATTTGAAGCAATGGGTTAATAGGCTACTAACGGTCCCCCCATTGTAACGCAACGTGTGACATTTATTCTTAAACATTACGACATACTAAACTATGATTTTAAAAATTGATGTAATTATTTATGATCAATTAAGTCAGTAAAATGTTTATGAAGGGAAGTCGGAAGGACCTATCTTGCCAATGTTAAATTAGTAATTCTTTGGTACCTTTTTCTCTGAAACCGTAATAGATACAGCTCTGAAATTTTCCTAATTTATTGTAAAAGTAATGAGTTATTATAACTTTATTTATTAATATTTTTTATAATAATAATAAAAATAATAACTAATTTATTTGGCAAAGAAATGCTACTTACTACTACACTATTCAATTTTTCATTGTTTATACTTAGGTGTTTAAATAAACTATTCTTAATTTCTGGTTAAATTCTTTTATACCTTTAATAAATATACTATTTTATTTGAAATCTAACGCTAGTTATATTTAATTATAATTTACTTCTAACATTGTTTGCGTTCCAATTATACTTATAAGCTAATTAATTATTAAAGTAGGACGGTAATAAATTATTGATACATTTATACAAAATATCAGATTCAACACAGTACAACAACAATTGAAAAGTGGAAGAATAATATAATTATAAATTACATATGAAGAATTCATTGATCACAGGACCACTATGGATGGTCGAAACGTCTACGTTATGTTAAAATTTTTTTTATATATATTTCTTCAGTCTGTTATACGGGTCGTTAATTCTTCGTATGGATTTATTTTAAGACGTTAATTGCTCCTCTAATTACAGTTTTAGATTAATTTTGGGAAATTTTAGACGAGTTTTATTCATAGAGTATTAAACCTAATAATTAATTCTGATTCCACACACACACTATAGGGTTAAAAATTAACAGTGAAAATTTCAGTTCTGCACCTATAACGGTTTCCGAGAAATAGGTTCCTATTTTAACATTGGGTTGATTTAATGTTAAATCAACTTCCCAGAGCATCGTTCCGACATTTAGAACCCCTTCAGGGGTTAAAATATTTTTGATACAGTTTTAGTTTCCAGATATATATTAAAATGAAACGTTTAAAACTTATCCCCAATTTCATAATTAACAACATTATGATGAAAATAATTATATGGAACATAATTTAGACCTTTCTACGCAACATCCATGACTGAAATGTAAGGAAATCAACTCATTTATTATTGTTCTGATCGGATTGATCGTAAATCATTATATTAAAATGGTCAGATATCGTTTAATTGTATTTAATAATCACAATTAATTTATAAGGTAGCCATTATATGATATGATTTTTCTTGATCGTTTGTCCGTAGTTTTCTATTTGGTTTTACGTAATTCACATCAATGAATAGCGTAAATCTTTACGAGTATTGTAAATTGTAACCCCGGAACTGTAGTGTGCACAAATACTTTGGTAAAATTTTTCCCAATTTTCAAACCGTATTTTCAAATATTGCTGGACCCGAACTATTTTCTACACAGAATAGCTCACGAAACAGTGCTGAGTGAGTACGCAGTGATTATACCTGATAAATAAAAAGAAGGCCAATTAGTCAGCATAATTCTGACTTATTGGCCTTCTTTTTATTTGTTGTAAATTTAAACTCAGAAAACTATGTTTGGATTATACCTGATATTGGAAGAATATTGAAGTATTCAATTTTTCAAACCAAGGAACAGGACATTTAGTGTTGTGAGAAATCGATAATATTTTATTAATATTTTTGTTACTATATAAATAATTTTGCGTACGTTTTGTTCTCTCCGATTGAGTATACAAAACTACCAAATAATAACTAGTTCCATATGACATTGTACACCTAAAATTACAGAATTGCTCATCATTAATTTTGTTCCAGAGTATGAAATGGGCCTGTCAAGTGCAGTGAACAGAACATTCCACCTCGGACTCATATGTTTTCTCATTGGACTCAGCTTCTTGTGACAAGCAAAACGGTTTATTATGTGAAATAGACTAAGTTGCGAAAAATACGCTTATTAAGATCTCCAGTACACACCACGTCGTCCAAGATTACACACATTTCATTATTAATGGACCACTTGCCACAGTAGTGAAGACGAAACACTACTGCTATATATGTTTGAGCGCAATGACTGAAGTGTGTATTTTTGTTGTTTTTGAAAGCTTTAACGAGTAATATTTGCAAAAGTGTGTAGCGAACAATGTTACGCTTCTGCACGTATTGCGAATGATTCCATCAGAAACTATATTCCACATCATTTCCCCTTAAATTTTATGTTTAGTTAAATAAAATATTATTAGAATTCATTTTAAAAGAATAAGTATAATATCATCGTTCAATACTATTATTTTATACATATTTATAATTTATAGTCCTCAGATTTATTGCTCATCGTTAACTTTTTTAAACAAATACGCTAGTCATTAATATTTTTACAGAGACCAAAGTTAAATATAAAAAATATGTATACACTACAAGTCTCGTTCTAGATTTTATAAGTACATTTAATAATGTTTTGTATTTATAAGCACTCGTATTTTAACTTGTGCGCAATCTTTGCTGTTGTTTGCAAGCAAATGTTTATATTAGAAAGAGTATAAAATAAATTTCTGTTTATTGCCATACAATTATTTCTGCAGCATTAACCAATCATAATCAGAGCCTCAGAGGGCCGAGATAAGCGTATATTCATGAAATTAGAAGTTGGATTGCTAAGATTCAGGTAAATATTCAAACCCATTGTAAAACCTGATCGAGAACATCAGACAGCCTCCCGCGGACCTCGGTAATAGTAAACTACTTATATTTACTCCATTTTAATTGCTCTTTGCCCACACTTTTACAAGTTTGATGCAGATTATTGTTTCTGACACTTGACAGATTTTTGATAACGTGTTACAGCTGAAATGAATACTAATAACTAGCAGATAATTGTAAAAGTTTTCAAAGCCGTTACAAAAGAAGAAAAATTTAGCTAAAAAAGTGTTGCGTGATTTTTATTGTTCCTCGTTTCAGAAAGAAGATTTTATTTGCTTATTGATTCCATTAGCCCTTCACTCAGGAAACAAACAATTCAAAGAATTAGTGCAGTTACAGATTGTGAGGTATAGCATGGCGTGTCACTTGCGCAATACAGAAAGGACAAGCCTGCGAGGATAACTGACTCAACGCTACCACAATACTTAAAAGTATTCATTATACGAGCGTTGCTTGAATTTTTTTATGAAAGAAACTAGCTGCTCACACCGGCTTCGCACGGGTGGTGTACAGGACTACCATGTAATGAAATAAAATTACAATTAAATTATTCGAGCATACTTTATTGTAAAGCCTATTATTGCACAATATTTTTCGTTTTTCCTCCCGGAAAGAGAACAACTTCTAACATTTGACCTTGGGATTTATTAATTGTTATTGCGAATGCAAGTCGCACTGGAAAATGGACAAGCTTAAATTCAGAAGGAAAGTTGGTTGGCATTAGTGGCATTCTTGGAATAAGTACATTCTCGCCTTTGAACTTTCCCATGATTACAGTAGCTTCAATCAAATTTTACATTATTTTTTAACGGCGAGTCTTGCAATATTGGCAAATAGTACTCATTGTTACAAAATCGACCAATTTATCACCGGCGTAATCGACTGTTGAATCACATCTAAACGCCAATTGTTTATAGGTAATTGTTACGTTTGACCGTGAAATGTGTGGCCACAACTACTACCTTCCCCGAGAGGAACGTCAATCTGTCAATGTTTTGTTAATATATTGAAGATTTCCCACACTGTCACCTTTCATATTTTGAGATTTAAAAAATTTTCCTTACGATTTTTAAAAAAATTTCTTTTATACAAACCTTGTCCGGACAATAACGAACACAACAAAAAAGAATTATCCAACTTGGTGCACTCGTTCGGAAGTTATGTGTGTACATAAATTTCGGTGATTCATTTATATATAAATATATATAGAGATTTTTCACTTTCGCGCCATTGTTGGTCAATACGATTCATTCAAAGATAATCCTAAAAGGTTTAAACACATGTCAGTCGTAGTTTACTGTTGGCAGCCTTCTGCAGTGTTAGATGTGTAGCCAGGCGGAAACAATGAAAAAAAATCCAATTTTACATTCTCATTAAACACTTTCGTTTGAACGGTTGGACAGCAGCACAAATCAAAACCGAATTGGATGAAGTTCAAGCGGGCTCAGCGCGGCTCCGGCCGCCTATTTGAGGTCGTCACTCAGGAAAACATCGAAAAAGTTCTCAATATCATTTCGGAAGATCGCAGACTAAAAGTGCGTGAGATAGTTTCTCAACTGAACGAGTGTACTTCATCCTCCGTGAAAAAGTGGCTAAGAAAAAGCATTGTGCGAAATTGGTGCCGCAACTGTTGACATTGGACCAAAAACGATGTTTTGGCGTAACCCACAAGACTTTTTGCACAGATCCGTAGTCGCCGAAACTGAATCCATCACTACACTCCAGATACTAAAACACGATCAAAACAATGGACAAAAATGGTGAAGGTGGACCAAAAAACGAACCCCGTTCTGTCAGCTGGAAAGGTGATGGCCACTGTTTTTTGGGATTCTCTCGGTATAATATTCATAGATTTCTTGGAAATTATAATGCTGATCTGTTCGATCGTTTGAAACGGGTGCTGATTGAGAAACGACCAGGATCAGCGCGCAAGATAGTGCTGTTTCACCTGGGTAATACGCTAGCCTACACAGCAAAAATTTCAATGACGAAAGTGTACCCTATTTACTATACTTAGCACCAAGTGACGTCTTCTTGTTCCAGAACTTGAAAATTTGACGTGATGAGGAAGTGATCGAGGCCGTGACGGAGTATTTTGCAGTTTGACAAAACCTAATTTTGTAATGTGTTGAAAAAATTGGAAACTTTCTGGTGCAATTGAGTGAGGTCCGGATTACCCCCACTACAATATCGGGAAATTTTTCCACAGCGGATCGTGCTTGCACACGGCAAGCTCAATCTCCTCAATTCTACATAGGTATTAAAAATAACAATGAACATCTTAACATAAAGGTACACAAATGAGGAACAAAGGACACAACTGAAACAGCACAAATAATAGCAAATAAAACATACCTATGACCTTGCAGTTGATGCGACTATAAACAAAAATTTTAAAAACCTAAATAATTTGAAAATGAGAAAGCAAATTAAAATAGGTAAATATGTATAAATGAAAATGATTCATACGTAACCGACAAGGGAAAATCGTTACATGAATGTTAAAAACTAAAATCGGAAGATTAGAATGGAGTCTTAATTTAATATTTTTACTATTCTGATTATGCATTTATTATTCACAGAAGCACAACCAGAAATTCGTTAATTTCACTCATATAAACACGGAAACTTTGAGCGACAGGAAACATACGCTTTAGTCACGATAAAGATTGGATATGAAACGAGATAGAGAAAAAAAATTATGAAGTTTTAATACTTCGAAAGTATTACGATCAGACATCGGTTCTTTTTGAAGACACTGGTAGTCCAAATCAACAAATTACAAACCGATAAACAAATTAACTAACAGAATAGTTCGCACTTGAAACTAGAATATAAAATTGTTGAGTTGAACGGTAAGTTTTCAAAGTCATTATAACCATTTATTTACTGTATTTTGAAATAAACACCTTAATGAATTATTTCAGGATACACTACCTAAGAATACATTTTTTGAAATGGGATATAAAAAATTTTTTCTTCTAAAACATTTTATATTTTATAAAGTACCGTCAGGATATATTAGATTAGCACTTCAATGGGAGTTTGAAGTCTGGCCAGTAAATAAAGGAGTAATACCTATTCAAGATTTCTGGACTCCCAGACTACACCGCAATAGAAGCAGAGAAGATGCGGAAAATTCAGGATTAGAAAGGCGCCAGACTGTCGCGAAGAAACGTGTTTGCTAGCTAGGTGCAGGGGATTAAAGATGTTTGACCACCAGGGGACGTTGACCTACGGAAGTTTCCCAAGATTTACCCCTTCCTTCGTAAGTGCGGATCCCGCCCATGGCGAAAGAATAATAATGATTGGTGAAAACACATCACATGGAGTGGCGTTTTTCCATAGAGGAGGTGAAAGGAGAGATTGGCTGGGAAGTGACAAGGAGATGAAATAGGCGGTGTGTGTTTGAAGTTGAATGTAAGAGGAAGTAGGAGAGAAAGAACAGTGATGCTCGGAAGTTGAGAAGGGGGGGAGGAGATGTAGTCAATGTACGTTTGAAGTTGAAAATAAGAATAAGAGTGAAAGGTGCTTTCAGTAACTAGTAGAAAGGAAACACAAAAGCTGCGTAACAAAATTGTCATATCCCAGCCAAAGGTCTGCTGAGACGTGGATGAATTCTCCAAAAAGCTCAACAATACGAAATATCCTGTTTTCCGTATGTCGAATAACCCCCCTTATGGAACAAGGGTCGCTACAGCCTGCTGTCTACATGCATCCACGAGGAATTCCTAGAAGGAAGAAATTGATTTCCACCTGCATGAGAATTTAAGTAGGTTAAAGAAGAACAAAAACAGGTTCGTCATAATAAGGGAGATCTCTGCCAACATTAATTAACCCTGATAAATGTCATATATAACAAATACCCTGAGGTAAACCGTTGTTAATTCAACATTCGTGTTTAAATATATAATTGAATGAGTAATTTTAAAAACATAAATAAATTAGTTAATAATAAATTATTAAATGACCCATTTTCTTTACAGAATGCCATTCCAAAAAATAGTAAGTAAAGCGGCTTAATGTTTCTAGTTTGTCTGTTAAACTCTAAACCGTATGTTGTCATTTTGATGATTGCTGGTTTCCTCCTAAATAATCCTCGATAACATTCACAAAGAATACTTACTGCATCTGTGGACCACCGAGTTCTTGACAGGTGCTTTACCAATTTGTACGTATTCTTCACAAATATTAGCTGATAGATACGACGGGACCTCCTTTAACGCATTGCCATACTTATTTATATGTTCACATAAAAATGGATCATGACTGTGTAATAGGTGATTTTTCCCGTCAGGCGCGTGACAATTTTCATGAACCTGAGATTAGCGCACAATCGGTCGTTGCAGCAATCTGCGGGTAAGGACCATTGTTTGGCAGGTCAAATGTTTTGATGGTGGACGGTCGTTGACCTGGGAGCGGTCAGAAGACATCTGGCAGGGAGCTGGACTAGGAAAACCTCAGGAAGTGGGGGCAGGCCTGGGGACATAAAATAGAGTGGACGGCGGTTTGTCGGGTTTATTATTATTATTGATGTGACTGTGGAAGGCGGGGGATTACGGTGATTGATTTTGGCGGTGAACAGCAGTGTGGTGGTGGACATTGTTGCTGAGAACGGCGAGATGGACAGGAGTGTTGAGTGAGAGTATTGCAGATTGGAGCATCAAAGGAGGTATAAATGCCGTGAGCGGCAAGTGAGCAAAGGGTGTCCAGGAGGGAGAGCAGAGACACCAGCCCGGACGTGCCCCCAGGAACGTGGACATCGTGGCTGCCGCACCGAGACCGTCAAACAGTAAGCCCTCCCCTTCCCCTTTCTTACTGCGTGGTTGCAACACAGTATTTCGCCAGTGACGGTGAAACGTCTCATATTTAGATGAACTGTACAAAATTATTGTAGTTATAGTTTAGGTTAGGTTTAGAGTTTAAGTGAGCGGATGACTGTGCGCAACATTCCATGATTGTGGAGCCAGAGTGGGCTTTGGCTGGGTTCTAAATATTAAACTAAATTGTTTTAATCCCGTTTTAAATTATTGAATAAATCATCCCCCCTTTAATTATTTCATGAAAGCTAAGACCCCTGAGAGTCTCATGCTCGGCTGGAAACTCACGTGTCTTGGCTGGACGCTGGCCATCTCCCTCGGGATCTCGCGGTTCGCGATGGCTGTGTTATTCTTTTGATAAATATATATATTATTCTGCATATCCAGTGGCGCCCGGGCCTGCATTGCGAAGACGAGAGACCCGAGGGGGAAGGGACCGTCACATAAATGGCGCCCAACGTGGGGCCTGAATCATTGAATGTTGCTAACTCCATTTATTATCTAGCTGCCGCGAAATGTTTGTTTGCTTCGCTTCAATAATTCAACGCATGCCTATTAAGTTGCGTTCAGGATTCATAACGAGTAACGATATTTGTGTTACTAATACCAGCGGAGAAGTATCGACTTACACTATGGAAGGTATAAATGAAAACGTGTTAGATGATAAGCGTGAAACAGAATTGAGTGAAAACCGTCTCGAAAGTAATATGGAGAATGTGACTGAAGGCCGCGTTGCTGGAAGCGGGGCGAATGTTGATGTGAAACAATCTGGACGTCAACGATCTTATGGTTGTGCTCCAGAGAATTAGGTTAGATATCGAACAAGCTACGGTTAGCTCGGAAAAGGCGATGGCAGAGATGGTCCATAAGTTTACTCTCAATATTAACACGAAAATAGAGCATGTTGAAAGGGAAGTGACGGAACAGATAAATACGGAAAGGAAGAGAATAGATGAGGTTATTGAGGTGGTGGAGAATATTCCAAAAAGTATTGTAAAAGTTGAGAAAGCTGGGATTGAACGTGTAGCATTAGTTGAGAGTGAGGTCACGAAACTGAGAGAGGGGCTAGAGGAAATACGGGAAGTTGTTAATGGAACAGTAAGTGATCAACGGCTGAACGACTTAGATAAAGTTGTCTCTGAGAAAGTCGCTGATGAAGTAGTAGCACGGTGCATGAAAGTTGGAGTGCCTAGCTCTGGCGCTCAGCTATTTGTCATGGCGACCGTGCCGGACGTCGTACCCTTTAAGGAACGTGGACATGTCAATCCTAAACGTTTTATCGGTGACGTGGAAGAATATTTCCGGTTAAAAGGAGTACCGAGTCTGTATAAAACTGTAGTGTTCAAGTCTCTGTTAGATCCGTCTTTGAATTTGTGGAAAGATACGTATCTGAACGACGTGAACGAATATGAGGAGGCCAGAACGATTTTTCTGAAAAGGTTTTGGGGGGAATCTGCTCAATGGCGTACTCGCGAAGATTTGCATAATGGGAAATATCAGCCAAATGGGATACTTTCGAGGGAAGATTACTTGGCTCAGAAATTGTTGAGCAATAAGTATTTGGAGGATCCGGTGCCGGAGGAACGATTAGTGTGGATGTTAATTCGTCACTTTGACGCGTATTTGGCCCAATTATTATTTGCGAAGGCCCCGAGGTTTGCGGCTGAGTTGCTTGACTGCGTGCGACAGTTTGAGGAACAGGGACGCGAGCTAGATAACCGACCAGGGCATAAACGTACAGAAATCCGGGAACGTGAGCCCCGCACTTTTAACGAGAGATCCTACAGGACAACAGATTTTAATAGACGCCAGGGAATGACTGACCAAACGAGGAATGGGGGTCCATACAATGGTGATCGAGGACGTAATGACGTTATTTACCAGCGGGGAAGTGGAAATATCAGGGAAAGATTTAATGAACGGGGTAGAAACGATGCAGGTGTAACAGGCGTAAGTCGGGAAGCAGTATCAGAAGTTAATGGAAGGTCGGGAAACTAGCTCAGCCGACTGCCTCGACCCCGGAGAACAGAATATGCGGCAAGGGGAACGGATTTGGGACAACTTTGCTACCTGTGTTGGTAGCGGCAGAGGATTTAGGCGAAGGGACAGGTGAGCTCACGGGTGTGGAGCACAGCTACACGGGGAAACCGTTGTTGTTGGACGTTTGCGTAGATGGGGTTGGGTCGGTGCAGGCCTTTTTGGATACAGGTGCATCAGGTAACTACATAAGTATGGAGTTGTTCGAACGCGTGCGAAACACGCCCGCCTGTGGCGGAGTATTGCCAGTAACGGGAATTAAGGTTTACGCAGCGCTGGGAAGAAAGAACCAGCCAGTTCGGCAGCAGTTGAGCTTAATAGTGAACCTGCAGGGCCATAAATTTAGTATTCATTGTCTCGTACTGCCCACCTTGCTTACGAGCTTAGTTCTGGGGCTTCAATGGATGCATGAGGCAAAGGCAGAGATAAGCCCTCACCTAAATAAAGTTACGGCGAACTGGGTAGACTTGGCGGGAAATGAGAGGCGTGTTGAATCCTCATTGTCGCCACCTGACGCGCTCAAGCCGGAGAAAGTAAACAGCGCTGCGCGAATCGCAGAGCCAAAAGATATAATTAAGTCACCGGCGGGTAATACTGACAGAGGGGCCATTGATGACGCGGTTAGGGACACTGAGCAGTTGAATGAGTTACAGGGAGCTGAATTCGCTAGGGTTTTGAACAATTATGCTCACATATTCAGCGATGCTCCCGGCAGATTCCGAAATTTCCAGTATCACATCGAGACCAAGCCACATTCGCCGTTTCGGGAAAAGACGCGGCCCATCCCATTGCTAAGCGGGAGGAGGTTGAAAGAAATTTAAGTAAGTTAATTGAGATGGACGTAATCGAAAGGAAATCAAGCCCTTACGTGAATAACGTCGTTATGGTTACAAAGGCCGATGGCTCTCTGCGCCTGTGCCTGGATGCACGGCGTTTGAATAAGCATATAGTTCCAATGTTTGAGGCGCCGGGACGTATCGACGAGATATTGAGAAAATTTCAAGGGCGTAAGTGGATTAGCTGCTTGGATTTAACGAAGGGGTACTATCAAGTAGAACTTGATGAAGAATCTAGAAAATTGACCGGTTTTAGTCTTTTTGGGAAGCAAATGGTTTATAAACGCCTTCCCTTCGGGCTATCAATTAGTAGTCAGGTTTTTGTAAAGCAGCTGGATATTGCCCTTGGCGATATCTTAGGGGATCACTTGGTGTTATATATAGACGATATGGTAGTGGCTAGTGATACTTTTGAGGACCACATGCGCCACCTAGACACTCTGTTTCGCAAGCTTTCGGAAGTTGGCCTCACTGTTAATTTGAACAAGGCCTCGTTCTGCCGCCAGGAAGTTAAGTTTCTCGGACATATGGTGTCAGGAAATTCCATACGTCCGGTGTCCAAGAAATTGGATGAACTGCAATTAATGCCTGTGCCAAAAAATCGGAAGCAGACTCAAGCCTTCCTCGGGTTCTGTAATTTCTATCGGCGGTTCGTGTTTCGATTCGCGGAAATATTACAGCCTCTTTATGAACTAACGAGCAAAAAGACCCAGTGGAAATGGCAGGATTTTCATCAAAAGGCGTTCGAAGAAATTAAAGAAAGATTTAAACAATGTGTGGTCTTGCACCAACCGTTTGAAGACCGCGAATTTTTTATTCGCACGGATGCTAGTAAGAGGGCTGTGGCTGGCATACTTTCACAGAGGGATGAAGAGGGGAATGAAGTCATTATCGACGTTGTAAGTAAAAAGATTAATAAAACTCAATATTCTTATACGAGTGCAATTACCTGTTTGCGAGGGAGTCGAGGAAAAAGTGCTCGGCTAACCCGCTGGGCCATGATCTTAGATGAATATAATATGAAAATTGAGCACGTCCCGGGTTCACGGAATCAAGCGGCGGATTATTTGAGTAGGTGCTATGATGTGGGCGAGGCCCGGGTTGAGAACGGGGGCATAACGGACATCATTGCGACCCTCGCAGGACGAGGTGGGGGTAGCGCTCGGACGCAGGTATCACGGCAAGAGCTGATCGATTGTCAGCGAAATGATCCTGCATTAAGTAGACTTAGGAATGACATGTCCAAAAAATTTCAAAGGTACTATCGTGTCCACAAAGATCTTTTGTTTAAGAAAAGGTTGAAGTCCCGGCACGGTTGGGTGGTATGTATACCTGCAGACCTTCGCTTAAAATTTCTCATTATGTTCCACGACGATAACGGGCATTTTGGAATTGATAAGTGCCTTAGGTTGATGGGAGACTTTGTAGGGTGGAAAGGGATGGCCGACGAATTGAAGAAATACGTAAAATCTTGTGTACTCTGCCAAGTCAATAAACATCGTAACTTTACTTTTGTGGGGGCGTATAAGGCTATAATTCCGGAAAAACCAAATAATTTGGCGGTTCTGGACCTATATGGTCCGCTCCCGAAAGGAAAATTTGGTAATGTTCATATTTTGGTTGTTATGGATGCATTTTCGAAATTAGTAAAATTGTACCCACTAAGAGCGGCTTGCACAAAGCAGTGCCTGAGGAAATTGGTGAACGATTATTTCCTCCACGTGGGTAAACCGGATAGAGTCCTCAGTGATAATGGAGTGCAATTTACCAGTAAACTGTGGACAGAGGAACTACGGCGTCACAATGTCGAGACGGTTTTTACCTCCGTGCGACACCCGCAAGGAAATCCCTGTGAAAGAGTCATGAGGCAACTTGGGGTAATGCTGAGGAATTATTGTGGAAATAGACACTCCTCCTGGGTACAGTACTTGCCAGTAATCGAAACTCTAATAAATTCTAATTATACAATGGCCACCGGAGCAATTCCGTCTGGATTGCATACCGGAGTTAGGGCTCGATCAGACTTTGAAGCGCTGATTCAGTATCCAACGGAGGGAGTGGAGGTTAACGCGACTGACTTAATAAGTCAAGCTCGAGATAGATTGGTCCGAGGTGCCCAACTTCGTGGGGAACGCCAAGCCGTCCGAGATATTCAGTTCGAACCTGGAGATAGTGTTCTGATTAAAAAGTTAAGAGTGTCAAATCAAGATGCCATAATTACAGCAAAGTTGATAAGCGTATATGACGGACCCTTTAAAATCTAGAATCGGAAAGGACTAATACTTACAATGTCATAGTGAAAGACGATCCCTTAGAAATTAAGAACTATAACATTTGTGAAATGGTACCCTATTACAATAGGGCAAGCGTAATGCCCGACTTGGTGGCATAAAGTTTCTCTAGGGAATTTACTGTCCTATAGTAAATGCATGGTAGGCAACCATGGTGCATCCCCAGCTGTATGTGGGTTTTCTTCTTAATTTCGGCCCACATTCTCTTCATGTAATCTTTGTTCCGATCCTTCGTTGTAAATAAGTTAAGATGCCTGTTTATAAGTAATATTTTAGGTAACATTATCTCCCGGTCATAGGTAATAAATCGGAGTGAGTGAATGTGAGACTGAATGGTTAGCATAACATAGATAGTTGGCATGACAACATGTGCTAAATAGATTATTAACTCATGCTGACTTAAATAATTATTTGTCAGGGGCATTATGTAATAAGTGATTTTTCCCGTCAGGCGCGTGACAATTTTCATGAACCTGAGATTAGCGCACAGTCGGTCGTTGCAGCAATCTGCGGGTAAGGACCATTGTTTGGCAGGTCAAATGTTTTGATGGTGGACGGTCGTTGACCTGGGAGCGGTCAGAAGACATCTGGCAGGAAGTGGGGGCAGGCCTGGGGACATATAAAATAGAGTGGACGACGGTGTGTCGGGATTATTATTATTATTATTGATGTGACTGTGGAAGGCGGGGGATTACGGTGATTGATTTTGGTGGTGAATAGCAGTGTGGTGGTGGACATTGTTGCTGAGAACGGCGAGATGGACAGGAGTGTCGAGTGAGGGTATTGCAGATTGGAGCATCAAAGGAGGTAGAAATTGCCGTGAGCGGCAAGTGAGCAAAGGGTGTCCAGGAGGGAGAGCAGAGACACCAGCCCGGACGTGCCCCCAGGAACGTGGACATCGTGGCTGCCGCACCGAGACCGTCAAACAGTAAGCCCTCCCCTTCCCCTTTCTTACTGCGTGGTTGCAACACAGTATTTCGCCAGTGACGGTGAAACGTCTCATATTTAGATGAACTGTACAAAATTATTGTAGTTATAGTTTAGGTTAGGTTTAGAGTGTAAGTGAGCGGATGACTGTGCGCAACATTCCATGATTGTGGAGCCAGAGTGGGCTTTGGCTGGGTTCTAAATATTAAACTAAATTGTTTTAATCCCGTTTTCAATTATTGAATAAATCATCCCCCCTTTAATTATTTCATGAAATCCAAGACCCCTGAGAGTCTCATGCTCGGCTGGAAACTCACGTGTGTTGGCTGGACGCTGGCCATCTCCCTCGGGATCTCGCGGTTCGCGATGGCTGTGTTATTCTTTTGATAAATATATATATTATTCTGCATATGCAGTGGCGCCCGGGCCTGCATTGCGAAGACGAGAGACCCGAGGGGGAAGGGACCGTCACAACTGATCAGTTCCAAAATGTTTAAGTAAGTGCCGTTTCAAGGCGAGCTAAAAAAATTACTTCTATTCAGTACTGATGCTCTTTTTCGAACTGGATTACCAATTGTGTTTCTATGTCCGTGCACTTTTCATCGAATTCTGCGTTCCTCCTCTTTTTCGTGACGTGAAATGGCCATTATTCTATATTGCCAGTCATTAAATCCGGGATCTCATTATTGGCACTTAAATTTCATGTAGCTTTAGCATGTGTGTCGATTACTGTAATGTCGTCAGTTTTCGAATTGTTTAAATTTTATTTTATTTTCTTTCACATCCGCTTGTTTGTTTTCTTTTTTTGGTAGAGCAAGATAAGCAAGGGTTAACTAGGACCTCCAGGCTATAGTTTAAGGATCCTACCTGGTGTTTCACCTAAAATAGATGCAGGAAAATCCTAGAAAACCTTTTGGGTACTATTCTCACGCTTTTCTTCTGAATGTCGGGAGATGATTTTGTTGTGGTGTCGCATTATTCCCTTCTCTGTGTCTCTACAAGATTTAGGAGGCTACTGGTCGACGGATCCAATGGAATCAGTGGCCAACTCTTACCATATGCCCAAGGTCTTTGGCCCCAGTGAAGCGTGTTTTAATAGCCCTATCCCTATGAATCGCCTGAAACTTTAAATATTCTTGCACACCTCACTGGACCTAGACACTAGCTAGCAAAATAGAAACTTACAAAGCAGAAAGCTGAATCTGAACAGAATTAATATACTGCAGTGGATAAATATATTACGGTTAGTTTTCAAATACAACAATCGGTCGCATATAGCGCCAGACGAGAAAGAAAAGACTTTTTCATGCAAAAGGATTGCACTAAATCACGTTAATATGATGGCCCGTATAACAGACATATACACAAAATGTTGAGAATTTTTAACATAAATTAGACGTGTAAATGCTTGTCATACGGGACCTTAATTCTTCATTTGTATATATTATTAACAGAAGTTACTAGCTCTTATAATCTCTAGTGACCCATTATTCTCACGTTAATTTTAACTGAGTAAATAAACAAGTAAGTTTTTAACTAGGAAATTAAACAAAATTCAGGGCCACCTTAAGATGGGGACTCTGGCGGCCGGCGGTACTGGTGACAGTTAAAACGAATAGCTATAAATCGTATTGTCAGAATTCAGATAGCAACGGAAAGTAAAACAAGAAGTGAATCGTAAATTTTGTTCAAATTGCTAGTATATTTTTTACATTAATTTGATCTGATGTGAAGAATCTCACTCATAAGTCTAGAAAAAAGATTACGTTCCACACCTTAAAATTTTACATTTTTCCAATCAATCTGATGGTTATTTAAATATATATGCTTTGATGCTTTGAAACACCAGATTTGGTTTCAAAATAATAAACTGGTTTCAATAAATTTAATAGTTCTTCTGATTTATTGGCCTTTTTACCATTTTTTATTAGACTACTTATTAGAAGAAATTTGGGTAATATATATATTCTACGGAAATTTTCTTCTACGAAGCAAATTTGTTGAGACTAGCAAAAATAAGATACAAAGCTGGGGAATAGAGTGCAATTATAATCAATTTTTGTTGTGCCATCAAAACAGCATATTGGTTAAAATTTGTTTAAATTAATAATATTTGTTACATTATAAATAATTACTTTCTATACATCCTTAGTGGTTTTCATATTGTAATGTTGGTAGTATATATGCCAAATATTGTCAGTCAAATGTAAACAAATACCGAAAGGAATTGTTTCGTGTTGCCTCTATTTTTCTTTAAACTAGTTAATATGGTACGTGAGTCACTTGGTTTGCATATTGTCATTGGATTATAATTTTTAGGGAGGAGTTTACTACATATTCATTTACCGACATCAAATTCTATTATCTCTCTGTGCCTATGTGGCATAAGTTTTTCTGTATAAAAATTGTATTTCTTAGAACAACAATAATGAAAACTTTAACATGTATAATTAAACATTATTTACTATTCGAGGAAACAATATATGTATTATAACACCAGGATTATCGTATATTTATAAAGTAGAATGTATTTACATATTGATATGACAGACTTCTGAAATATAAGATATGTACAGATTTATATAGTGAGTGGCCAGGTGGGAGGTGAAAATGGGAAAACAATGCAGATGTGATATAATCAAATGGACGCTTTGTGAAACACAATCCTCTAAAACTTCCCCTTTGATCTCCCAAATGTATACATCAGGATTTTCCCTTCATTGTATACACATTAACTGACTGTCTCTAGTTTTGCACCAATCATGAGTTAGGGGTGTTTACATGGGGTATATACCTCCACTAGTTCCCTTGGATGTTTGGACAAATTAGAAAATAAGTAGGCAAGAAAGAAAATGCCTTTGAGTATGATTATTGAAGTCAATGTATTAAAATATTTCAAAAAATTTATACACATTTCTTCTTTAGAACATATGCTTACGTTTGACTGTTTTTGTCACTATTGATTGCTTTGTACACATGTACAAAATTCTGAATTTCTTTGAAATAAATCAATGTTTAGAAATTTGTATTTTAATTTAATAGATTCTGGTAACAATAGTGTTAAAAGCATATATATATATATAATTAATAAGGAAAGGAAAAAGAGAGAGAAAGTAGGCGACTTACCTGAGGTTCATAGATGGTAGGCACCTTGAGAGGATTGGAGTTCTTTTAAATTTTTGGAGGCACCGCCCCCTTCATCAGAACATTAGGAAGACATTTCCAGTGATCGGCTAGCCGATGGCTGACTGGAAACGTCTTCCAAACTTTCCTCTGGAAATTTAAAAAACTCAAAACCTCACAAGGTGCCTACCATCTATGAACCTCAGGTAAGTCACCTATTTTTTATCCCAATTTTCCTTTCCTTATTAATTGTTTTAACATAACAATGTCATTTCCTGACGCGTATATACCTTATTCTGCAAAATCACTTTTATTTCTTATCATTTTTCAGGATGTATCTGCATTCTCTGATGAAAACTTTGATGTTAAGGACTGGATAAACAAAACTTTCAAGTCAGCAGAAGCAAAAGAAAATAAAGATGTGAGTAGAGATAAAATAAAAAAATGTTTGTGTAGCATACATTAAATGATTTTTTTATTAATAATATAAATTAAACATCCATTATAACACATTAAAAATCATATTCAATTATGTTTACATACATTTTTGTACTTTCATATGGTTATTTATGTTATGTTTCTACAAACAACCTGATGAAAGCACAAAAATGTGTAGATGCATTTGAATATTGACTGTGTTATTGTTTTCTGTAAAGTGATTGTTCTATGAAATAAACTAATATAACACATTTATGGCACTTACTCAGTAGGAATATGTTTAATCCAGATTTTCAATTAATATGATTGGACCTAGATCCAAAGCTCTAGTGTGTTTTGAAGTATAAAAATATATAATTGTGACTGTATAAAGGTTAAATTGTGTGTTATAATGGTTCGTTATTTTTATATTAATAATTCACAAAGATTTTATTCCTTATAGGCATTTGCATCATCATTAGTAATGAAGTTACAATTGTATGTGCAGCAGGTGAACAGCGCTTTAGAAGATACAAGCCAACAGGTATAAAATCGTTGTGATTATATAAGATGTATTATATGGTGGAACTAAATTAAAAATAATTGTGTCAAACTATTAGTTAGAAGTGGAAGAGTACTATAAAGTGTTATTAATTTCAGTCATTGATCTACAAGATTTTTTAAAGTTTGTATGTCAGACATCTGACATATATAAATTTGCATATAATTTGTTTTGTGTCTAGGCTTATTCGGTTGTCAGAGCCAGTGTTTCTTAAAATAAATACAATTCAACTTCGCACTTTTATCATTATTGAATAAACACTTATCTATTTACCAAAAGGGCAGTTTGATAAACACACAATGCTTTGTAACAACTCAAGAACTGGGTATTCAACAAATTCATTTGCTTAGCCTTCATTCTTTCACAGTTTTTTTAAAGAAGTGTCACATAAAAATAATGTGTATACAATAATAATATCAAAAATTACTGAAGTACTCATTTTTACTTTGAATGTTACAGATCGTTTAATCTGTACTATGTGCATTTTGTATGTGATGAAATGGAAAAGAATTTTTTTCAGAATCTGAACTGGCCAACAAATCCAATGTTTATCACAATATAAACACTTTTCAGATACTTGCAAGCCTTCCTAGAATTATGCGTGATACAGAAATCCTGCAGCAGGAAGCTGTTTTGCTTCGAGAAAAAATGCACTCTGTCAAGGAAGATATAGTAAAGGTTTGTTAATTAATAAACAAACAAACAAACAGAATAATAATATCTAAGCTTAAATTATAGCTTTGATATGAAGCTTCAGTAATTGCCGATGATATTGTAGTATTAGTGGAGTCAGAAGACTTGGCATGACTGGGTTATTGGAGAAATAGTTCAATATGAGGATTAATAGAGGTTAACCAAGGAAATGGAGTGTAGTATGGGAAACCATGGAATAACAAAAGGTGTTAGATTGGGAAGGGATATTTTGACGGAAGTTAAGGAATTCTACTACTTGGGAAGCGTAATAACTAGGGATGGTAGAAGTATAGTAGATATAAAGAGTAGGATAGCACAGGCAAAGAAGGCTTTTGCAAAGAAGAGGAATTTATTTATGGGTAATATAAGTGTGAATATTAAGAAATTGTTGCTAAAAATGTTCGTATGGAGCGTGGTGTTGCAAAACGTGGATGATAGGAGTTGCAGAGAAGAAAAGAATAGAAACCTTTGAAATGTAGTGCTATAGGCGAATGCTTAAAATCAGATGGGTGAATAGAAGCACTAACAAAGAAGTTCTAAATAGAATAGAGTAGGAGCAAACAATATGGAGGACGTTGACCAAGAGAAGGGATAGATTAATAGGCCACGTTTTAAGATGTGAGGGTCTTGTAAAATAAGCATTAGAGGGTAGTGTGTGGGGTAAAAACAGATGAGAGAGGCAGAGAATGGAATATGCTAAGCAGATTAGGAATGATGTGGGATGTGCTAGTTATGAGGAATTGAAAATTCTTGCACAAGATAGGTTAGCATGGAGGGCTGCATCAGACCAAGCTTAGGACTGAATACCACAACAACATGAAGCTTTTGTAGAACATTAGGAGTCTATTTACTGTGATAAATTTGACATTTAAATCTCAAATCATTATACATGAGATCCTAGATTTGATTCTCAGCCCATTCAACATTTTTTCTTCCTTGGTTTATTATTTCAATATCAACAATGTCAGCTTTGTTCTAATTTATATTTAATTGAATGCCAAGGAATATTTAATTACCATAATTAAATAGCCTGTTGATTAATGTTTAATATGTACAAATGGATTGTTTTTATAGGTTGAACAAGATACTGGACAATCTATGGCAACTTTGGAACATCTAGACAGAATCAAAAATGGTCTTCAATCTGCAAAGCAAGCACTTCATGAAGCAGATAATTGGACAGTTTTAGCTGGAGATTTGGAAGATGTAATACATTCCATTTTCTATTAAAAACAGAATATTGGTTAGTGTTAACAATTTTTCTGAAAGAAGCAAAGTTATATAATAAAATTTTCTTGTTTACTTCAGGCTTTCGAATTTGGTGAAGTGGAAGCAATTGCTACTAAATTAGTAAGCATGCAACAATCACTAACTGTGTTAGCTAATGTAGCTGATTATGAAGAAAGGAAGCTTCAACTAGAAGGCTTGAAGAATAGACTAGAGGCCAAGGCAAGTCCTTTACTTGTTCAGGCGTTTACTGCTGGCTCTGTAGGTATTGTAAATTTTCCTTTCTTCAATTAAATATTTAGAAGTAGTTAAATGTTAAACACTACTCCTATCTCATTTACATAAACATTTGTTCACTTATTAAATTTTTTTTAGTGTGTGAGAAATGCTAAAGTTAGAGAATTCTTACTACATATTGCTGAGGCTAGTTTATTTTTAACTGTGGTGTTTTATAACATATACAAGGAATAGGAGTTAGAAAAGAATGTTAGCTGAAACCACTATAATTAATTTATTTTTCACACTTGTGTCTTAATTATTGATATGAATTAAAGTGTTTCAAGAGTTATGTTTATAGTTTTAATTTGTCATTCTTTTCTTTCAGAATCATCATGCATTTATGTGCGTATATTTTCATCAATTGGCAGACTGCCACAGTTGATAAGATATTACCACAACTGTCAAAGAGCAGTGTTATTACAACAGTGGCGTTTACTAGTTGAACAGGAAGATGGAGGAGTAGCAGAATGGCTTCGTCAGTTCTATGATAGTTTACTCTCAGACTGGCATGAGAGGTTACGTTGGTGTGGTCAAGTTTTTGGACATAATGTGGCTATGAAAACTATGTTGTCACTTTTTTCTGATATTTTATCTGAGCTAGAACCTAGTCCAAACAAATGCATTGATGCTGCCCTTAAGCAAATGGCTGATCCACTCCTCTTTTTATTAACTCTTATGCAACTGACAGGACACTTTGCTTTAAACATTCAAGCAGCAATAGAGTCTTCAGGTTTGTTACCATCAATTTATTGATATTATTCATAACTGTTAATTATTATTCTTTGTTATACTTTTTGTGAAGAATAAAATAGTGCACTTTGTGCTAGTTGACGTTATTATGCTGCTAAGGTTGATGTGACATTGTCAAATTAATATTGAGCAGGAAGCAGAAGTAGAGAGTAAATGATGTGCCTTAATTTAATAATTGATGTTGCCAAGATAGGTAGCAATGGGCATGAAAAATTTTCAATTCCCAACTGTTGATACACAATGCTGACTGGTTATATTTATAAAATTTTCTGAAAAATAGAAAGTCATTTTACACCTGTTTTTCCAAATTAATTATATGATATGAAGTTTTTGAAGAACATTACAAGTCAATTCTCCACTGGTAATAGGGACCCAGAAGTCTGGTTGGGCATGATTCCATGCCCCAGCTATAGGGCATTGTTGGCTTCATGGGTAAAACTTTAATTCTTCCTGGGTGCAGGATCCAGTTTTATATCAGGGTTTAGGTAATAACATGCACAATCCGCCTCATTTTGAGTCCAGTGTGTGTGCTTGTCATGCTGAATAATAGTACAATTATGCTTATTGTTAGGCTTCTAATTTTTATTTTACCATAATATTCATACATTACAGGAAAAACTCAAGAAAATGATTTAGTTGCTTCATTGATGAAAGCAATTTACTCACCTTTCTTACCTTACATATCAAAATATGGAAATTATGAACAACAATACTTGACGTCACAGTTGTCATCAATTCAGTGGAATAAAGAAGACTTGATGGAAAGTATACAAAGTCTTGGGCAGTCTATTCCACGTGTGATGTCCATGATATCTGATGCAAATAAAAGATGTGTCCAGTTCACAGAAGGTTGTGGCTATTGTGGTTTAATGAAAGCATTAAAGGTAGTACAAATTCATTTGTTACATTTATGCCATATGTTGAAGATACTAACATCTTTTCCTTTTAGGTTTTTTTGAATGATTATATGAACAATTATCGTAATGCTTTGCGACTGTTGGATCAACAGAAAGGTGACAAAGAGGACTGGGCTTTACTTCAGATGTGCCTCACTCTTTTACAGAATGTGGGTGTGTACTTCTGTATCCTTGACTTAAATACTATAATTTTGTGTGTGTCTCTAATTTTTTCCCTTCAAATTGCTTGTTAGTTGTCTAGTTCAAAGAGTTATTTAATTTTTTTGGTTTGTGATTTTTTTGTAACTTTCAGCTGAGAGGGATGTTGTTGATGGTTTTGAGCAGTTTATGGCATGTAATGTTTGGTAATTTCAGATATTCCTTCCTTAAATCATGATAAGTAACCTACTCTGTCCAAATATTATGATTATGGTGTACTGCAATATATATAAAATATGTAATGACTTTTTAATGTTGCAGGAGAACTCATTGGAAAGGTTACACAGTTGAATAATGATATGGTTCAATATGTATTGGAAGTGGATCGTAAGTTTCAAGCTCAAGAATCATCTCCTTTCACCCAGTATAAAAGCTTATTATTAAATTCATCTGGTCTCAAGGAATTCAATACACTTGTTCTTAATTTTCAAGAAGGTAAATCATTAATTTTTATGGTAATTTTAACTCAATAACTGTTAGTTTATTGCACATCTCTTTTATGCCTTTAAAGTTAATTACTAAGCTTAAGTTGATACATCATAAGAGCAGTGAAAGCGGCTCAAATTTAAAATATTTTACTTCTCAACCCAACAGTGCTCTTAATATTGCCATATAGGACCAGACAAGGATGCAGTCTGTCACCCATGCTGTTTAACTTATATATAGAACAGGCGATGAAGAAAGTTAAAACGGAATATGGAAAAGGGATCATACTGCAAGGAGAAGAAATAAAAACCTTATGCTTTGCCGAATATATTATAGTATTAGGGTAGTCAGAAAAAGACTTGCAGTAAGAGTACAACATGAGGATTAATAGAGGGAAAACCAAGGTGATGGAGTGTAGTATGGGAAAATGGAATAACAAAGGGCGTTAGAATGGGAAGGGATATTTTGAAGGAATATAAGAAATTCTTGTACTTGGACAGCATTATAAGTAGGTACTGTCAAAGTATAGTAAACATAAAGAGTAGAATAACAGGCAAGGGAGGCTTTCACAAAAAAGAGGAATTTACTTAAGGTGAATATTATGAAACCAATGCTAAAAGTGTTCGTATGGAGTGTGGCGTAATATTGGTGCGAAATGTGGATGGTAGGAGTTGCAGAAAAAAATAGAAGCCTTTGAAATGTGGTGCTATAGGAGAATGCTGAAAATCAGATGGGCGAATAGAATCACTAACAAAGCAGAATAGGGAAGAGCAAACAATATGGAAGACATTGACCAAGAGAAGGGATAGATTAATAGGCCACTTTGTAAGGCATGGGGGTCTTGTAAAATTAGCATTAGAGGGAAGTGTGTGTGGGGTAAGAACGGATGAGGGAGGCCAAGGATAGAATACACTAAGTAGATTAGGGAGGATGTGGGTTGTGCTAGTTATGAGGAAATGAAAAGGCTTGTACTACGTAGGTTAGCATGGACAGTTGCATCAGACCAGTCTTAGGACTAAATACCACAACAGGGCCAGACAAGCAGTGAATTCGTCAATAACCTTACACAGATGACATAGACAACAGAGTATGAAAAGGAACTAATGTTTTCAGATGAATTCTACAATAACTAGGAATAATATTTTGGTTGTGTATGAATTAGACAATATAATTGTCCAGTATAATCGAGACGGGATTCCAATATCTCATTCAGCATGGTAATATGGTTGTCCTAGATCTAGTTGATATAGTGAACTTTATTTGGGCTATTCTTCTGAAATGAAAAATATATTTAATTTAGTTATCATAATTCCACCATAGCATTGCCCTGGAGAGTATAATATCATTTTATTAAAGCCAATGCTTAAGTTTTGATGTGTAACTTAATTTCTGGTTTGTTCTACCCGTAAACTTAACAATTCAAATGTCCAAAATTTTTAAAATTGACACAATTTTGTAACTCAGATAATTTAACAGATTCATCAATTTGTAAATATTTAATAATGGTTAGCTAATGTTCTTTGATTTTGTGTGATGGATCTTTTGAAGAAATAATACGTTGTTTTTTTTTTCAGATGAAAAAACATCTCCATTGGAAGTAGCAATTGCCAATCTGCATAAATTGTGCAGCGACATTCATCACACTACATTTCAAGTAATTTTTGGACCTATATCACTTCAGTTGGAACAAGTTCAAAAAGCACCGACGTGGAATAGAAGTAATGTGTCAGTTGCTGATCTTCCAGACTTCAGCTTTACGCCTCAGGAATATATTACCCAGGTTATATTTCAGTTTCATTCTTCAATCTGGATTTATAAATCTTAGTTTTGATACAGATATTTCTTTCTTTAAAATTGGTTTTAACCTCGGTAAATAAAAATTTCATTATTAAGAACTTTAAAGAATACTTTAACTATACATTTCTTGTATATGTTTCAATTTTTTATTGTCTTTGGTGAGATATTTAAGGTTCTTTGTTGAACATAAAATCTTTTAATAAATAAATAACAAAATATTTTCAAATAGAATTATTGTATTTTTGACTTTTGGCCAGTCTTTGTGTTTTATTTACAAATCTTTTAATATTCCAACTATGAACTTAACAGTTTTGTTTTGAATAAACTCAAACATTTGATTTTTGACCCTAATATTCTTATTTTATAACAAAAGCTGTGACTTTTGAATACAGCACATGACATACGTAAAATATTTGTGCAATGTTGTCCAACGTAATGGTAATATGGGATACAAAATGGAGGTTCAAAAGTTTTCTTTATGATATCCCCAGCTTATAATACATAAAAATGCTGGAAGATTTCATAAAGCTAAATCAGGGCCCCTTATCTGAATATGTTCATTCTGCTTAAAGGGAACTATTGTCCACCAGATGACACCTTGCTCTAACCCAAACTTGGGTATAAACACTGTAAAAGGAGCATTATATTATGTCATTGTGAAATATTTGCGTATATAAAATTTTTTTGACAGTTGAATTAGTTCCATGTCATTGACTATATAGTTCTCAAATATATTTTTACAATAAATTGGTATAAATTTTTAAAATTTCAGATAGGACAATATTTGATGACCCTTCCTCAACACCTGGAGCCATTTTTACTTCAAGATAATTCTTCTCTTACACTTGCCCTGCAAATTGCTGATGCAGATTTCAGAAGTCTTTCAGACATGGCTGATAATGGTTTAGCAGATACTTTGCTTGGTATAATATCTCGAGGAACATGCCAGTCATATTGTGACAGTATACTAGGGATATGTGAACTAGATTCTAGTGGCTGTAAGCAGCTAGCTACGGATATAGGTAATTAATACTAGATTCTAATCATTCTTTCCTCACACTGTTCTTTCCTGGATTGAATGAAAAATATTAGCTAATGCAAGAAAATCTTTGGTTTAATTCACCATTAAATTTGATTTTTAATTTAGTAGAAGATACCTGAGAGTCAAAAATGCAAAATTGTTTGCGTTTTCTTTTAGAAAATTATTTGGGTACAATATACTGTATCACTTTGAAGGTGAATACAACTCTAATGCTGAAACAAGCCCAAATAAGCAGTTGCCCACACATTTACTATTTTGCTTTGTTGTGCTGCATGGGAGTGTAGCATTTTTGATGTACCCTACTTTTCCTAAAACTCTGTCACTATAATTTTGACACTATAAACATTAATGGTCAAATTTGGAGCAAACAGAATTTTATTTATCTAATGTGAATTATGAGCTAAATATATGTATGGGCAACACCCAACCTGACTCAAGACTTCTATAGGTTTGTAATGGAAATTTTCAGAATAATTTAAGGAAATAAAGTTTTTAACATCTGTTATTTTTTAAAGAGAAAGAATATACTCTTCACATGTGAACACCAAGATTATGTAGAAATTAATAATGTACTTTTAAATTTATAATTAAATGAAATTGTTTATGAGATTATTTAAGAAGTCTACAATTAACATAAGAGCTGAATTACAGGAACACAATCACACTGCCCATTACCAATTGTGATATCAGTTTTTTTTATTTAAAGGTACAGTGAGTGGTTTGAAAATGAAGAGTATTTTGGCATGTGCTTGTGATGTATTTTCATTGAGTGTGTTTTTGTTCACAATCTCTTATTGGACATAGGCTAGGTTTCATTAAAATTGTATCTTGACTATAACAAATCACACCCCCTGCTAAGAACCGTTACAAGTGTTGTCATAACATTATTTGTAACCAGTGATAACAAATTTATTACAAAATGATGCCTTTTTATAGAATACCTTGGAAATGTTTTGGAAGATTTGGGTCTATCGCTAACTGATCACATGCAACAGATTGCACTTTTATTACGATTGACCTCTGATGAATATCAGTCAAAGAGTTCTGGGTGTGCTGCTAGACTTGTGGCAGCTGTAAGACAAATGCGAAATATCACGTCATCTGGATAATGGAGGTATAGTGAAGTTTAATTTGATAAAATTTGTATGAAATATTAATATGAAAAAATGTTAGGACAATGACACACAACTATTATTGGCTATTTCAACCCCTGTTCCAAGTGTAGTATCCTTTACAGTTTTCATCACTTTCTCTATATTGGGCTGTTTTCACCCAGTTAACCCTGCTGTCTTAATGTTGCCACACCTCCTATTAGATTGTGTTGTGAGACCTGAAACTTTCTTGTCTTACAACTATCTCAAACTTCATATGTAGGTCCCACTATTGACTTACTTCTAACAGACATTCCTTTAGCTGTCTCTTCTAATATTTCCCATAATGGGTAATCCCAGACTTCCCTTTTTCTACTTGTAAGTTACACAAAGCCCAAATGCATGGCATTTTTAGAGATTATTTTAGAATACAATTTGTAGATCAAAGATTTTATACAAATTACACAAAGAAAAAAATAAATGATAATATAAATACCACAAAAAATTTGTGGATCACAAGAATGACACTCCATACAACCAGGTGACAAACTCAAAAGCTTCTGTTTCGTTTTCAGTCACCTGATGAAAGCAATAAGGATTGCAGTTACATTCTGTTGAGCTTATTTTTTGTCTGGAATTACTTATTAAAAGTAGATAAAAAATTGCTAGTACATTTATTCAATTTAAAAATATTTTGTAATACTTCAGAAACACAATATTTTAAATGGCACAAAAGTATGCTCATTTTTCTGAAATATCAATTAACAATTCTCACTGAAATCAGACAGATGAAAGTTTTCTGTTGCATAAAATTGTTTCTTGAAATAACTATTTTTTGTTTTCAGGACATCTGAAAACATCTTTGACAAGTTCAGTCTTTTTTTAAAGAAATTTTGTATAAAAATAAATATATTGTACAATAAAACTATTTATAATTTCTCTTTGATGATTTGTAAGAAAGCCCAAAATAACATTTATGAGGTTCTATCCATTAAATTATCCTTAAAGGAAAGTTAAATTGACACACAGCAAGAGGGAGGAAATAGGGATGTGTGCTGTTGTGGAAGTCAGCCTCGCTCATTACAAGTATTTAAATTGCCTTTCATGTTCAGGTAAGTTTCTTTCTCCCAGTCCTATCCAAATACCATGAAATACAATAATAATTGGTTGGGATAGGAAATAGAGAAAATAACTGTTTTACTAATAAATAAACCTCATGGACTGAAACTTTATTTTTTTTAAAAAAAGATAACAATATTAAAACTTTACATTTGTATATACACAGACAAAGTTACTCTGGTGACCAAAGTTTAAAAGTTCGATCATACGAACATGTAGCTATGTATTGTGAATTAGGCGATACATCCACACACATGACTTTTCCATCATGACCAGATAGTGTTTTCAATGGTTGCCACGTTTTGTTTGACCAGACCTAGTGAAAAATACGAATCATAACTATAATTGGCTGAGACTTTTCATAAAAAAATATTTCATTTGATTAACTGATTGAAGAAGTACTTACTTTGGCTGTATTGTCATAAGATGATGTAATGAGGAAGTTTCCTGATGTTTTTTGGTATTTAACTTCAGATATTAAATTCATGTGAGCTGGAATAGTATATAGGCATGAACGCCTCCTCAGATCCCAAACTTTACATGTGTTATCTTCACTACCAGTAATAACATGATACCTGAAGTTCATAAACAATATATTTGTTAGTATTTATAATATATTGTAACTGAATAAATATATGTACAATTTATATATTATACGTTACCCATTAGGAGAGAAATCAATGCCATAGATTGATTTAAGGTGACCTTCCATAAACATTATGCATCGCCCAGTTCGAAGGTCCCAAATACGACCAAAGGAATCCAGTCCTCTATAACAGCAATACGTTTTAATTTGACTTAGACTTTTAAAAATTAATGATTAGGATTTAACAAAAAGCATATACTGTCCCTAAAATATCGGTTAATTTAAACAAGCTTTTGACTATTTTGTTATCCAGTGCATTGTATCTGTTTAATGCATTTTCAAGGACCAATCAAATAAATATAAACTAGTATACATGTTAATTACCATTAAAAGCTGTATTCACATTTGAAGAAAACACACGAGAGAGATGAATTTTCATAAAATGAGTTTAAACTGAAATAATGACATTTTTATATATTACTCCTTGCAAATAATCTTACCCTGTAGCAGTCACAGCACCATCATTTTGGAAACTTATGCAATAAACAGGTTTGCAGTGTCCCTCTTGGTGAAGAACTTCTTGACATTGGTCCAAGTCCCATAACCTCCAAGAGCAATCAAAGCAGCAAGTTCCTAAGAATCTTCCAGATGGGTGGAATGCCAGTCGAGATACACGATGTGGAGCGTGGCCTTCTACATCAGCTAAAGGTTCCTCACTATTAATTGAAATACGTTTAGTTATTTCTTCTTTTAAGTGCAGCCAGACGATAAATATCATTTAACTTGCTAATACAATTTGTACATGAAAAGTGAACTAGTCTGGATATTTATTACTACATTCTATGTATTAAAGAGGAAATTTAATACTTTTGAGCAAAAAGTAGCAATATTTTGGTGGTTTGTGAAAATAAAATCAAACGTTTATCATGTGCATATGTAGTTATTTTAAAATGCAGCCATATAAATCATATTCAACTGTGCATAATATATTTATCTACATGATAAGGGCAGGATGGAAAGATTTCAAAGTACTTATTTCTCAAATATCGCTAAAGTTCTTAGTTTTAAAAATGAGCAACAGATATTTAAATGTAGTGTATACAGTTTCTGGGTCAAAAAGAAGAGGTCAACTTTTTATTATTGAAAGCAATTTTAACGTGTCTGTTAACCACTCATTCAAATTAAAACAAATTTCCACATGATTACACAATAATATTAAAAATAGAATGAATAAAAAATATTAAATTGTATAGACCAAAATGACAACATTTGAAATAGCAAACCTTTCAAGGTTCCACAGTTTTACAGAGCCATCAACAGCACATGACGCAAGTGCACAGACAGAATCTTCACCCTTGGCGTTTGCTTTTGGATGAAAAACTATGGAGCCTACATTACAGTTATGTCCTCTTAAAGTCCTCACTAACTCACAATTTGGGACTGACCACAGTTTACACAGACCACTCCTATAAGGCACAAGAGGAATATACGTTTTAATAAATGAAATCGTCAATTGAAAGAGAACAAATTCTTAAAATTCATTTAATCATAGATGTTTTATTTAAGATTTAGTAAATTACCAAGAAGCAGTTGCTAGTAGCTCAGAGTCAGGACTGAAGTGACAGTACGATATTGGACGACTATCTCCTATTTGACTGCAATAAATTGACAAGGCTTGAAGCTTCTTTTGCAGTTCTTGTCTGCGAGCAGTGTGAGTTGCTTCTGCAAGTTCTCGTTCTTCTCTTGCTGCTTCTAGCCGAGCTTTTGCTCGGGCTAAAGAATATTCTGTGACAAAAAGAGGATGACAGCTGTTGATAAGCAAAAAATGTTGATCCTCACAGTAAGGTCCCATCAAAGCTATTACAAGTGTGATGTTAAAAACACCTCTTAATTGTCATCTTAAAAGCTACATAAAAAGTATTGACATCCAAAATAATCCAGTAAAACTAACAATGCTTATAAAATCCTAATATAGTATCAGACAAATGGAATTTTAAACAGAATAACAAAGGGTGTTAGATTGGGCAGGGATATTTTGATGGAAGTTAAGGAATACTGTTACTTGGGAAGCATAATAACTAGAGATGGTAGAAGTATAGTAGATAACACAGGCAAGGAAGGCTTTTGAGAAAAAGAGGAATTTACTTACAGTGTGAACATTAGGAAATCGTTGCTAAAAATATTTGTATATAGCATGGCGTTTTATGGGTGCAAAATGTGGACTAAAGGAGCTGTGGAAAGGAAAAGAATAGAAGCCTTTGAAATGTGGCGTTATAGGAGAATGCTGAAAATCAGATGGGTGGATAGAATCACTAAGGAGGAAGTTCTAAACAGAATAGGGGAAAAGCGAACCATATGGAGAACGTTGAGCAACAGAAGGAACAGATTAATAGGCCACGTTTTAAGACACGACGGTCTTGTTAGAGAGAAGTGTGTGGGGTAAGAACAGAATAGGGAGGCAAAGGATGGAAACGCTAAGCAGATGAGGAAATGAAAAGGCTTTTAGCTTGGAGGGTTACATCAGACCAGTCTTTAGGACTGAATACCACAACAACAACCCATTATGAGAAAAGCTATCAAAAATGAGAGTCTTAGGTGATTTTACTGAAGATGTAAAATGGGAATATATTACACTGCAGTCCAAAGAATGCTAATTACAAATTATTAACAATTGGGATTCATAACATAGTGAATGTGAGATAGTACATTCAACACGAAGGAGACTTGAGTAGAAGACTAATGATAATAAAAAGTTTCTGAAGTGTGGTCACTTGAAAAGAACAATTACAGAGAGAAATGTTTTTATGAAAGCTGTAAAATTTGAGTAAGGCTCACATTGAAGTATTTTACACATTATAAGTAGGGAAGTGAAGAAATATGGTAATGAATTTGAAGTGAACTGTGCCCACAAACAATACAATTCGCAGAGTTTCTTTATCAGATTCATCAGTGGAGGGCAGTGCACAACTGCTGTGTCTCATTTTCCCTGAAAAGAAGATTTACAGAAAGTTAACTGCCCTCACTATATTATACTACTTGCATCTCACTGTGAGTCAGGCAGGCCTTATGGATTAAATTTTTTAATTTAATAACACTACATGTTGATGATCACAATACATGGAGTTTTGTAAAGAATTACTTTACAGCATATTTTGCAAAAACAGTTACACTCACGAGCAATCCATAAACGTGAAATCTTAAGTGATTCTGGACCTTCATGATACCATGTAGTTTCCTGATCTTTGGCTTGTTGCATACGCTCTTCTTCCTCTTCTTTCTTTTTTTTAATTGCATCTTCTCCAAGCCTGAAATTTAGCAATTTAATTACTTTTTGTAAGCTTATACTTATACATAAATCTACTAAGAGTATCACCTGGCCAATAGATCTCTTAATCGACTCCGCCTGTCAGCTGGACCTTCACCAAACAGGCAAATTGGTTCACCTAATTGCCTCAGATTACGTTTTACTTCCTCGTCATCAGTGGAAACATTTATTTGACGAGCCCTTTTTCTTCGCTCAAACTCTTCCAAAAGTGCTTGCCGATCTCTATTCATTTCCTCCTCCAAGTCCATATATTCTAGAGAAAAGTTGATATACATATAAGCATTTATTAGATCAACAAACTGTTTTAATAAACTCAATGATATTTCTATACCAGATATTTTAATCTCAAGGTCTAAAAATTGAAAAATAATTTTAATTCATAAATTTAATTTTTTCACTTTGTTTATAAATGGAGATATTACATCATGGTATATCTTTCACCCTAATATTTAACAGCCAAACTAATTACTAATATTCTGCTATCAAAATGACTGGTTTTATTCTTTAACTCTACGAACCTTCAAATACATTAAAATTTATTAGTGCCCCACACAGACATTGGCAATTTAAGTGTGTGTCAGTATCCAGGATGCATCTAACTTACAGAAAATCCTGCACCTACCATTCTGTCTGATTTTGTGATAGAAAATTGTTAAAACTATTGAAACAAATCCAGAATAAGAAATAAAAATGGTTTGCTACCTTTCAGTAAAGGTAATAATGACCCCACCAAATCCAGAAAAAGTTGTAAGACAGTTTTGCATTCATCTCCAATATTAATAATGCCAGATATATTGCATATATAATGGATATTATTTTTATAAGTTCAGCAAAGAGTGAAATATTCAATTACCATCAGATATATGAACGTTAGATGATTCAACTGCTGGTGGTGGAGCAGGTGCAGCTGCAGTGGCAGCAGCAGTGGTGGTAGTAGTAGCAGTGGCATTGGGTTGGCTGTCTCCATCACTGTCTTCTGTGGGTTGGGATAGTGCTGCTAATCTTGCACGCTCCTGTTCTTCTAGTGACCCATAATGGATTGTTTTTTGTTTCTTGACATAAACCACATCTTCTTCATCAGACATAATGGAATATGTTATCTAAATAGAAACAGTACATCTAAGTCATGTGAAAGTTATAAAATATGAAAATTTTTAAGTTAAAAAGATAGTGTCTAACAACCAGTGATAAAATATAAACATCTGGCTAATCTAGATTTTTAATGTATTGTTCTCAATTTCTTTCTGACATTTAGCCATTTATTGAATTTTATTTAAAGGCTGTCTGTATAAAAGTTGTATTTCTCTTTATTATTTTATAACTGGTGATGCGTTTCTCAGCTATGATACTTTTGAATTATTATACAAAAAACAACAACAAATTGCAATTGCCATCTTACAAGAACCTGTGGCAATATGGGAAAAATATGGAATCTATATCTATACAACCATAATTATTAGCTATGACGAGAATAATTTTCTACAATATCAAAATACCTGAAATATGGGAGCCAAAAACTTTAACCCATTTGTTTCTTTTGCTAGTGTTTGACTCTCAAAAATAAATTATATTAGATAGCAAAGACTGAAACTCCAGTAATGGACATATGCTGATTAAAGTATTGGCTAAAGGGGAATATGACCCCACAAACATATACATCAGAACTTTACCTTCAATGTATACACATTAACAGACTGTGATGTCTCTAGTTGTAAACCAATCACAAGTTAGGGGCAATTTGAGGGAGATATAACTACACCAGTTCCAAAGTATTTTCATATTTGTGATGTAAATAAAGTAATGTCCAAAGTGGAACCAATGAAACAATTTATACTATGTTTAGATTAATAAATAAAAATAAGTTTTTAACAGTATCTAATCTTAAATGTGTTTTATTTTCCTTTTCTGGGAATTTTTTTTAAAAAAAGGTAATTTGATAATCAAATGTAATTAAAGTTAGAATATGAATTCATTTCAAAATTAAATAACTGCAAACATAATTTGAACATTTCAAATACCTATGCACTTGATTAATAAATTAAATTTAATACTTAGATATAATTTTATATAGAAATAGTGCAATTTTATGACTTCACATCAGATCGTGTAAACCTAAATTAATGTAATAAATTGCTTACAATAAAATAAAGTTATTATAACAGATGGAACAGAATTAAGAGTAGAGAAACGACGAATTTGAAGAATGAACAAAATTGTACTACTTTACACAACAATTAAAAAAAACACCGGCATCCAAACAAATATTTCAAAATGATACTATCGACATGCAAGATACACAAAGCCATATCGACCTACCTAAATAGTCGACTATTCATCCTACGATAATGCACATAATTATATACTTAATAAAATATTAAGCTTGAAAACTTCTGGATGAAAATATAATAAATATGCATTATTCAGAAAATACAACCATTTCTAATAGGACCTAATAAATCAGATTAATTAAATTACGTTATTTATAATATGTATTAATTACAACACATTTCAAATAATAAATACTCCAAAATCTAGGCTAGAACGGTATAAATGAGATTTGAATCCAGTCTAAAATTTGTTTTACGATTGTAATTGCATCTGAATAGGGTGGCTTCTAATATTGGCAATTTGCTTATTGTTCTGTGTGAACCAGTCCCATCAACTCGAGCATCAAGTTAAAGGAAATTGTAAGTAATCGAGTGAGGAATGCTTTCTAAATTTGATTGACAAGATGGACAAGAATAATAACATCTTGGAAAATTGAAATTGAATAACAATCGAATAAATTAATATCCAATTAGTCGGTATTCAACAAATAGGAACAGTAATTTTACAAAATCCAATAAGTGCGTTGTAATAGGTAATATAAAAGATTCTGCTTCATTATTCACTGGATAATATAATCGTAAGCATCTTTCATGGAAGATGAAACGACAATGAGTGTAAATGCTAAATTTAATGAAGTACAGTTAAGAAAACAACTAATTTTACTGACTAATTTAAAGTTTATGATTGAACACATTACTAATACATTATATTGCTGCTCTTACAAAAAATACATCTATAATAAAGTAGATTTTTAAATCATATTACAATAAAAAATTTCACCTCTTAGCATTTATTTTTAGCAGTATTAAAGGTAACTGGAGGTTAATCTATTTTAATGTTTGAATATAAATTAAAATTCAATTATGGCACATATTATTCTAATATCTGCACTGGATAGATCTTTCCTAGAAGTTAAGCTTCCGGGATGTGGAAAGTATTAATGTTTCCGTTCATAACTAATAAAAATTTGTTTTAATTAACAGTTAATAAATTCACATAATAATTATATCCTAATTAATGTTAATATATAATTATTGTAAATGATGGGGGAATATTAATTAATGGATTTAATAATTGGGTTTAAATATAAACATTTATTAATTGTAAACACGAAAATTTTAATATGGGTAGTGCGTGTATATATTATGTACAAAAATAATTAATTAAAATGGGATTGTATTAAAGATCTCAGGGTATTAATGGTTTGGGTGACCACGTGTAGCAGATTTATTCGTTGACAAACCTGAGTTGTTTTCATAGGCGTCTCGCTGTAATTTCCGTGTTGTGGAACTTGAAGCGGCCGGTCGACAATAGCACGAAGTCGTGCTGCCAAATTGAAGAAACTCCGCTTTTTCCTCTTTCTTCCCTTGTGGTTAAGACCTTTCTTCCCTGCTTCCTGGACTGAACAAAGCATGGTCCACCTCTCCGCTGTCATCTCACAAATCTGCTCTCGCCGTAACTTCTCTGCTGCCCATCTCCTTTCGCCACCACATTGTATCACCAGCAAAATCTTTCTCCACCACTCTCCTTCAATATCCTCTCGCCACCACCTTCTATCACCAGCAATCTCTTTCTCCACCACACTCCGTCAATATCCTCTCGCCACCACCTTGTATCACCAGCAATCTCTTTCTCCACCACTCTCCGTCAATATCCTCTCGCCACCACCTTGTATCACCAGCAAAATCTGTCTCATATTGTCTCCACCAGCCTCTTTAAAACCTTGTCCCCACTTATCCGACATCTATTACTAAGATGGCAGTGATATCCATCCCTTGTTTCATTTGGGAACACATGCCACCCGGTCACCAAATTCCCAGGCAGATTAAGACATTCCGGAACTGTGGACGAGGTGTCCGAGGTGTCAGCCGCAGTCCCTTTGTTATTATTCCGAGCCGCCAAGACGGCGCGCGGAAAAACCCCTTCTTCTGGCAAGCGACTTGCTCATGCTGGAATATTTGTTATTTAAGTTTCCGTAAATAATAATAAAAATTGGACGCTGGTTCTACTGCGCTACATTTTACGTCAATTCACAATTTATTATATTACATTGACTTTTGAATAGAATATGTATACGACAGTAATAATTTTAGAAGCAACGATTAGACGTGTGTGTAGTTCTGGCCTCTTTAAACATCATTGCATCATAATCTGAATGCTCAAATGTTGGATATAACTGAGTAATGTCTAAATTTCTTCGAAGATCTATTCTGTTAATTTATTCGAGTCTTAGTAACTACTCTCAAATTTATACATTAATTTAATACTTAGCCTTTCGCTGATTTTAATTGTTATTATAATTACCTTACGGACATTGGCTTAGATGTCAAAACATAAAATTCAATAAATAAAACATTCAATTAATGCACATTTTAACTTTAACGTTCTATTTTCTTAAGTATTTAATTTTTTGTCGGTTTATTTTATTCTTCGTTACGATTTATAGTTTTCATCGAATACAGACGTTTTTAATTGTTCAAATATACAGAATGTCATTCAAGTTTATTAGCTTACCAAGTGACATATAGTCCTGAATATCAATATGTGTAATGCTCGAGTTCAATTGACACTAGTTATCGAGAAAAGTTTTGATCAAAAGTGCTGAACGCTGCGTACTTAGAAATTAATCTTTGTTTGGATTAGATTAATCTGCGGGCAAATAGGAGAAGCATGGCTTCAAAATTTTCTTGTGTATTTGATAATAATATTCCGTTTACTTGAATCCCATGCCGACCTATAAAAAATAAAGAATTACACTATCTGCTAGATGTCTGCCACACCTATGATCATTGACGTAAACTGAATTATATCAAAATTGTTTATTTGCATAATAAATACAGCTTATTGAAAACTGGTAAAGATTTATAAGATCTCTCGAATAATTTACAGTTAAACACAAAATATTCATCCAATCAAAGAATATATTTCTGTTTGTTAATTAAATTGTGTAATCACCTGTTTGAAAGTACTAGAGTAATCTTAGGAGAATCATCACAAATTTAAAAACATATTAGTATTAGATCACATTTCGTGGACTCTATAGAGAAAAAGGATTTCAAGTGTGTGTGGTGAAATTTACTGGTTTCCTATAACTATACGCTATTAATTAGTTTATGGACCATATATTTTAGTATGAATCTAATTCTATCAATTCATCCATTGAATGGATGCAGTGACTAAGTGGTTAGTTCTTTTTTAAGTTTAGGTATAATATTTCAAGGTTGTTTGATCGTATATAGTAATACTATTGTAATGCACATTTTTTTGGGAAACTGATAATTAAATTACCATATTTATAAAAGTTATTTTCTTTCTCGTTTTAAAATTCTGCATATCTGAGTAACACAAACAGCATTAGCGATTGTATATACTGACATGCAATACTGAGAATACCCACTTTTTTAAAAGGCTCTTTCATTATGTTCTTGAATAAATTTGATCTACAAGTCTGTGCCCTTTTCTGTCCCTTATGCAATGTAAAATAATTCTCTGATGTTCATATAACTCCACTTTAACACTATTATAACAGCTGAGGCAGCTGAACTGAATTTGGTTACAAGCATTGTAATGAGTGTATGTGGCAATATTATTTCATCACTAGCTGAGAAATTCCCCAACTGGAGACACTCAGTCAGAAATAACAAGGCAGTACAACGGTGACCCGGGCGTGTTAGACGCACAGTTTGGCGGATTAAAGAACATTTTCTTGAGCCCTGACATTGACACGGAGCATTTTTAAGGGCACATCTCCCTCCAGAAATTAGGTATAAAAACCGCGTGCCAAGCTGGATTGCGGCTGGAGGTCATATGATCCGCCACCCACCCCATGGGGTAGGGGTGAGAGAGACGACCTGGAGAGGTGAAGAGGGAGAAATTGATCAGTTAGGGATGATCATTTGAACAAGGAAGAAGACGGAAGAATTCGTGGTAGTTGAGCCGCGGCACGAGAGTAATTATAAATTGATGAGTCGGGATGGGGCTTTGAAGCAGGAAGGTGGAGAGGATTTTCAAATGTTTGTTTTGAATATGGAGACAAACTGAAAGAAGACTGCGGAAGGTGAAATCCCGGTCACGTCACTTGCTGGTGTTGAGGAGGAAAACCACGGGTGCGACTGTCGTAATTCTCAGAACCCAGTCCCAGTTTACCTATGCAGAAGTCAACACAGGGAGGCGCCGCCCCCACGACACGGAGACCTCGGATGCCAATATCCGGTTGTGCGTTATGTCTGACTTTCCTGCTGCACGAAATGCCCACAAAACGACCCTTGATTAGATACTCTCACCAAAAGAAATTTGATCTAATCGTGGTAATTTTTAATGGGTCCAAAGTTTTTGTATTTATTGTTGATTTCAATTAATAAATTTAATCTGTTTAAAATCTTACTTAATAAATTGCTTATGATTTAAATTAAAATTCAACCCCCTCCCCCCCCGATATAACTTTTTTTTTCAATTTAATTTACAAGTTCTTCAAACAAACACAGTTCCCATTTCTCTTCTATATTGTTTATTTCTCCATTAATCTATTCTTGATTTCATCTTTGAAACTCTGAAGCACCTTCTGTTGTTTCAATTTTTCTAATACCCATCTCTTTGTTGTAATACCTTTCTTGAGTTTCTTCATTTTCAGCCGCATTTCATAATAAGCAGATTATATAAGGGTCACCTAACCTCAAGCGTAGTGGAACATTGCGATTTCACTGTGGTAAAAGAAGATTGTATGGTTTTAATTGAAACGAGAAAACTGCTTCTAATTGCTTTTTTATTTCAATTCTTTAGACATATTTACAGAAACGTGTAACTGGTAGAACTTAAATTTAATATTTAAATTATAAGAAAAGTAATTAATTTGTACATTTAACGTAACCAACATTAGGCGGTTTGATTGTTCGGTTACTCAGAAAGAAATGTAATTAAGATTAAATCTTACTATTTCTCAGTGGAATTTTTATCATTTTACTTGCAAACAGACGAGAATAAACTCATAATGATGTGATAATACCGGTGTAAAGTCATGATAATTTGTTAAAATTTAAAATTATTACGTTTTCAGACAATTAAATATATAAATGATTTAATTAGCCTCTTTGTCAGTAATTTATAATTTAAATATGAAATGTTACGACGTTTCGTCTCTCATTTGAGACTTCTTCAGGTAAAAAATTATCTGTGCATGGAACCTCACTCCATGACTCCTCCAACCGAAATGACAACATGGCTAATTAAATCATTTATTTCACTTTGGTTTTGACGATGTGACTTATACATTCCAAGCAAAGTAACGAATTATCAGTTTTGTTTAACATCACTGAGGAGTGCTGAGTTTTGTGTACAATAATGTCAAACTAAGACACACAATAATCTTTGTTTTAGTATAAAAATATATTTCGAATATCACAAGCTCACACTGAGGTAAAATAAAGTTTAGCTGCACATAATATGTTTATTTCTTTTAAAGATTTGCTATCTCAGCTGTCACTTCGTGACATATTTTCTTTAATACGTTTCTGTTTATCGCGTCGTTTTATATTTTTATTTTCGTAATATTCTTCGATCTCATCCAGGCTTTTACCTCGTGTTTCTGGAACTAAAAAGAGAACGAAAAAGCAACTCAAAAGACACAGACCGCCGTATATCCAATAGGTAAAGTCGTCTCCTAGTACTATTTTGATGTCATGGTACGTTTTTATGACTACGAACATGATGCCCAGATTAACGGAGCCCGCCACAGACGAAAGAGGTCCACGAACTATTTCGGGCAGCAGCTCTCCCATGAGAAGGTAAGGGAGGGTGCAGTACCCCACGGAGAAGCCGAGCATGAAGACGAGAAGGCTCGCCAACGGCAGCGCTCCGAGATTGTCCACGTTGTAGTGCGTCTTCAGGTGAAAGTATGCGCCCAGAGCAGCCATGGAGACGGTCATGAGGGCCCCGGATATCAGCAACAGAGGTCTCCTCCCCGCGCGGTCCACCACGAATAGAGCGCCGATGTTGGCCACCAGCTGTACCAGCCCGACCAGGATGGAGGCCAAGTGGTCTTCCACAGAGCTTCCAGCTTCGTGGAAGATAGACACGGTATTGAATATGATAGCGTCTATCCCGCTAAGCTGCTGGAACAGCATCAGGGCCATGGTTATTCCGAATGGGATAAGCACAGGACGACGGAAAATGGCCTTCATCATGCTTTTATTTTCCTTTTTCGTGTACGTCTGAAACAAAAACGTAATATTCTTGTTGAAACATAAAACTGAATTTTAAAAGTTTGAAGAGGAAACTTAGGAGCATTGGCAGTCCATGCCGCATTAAAGCACCCGGTATTCACAAAATCCCAGAATAACTGCTGCGATCCTCAGGCGATGAAGCAATACTGTTTAAAATAGTTTGTTAAATATATGAGACAGAAGAAGTTCCTTCAGGTTTAAAAAATAATGTCATTATACCAATATCTAAGATGACTTACGAATATTATAGTGAAGTGTGATGCCAACATAATACATTAGGAAACTTTACTTTGACGGAAGGGGATGAGTTTTGCTATCTTGCACTAGAATAATCACTGATGGTAGAAGAAAAGTAGATATAAAAGGCATAAGCAAGGAAAGGTATTGACGAAAAGAATATTTTTAAAATTAGTAGATGTTTAGAGACAATAAGTCATTTCTAAACGTGTATGAGTGGAGCGTGGCGTTTTATGGGACCGTAGCTTGTGCATAACAGAAGAGAATAGAAACATAAATTCTGGTGATACAAATGCCGTTGGGAAACGCGAAGGTTTTCGATACTGACGATTCGAACAAACAAACTTGTAAGGATTTAGAAAATGATATGAATAAAATACAGGGAATGGAAGTGAGAGAGCAGTAAAAGAAGGCTAAAAGGAGGCAACAATGACGAACACAGTGCCTAAAACTGGAAACGTGTGCGAACAGATTCGTTCGTATTCAGCTGCTGGAATTTTCCTAATGATTGCAACTCCGAAAACCCAACCAATGTGAATTATTTAAAACAGTCGATGATTGGCTGTTAGAAAATGAAGGAGGAAATTGTAAGGAAACAGAAGATGACATGGAAGTAAGCTTTCGGAAGAGAGATTTATTTAAATTCGAACTATGAAACAGAGTTAGAGGTAGCTTTTAAATTCCTGGTATTTTAAGGTCCAAGAAGTGACAGAGAGGAAATGTTTAGAACTGCATAGATGTCACGACAGTTTCGGTCGAAGTCGTGACCTTCTAATGAGACAGAACGTCTCAGCCATTTCGTCCCGACGCTGTTTCAACCAAAGGCATCGCCACCCGGCGCCGCTCTGATGTACGTCGTGAGAAACAGACGCCCAGAGGCACCATCACAACCGTAGCAACTGCCATCTTTCGGTGACTTAGATAAAAAGTTTCAATAGTATCAGACTGCCACAGTTGGCCCTGATTTTAAGAGTTGTTTCGTTGCAGATTTAGTTCTCATTTTCTTTGTTTTCATAAATGTCATTAATTACTATTTATTTAATTAACGTAAATTTTGATTTTAAATCCATTTATTTCATTATTATTTATTTTCCGTTAAATTATCAAATTCCTATAGGTAATAAATATTACAAATTGTCGTCCAAATGTGGGGGTTCTTTTAAATTATAATATACTCCACCAATAAAATTATAATCATAATTCATAATTCAAGGAGGATAATTTAAGACACTAGTAATTTGATCATTGTCAGACGAACATTTGGAAGACTTGTTAAAACGAGTATACTGAGAGTATCAATGGAAACATAACTAAAGTAATGGAGTGTAGTCAAAAGAAGAAGAATACATTAGGAAATTTTACTTTGATGGAAGGGGATGAGGATTGCTATTTGGCACTAGAATAATCATTGATGGCAGAAGAAAAGTAGATATAAAAGGCATAAGCAAAGGAAAGGTATTGCCGAAAAGAATATTTTTAAAATTAGTAGATGTTTAGAGACAATAAGTCATTTCTAAACGTGTATGAGTGGAGCGTGGCGTTTTATGGGACCGTAGCTTGTGCATAACAGAAGAGAATAGAAACATAAATTCTGGTGATACAAATGCCGAAAGTCAGATTGACAGCTCGAGCCACAAATCAGGAAATCTTGAAAAGACATCTGAGAAGAGAACATTCCGGAGGCCACTGACTAATAAAAGGGATAAATTAATAGGCCACATCTTAAGGAACAAAGGACGAGATCATTGTCAAAACAAATCCCTAATTTGTATATCATACCTTACTTTTTGGACGACTTGAAAATAATGGAGAAACACAGTACAAAGAGTATAGATTGTGAAAAAGGGAATTAAGTATTTTTTACGTCATTTGGTATAGATTATTGGACATTTCCAGGAACAGAAATAATAAATTTAACTCCAAAAAATAATTAAAAAAACAATTATAAATTTGAATATACAAGAATCCCATTAAAATATAAAATGTACAGTGTTTGAATTCAATTGTACTACCACATTTATATTTAACGAAATTTAAGAATTATAAACAAGATAAAATATTTAATTACTTAATATTATAAATGAAATATAATAAATGTTCAAAACTCAGAAATAGAAAATTTTAATTCAAAATAAAACGTTTCGTCCCCAAGATTCGGACCGCTTTAGATCTTTCCAAAAAAAATTTATTATAATTAAAATTATATAGTTGAATTCAAAAAAATAAATAAACTTTATATGATATGGTTTCTTACAATTAAAACCTTAACAGAAATTTAATGTTACTACTGCATCATCCTGGGCCGCAATCAGGGCAAGCAATGGCGAAGAAACAAATTGAAAATTTTTTATAGTTGTAAGTAAATTTTTTAACTACAAGAATAAAAATTAAATTTTTCAAAAATTTACTATAAAATCATAATAATAAAGAATCGTATATTTAATTTAAATTTTATGAATCTGTTTTACGTTTATAGAATTTACATTTTATCTAATTTAAAGCTTTTTGATCATCAATCGAGAATAATAATTTCTTTCAACAAACTTTTTTCATTACTCAATAAGTCCTGTGATGTTTTAAATATGCATATTTGATAACACAGTTTGTTTTTCTAGCGGTTTATTTAAATTTGAAAACTGGTCCTTAATTCTGGTTTGAAGCTTGTTTTTGTTTGACCAATTCAAAAGCAGTCCAAAAAATCAATTTTATAAACTACATTGCATTTATCAAAATTATTTATTTAATCTTCAAAATTTAATCTATTAAATGATCTATATATTACCCCAACACCGTAATTGGCAAACAAGTTAATTAATTTAGATTGTATTTGTCTCTTAATTTAGTAAGACAAAGTAGCACATAGATTTTTATTATTATTGGTAGTGAGTGAATTACTTTCATTAATAAAGGAATTCAATCTACTTCTAATATATTTATTAACGAAAGTGGGAGGATGAGAATTCAAAAATAGCATATAAAATTGTCCTTGAAAGCAATTAGTGAAAACTTTATTATTATAACGAAAGACTGAAACTTCAAAAAAGTTAATATGATTATGTTCTAATTCATAAGTGAAGTTTACATTACGATAAAAGTCGAGGCAAATTTTAAAATGCATTCAATTCAGACTGTAATAATATTAATTGTTTTCTATAAATAACTGAAGAGGTCCCGAAAGTTGATGAAACTTAAAAATGTCATACTGTATGCAAAAATAGCAAAAAAATTAATTTTAAGGTCTCAAGACTAAATACATAAAAATGTAGAAGCAGATTCCGCGGTTGAGCATCAAAAATTCAATAAATCAATTATATGACAATGACAAATGTGAATGTCAACAAAACATGAAATATGTCACCTCTTTTTATTTTAAAGAATTCTACGACGTTTCGTCCAGATTTTTGGGCTTCTTCACGAACAGAAATACTAGATTTCTGACTGTAATTAAAGAAGACTATGTTGAGAAATAAACTTAAACGATCAAAAATAATGCCATTTCGTATTGTTCATAATTACTATTTGTCTTAGTATTCTTTGATAAGGACCATGGACATCTTAGAGGATGCCTCAGAGTCCTAGCCACGTTGAATGAGATGTGAACAAAACTTGTATAGTGATTTTATGTTCCAAAGCGGTATAATACTAAATTTTTGACTGTAATTAAAGAAGACTATGTTGTGAACAAACTTAAACGATCAAAAATAATGCCTGTTCGTATTGTTAATAATTACTATTTGTCTTAGTATTCTTTGATAAGGACCATGGGCATCTTAGAGGATGCCTCAGAGTCCTAGACACGTTGAATAAGATGTGAACAAAACTTGTATTGTGATTTTCTGTTCCAAAGCGGCATACCTGAGATGTGGTGGAATCTGGAGCGTCGTCGCGGACAGTGAAGACGCCCTCAGGTTGTATGTTGGAAAGCTGGACCGCGGGTATTTCGGATTCTCGACGCAGCCAGGAGAGAGCTTCGGATGCTTCAGTCGCACGGCCTCGCTTGAGTAGCCAAGCAGGGGACTCTGGCAGGGGAATCATCACCAGGAACAGGATCGCAGGAGGCAGTGCGCAGACGCCGGCCAGGATCCTCCAAGGCAGCCAAGCTCCTGCCAAGTAGCCCATCAGAATACCTCCGGACATGAACAGTGCAGGCAGCGAACCCAGGACTCCTCGAAGCTGCGCGTGGGAACACTCATTCACCTGAAGCACAAATCACACTTGTTACCTGTGCTATACGCACTCAGAAACAATTTATTTCATAGGAACTAAAAGGACGATATGGAATCTTCGGATTATACAATATTATTTTGGGATGAAATGTTACTTAAGCTCTTCTTGAAGTAATTTGACAATCCAAACTCGAAAGTAAAATAATGTATGATTTCATGCATGAAACCGACTGAGAAACAGGAATGTAAGAGATATTGTGCTAGAAGAGACGATTCTAAATAAAACAATGATCAACAAACGTAACAGAAATACTTCTGAAAGATATACATAATTAAGAATAAATGAAAAGCGGGTACACAAAAAGAAAAAAAGGGTTCATGAAGCAAGGCTCAAGGAAATAGAAGAACTGCATATTCGGAATGAGCCAAAAAAGTACTATCCCTGAATTAACAATGTGAGAAAAGGATTCACACTAAGAGCACTCAGTTGCAGGAAAACTAACGGAGAGTTGAATGGCAATGCAGAAGAGGCTTTGGAAAGATGGAATCAGAACTTCCAGGAACAACTAGAAGGGTTGAGAACGATGCTCACCATGAAAAAATTCGAGACCAACAGGAACAGGTAACAAAGAAATTAATACCCTTCAATAAAAGAATCAGAACTTCCATCGACAGGTTGAAGAATAACAAATCACTCGGGCCTGATGATAAATGGCAGAGCTCATTAAAAGTCTAAACCAGCCCTCCTAAAAAGGTCATACCTGAAATATGGGATAAAGAATGCTTACGTAGAGAATGAGAAGAGGGTCTGATCTGCCCAATACATAAGACAGGAGATCGATTGGATTGCTGAACATAGGCTATAACATCTTTTTTCCAATATGTTGTATATGATACCATTGAACTATGTAGAAAAGGGAATAGGAATCTATCAGTGTGGTTTCAGATAAGGTAAGATACATACATTACGACAAATCTTACAGAAGACCCGGGAACATAAAATCACCACACATCTCCTATTTATTGATTTTAAATCAGCATATGACAGTATAAAACGAGATAAGCTATTTAGTGTAAAGGAAGAACTTGGTATTCCAGAGAAGCTTGTAGCATCCGTCACTACAGTCAGACGTAGAGTTAAACTACGAGGGAACCTATCATAGTGTACAAGAAAGGACTCTAGACAGTCAGTGAGATGCATTGACATGTTTGATGTTCAATATCGCGCTGGAGACTCGGAAACTGAAAGGAGAGGAAAAATATTTCATAAATTCGTACAGATATTAGCATATGCTGACGACATAGACATTATTGGAAGAACGGAAAGGAATGCAAAGAAGCTTTGACAAGACTAGATGCTGAATCAAAATGGACGGTACTCACAGTAAATGAGGAAAATAATAGGTATATGGTGGTGTCTGAAAATCCATAAAAACTTAAATTCGTTGAGATCGGTGACTACGAATTTGAAACGGTGACGGAATTTTCCATGCTGATGATATCAGACAATAAAGTCAGTGCTTAATTCCATAATAGAATATTAACAGGTAGCAGATGATATTAAAGCAAGAAGAGTGAGATGGCTAGGACGTGAACAAAGAAAGGATGAAAATGATCCTTGTGGGAAGGTGACACTTGCTGAACATTATGGCACCAGAAGATTAGGTCGGCCCGCATTGAGATGAAATGGAGAAGGATGCAAGACCAAAGCAGGAACCCTGCTGTAGATCGAAAAGAAGAAGTAGAGACGAAATTATGCTTGAGGGGCAGTGTGAATAACGAGGAGGTATTCCAGAGAACAAAAAAAGGCAAGAACAATTAAGTAGGTATAAAATGATGGCTCTTATTATTATTAACTTTGAACAAGAGTACCGAAAAAGGCACACATGAAGTAGATAATATGAAGGGAGGTGAGAAACGAAGAAGGCGGGTGACAGGAAGAAAACAAATTCCTTCCAGGTCGAGTGGATAATTTAAAATAGGAAGTGGAGATTCGTAATAATAAAAAAAGGCAATACAGCAGTAAGTGAAAAATCAAAAATGTTTGCCAGCCCTTTCTTTGTATTGGTTGGTCTATTTGAATCAAACTCTGTACTTGTACACGTTGAGTTGTAGTCAGTTACATTTGCGGGTACGCACATAGACCTGCGCCGTGGGAATGGTGATGCCGGCGCAGACACCAGTGGCCACTCTGCCCACCAGCACGACGGCGAAGGAGTCCGCGAGGGCCAGGGTGCCCCAACCAGTCACGAACATCGGCGAGACGAGCATCAGAGTGCGCCGACATCCTAGTCTCTCCTGCATAGGACCAGCGAACAGGCTGCCGAAGAAAGCCCCGAGTGGTGGGATTGAACCTGCACAACAAATTCAGCCAGAACTCATATTAAATTAATTCATAATTTCATTTCAAAAACATCAAATGGTAAATAATTAATTTTATAGACAATACGAAATCATTATTATAAAAAAACGATAGTGAATAAATAAATATTCTTACCGAAAAGCATTGAAGGGAAAATCCACACAGTCTCGGTGAAAGGGGGAGGAGTTGCTTTGCCAGTCAGTGAGGATTTGGTGGAACGACTACGGCGAAAGTTCAATTATACTGTCTGTACACGTATATACGGAGGTAAGAGGCTGGTAGGTTTCTGCGTCTTAACGCAGTTTCACATTGTCGGGGGCAAAGCAGCATACCCAGGTTTTAATTAAAACGTTTAATTATTTTAACGCCCAAACCGTACCTTTATTTATTACAATATTTTCCACATATCTATTATATATTTATAAATAAAATAATCAAAACAATCGCTTACGTTGAAATCTTAATATTCTAAGAAAAAGTACTTCAAAAAGGCTTTCAATACCGTCCTCACTGAACAAAAAAAAGGAAATGAAAAAAACTAAGTGTTATAAGTCTACACCCAACAGCCTATTCAATAAGTATATTACAATTCAATTGTAGAAGTATTGTTGTTGTATTAAATACTTAGACTGGTTTGATGCAACCCTCCATGTTAACCTATTCTGCGCAAGCCTTTTCTATCCTACATAACTACCACATCCACACACTCATCTAATATCCATAGCGTATTCCATCATTGGCCTCCCTCTTCTGTTCTTACCCCACACACATCTCTCAAATGCTAATTTTACAAGACCCTCATGTCTCAAACGTGCCCTATGAATCTATCCCTTCTCTTTGTCAAAGTACTCCATATTGTTCTCTCTTTGCTTATTCTTCTTAGAACTTCCTGGCTAGTTACTCTATCCACGCATCTGATTTTCAGCATTCTCCTACAACAGTTCATTGCAAAGGCTCCTATTCTTTTCTATTCTGCAACTCCTACCGTCCACGTTTCGCACCCATATAACACCACGTTCCATACGAACATGTTTAGCAACGACTTCCTAATATAATTTTGGATGAATTAACAGTAAATCAAATAAACTTTAAATGTTAAGTACAGTAAATTTAGTCACTCTTTATTCTTGGTGGAAGAGCTACAGGAACAATAAAATGCAACCAAAATACATGGTGTTAAAAGAATGTTGAGTGTAAATTGTCAGCATAAGCAATTATTTATTGCAAATCAAGATTATGCAATTGAAAATTAAAACATTTGATACGGACGTAGGTAGTATGGCTGAAATTAGTTCCTCATTCTATAATTCTTACTAAGATATCAATTACGGATAAGTGAAAACTGCGAAGCGCTTCACTTTTTGTCTCTCGTAAGAAATGATGGAAACGATCAATCTAATCAAGTTTAATCTAAGTTCCGTTTTTCTCTTAAATATATTTTTTTACCTCGTAGAAAGCTTGTGAACATTTCATGTTGCCAGTGTTTACATTTGATATTGTAGGTACTTGATGGAAAATTGTCTCTTGTCTCGAAGGATCGAAATATTGTCTTTCGGTATCATCTGTACACCACGTTACGTTCAACGTTAGTAATAATGATAAAACTGACAAAAGCCTGTCGAGAGCAAGGAATCCGAAGAAAAGTCCTGCTGGCCTCTACTATTAAAAATTAACATTACAACAAAATATTATTATTGTACAGCGATAAATCTAAACAATTGCAACATTATGAAGGCAGAGAATCCTTCATGATCTAACAGAAACAGATCAGATTTATGCTTTTAGTTAGACCCAAACCAATTTTAATCTTCTTGTGTCATTAACGTTCTGAATTAGCATGAAGGCCTGAACAGGGAAACAAAAGATTGACGTTTTTCTAGCGAACTTCAACGGAATATGCGTTAAGTGTTGTTCTTTGTCTCCAGAGTTTCTGTAAGCAGTAAGTAATTTTCTATTATATTCTATGTTATTATTTTGCAAGTAGTTCCTTAATTTTAGCCAAAAAACCCTAGTTTAGAAGTTCATACTACCAATGTAACTGTAAATGAAGCGTATTTTGAAACGCAATCAATTATCAAACCTTCAATAAGAATAACGAGGAAGCATAGTCAAAGTCGGGTTACAATGAGAAACAACATCTGCGATTATTAAAGGAAACCATTTAAATGGTCAAATAACTATTCAGTAATTTTTGACAATTACGTTTCGGTCAATCCATTATACCTTCAGTATTTAAGGGTAGTTGATACTTACTAACCCAGGAAGCAGCTTCTCCGTCAGGTACAAGATAAGGGTTCATCTCCTGCATGGATGGCAGACCTGGAGACGAGAAACCTCGTACCAGACCGATTGTCAGGTAGCCAAGACTGGCCGCCATCGTCAGCAGCAACTGCAAATGATACAAACTATCAGAATATAGCAGTACAGCTGACTTTGTACCGTGGATGAAAGGTTCTGTATTGACACCTGGAGTAGAGACTCAGGACAACCACGCTCAATGCGTAACTTGATAACAGTTCGTCATTGTCAAGGTCCAGATGGCGAAAAATACTATGTGAAATTTCATCCCGTTCACCCCGTTGTGAAAAACTTTGGATTTTGATGGCGAAATTCCAAATTCATATTCGTGAAAAGGTAGACAATGAAAGGAGTTTGAGGAGTGCTTGGTTTGTCCACGAGGCTTTAGAAGAGGTACGGCTATTGGGAGTTTCTATTGGAAAATTGCAATTTCCTATCGGGAAGTTAGGAATCGATAGTTGAACTGAGTTAAAATTGGTGCCATGGGTCTAGAAGTTGGAAAAAGTTAAATTTCACTATTAAAAAGGACGACGAAAGGTTTTGCGCCGCCTGGGGCGCCAAAAACATGGAAAATGTTTTTTTTGTATATCGCTTATTTACTACGGAATAGCTGCTAATGGCGTAAAGTAGGAACTGAATTTCGCCATTGTTCAAAATAGTCACCTAACCCATTCGTAACTTGTTATTAAGATTATTGTGGTTCTAATCTATTATAAATTATAACAGATTAAGATTGTGTTTCAAGCAAAGAAAATAATGAAAAATAAATGGTTGTAGATAGTTGCTCATTAAAATTATTATATTTATTAAATTACAGTAGAATTTAAAAAAAATTCTGTTAAAGCTTTACTAGACAAACTTTTGATTTAACATTCATTATTATTTACATAATAGTTATGCCCGCGTCTTCGTTCGCGCGGAAATAGCTCTTTTTATTTTGACCTAAAAACGAAAGTACGGTATCATTTATTTATAATCCCTTCACGGCAACAGAGTATAGGTAACCAGCATCAACATTTGGGTGATTCAAACGCACGTACGCCAATAAACCTTCCCGTAGAATTTATATATATATATAGTAATAATATACACGAATATTCAAGTTAAATTTCCTGTTTTTAAGCCATTAAATTGTCATTGAAATCCGTTGAGCCGTTTCGGTGCCTATTCGAGACAAACATACGGTTATTGGTACAGACAAAAAGAATACGCAACTAAACAAGTAAAATCCGAACTGAATGGTTAATTGATTACCAATTTCTAACGTTTGAGTGTAAGAACTAACTCGGACATTTAAGGGTTTGCAGAAGTAGATAAGAATTTAGATTAAACGAAATTCGAGTTTCTAATATCCATAATAACGGGAAAGTCAACCTTCTTGGAATGGGATGAACAAAGCAGTTCAATTCTTGCTTCTCTAGGCGCATTTAAAGAAAATCAAATATGGATAAAGTCAACTCAAGAGTATTATTTTAAATTGTTAAGTTGTTTATCTTTTTATGTAGTCCGACTTTTCAAAATTGATGACATACATAAATTTCATTGCGGTTATTCTATTGTTTTCAGCATCATTTGAGCAAAGAGATAGCTGCTGAAAAATCGCATGCTAATAACAACGTGAATATTCATGTCGAGTATTTAAGAATTTTTGTTACTTGGTATTTCGACATGAACGCAGTGCAATTGCATTAGACATTGGAGATCTATTGCATGCAAATTCATGAAGATATTACTTCACCAAAATCAAAGAGAAATTTTTATAGCAGTTCGAACCATGAATATGATAACAACGTCTCCTCCGACGAAATTCCTGTTTAATATATGGGAGCTATCGCTTAATAGTAGCCCCATTTGCAAGAAATGTCTAGCCGGTGACTCACGATACAGTGAAACGTTATAGATTGCTTATCAAATATTTTTCGCGTATCGTCTATGTAAAGGTAAAGGCCAAGCATCGGCCAAACCTTTATCACGTTCCTATTGATAAGAAATAATCACAAACAAAACAACGTGATTGTACTTCACACGATGTCTACACAATTACTGCATCATAAAGTATTGCACACAACAAAATTTCGTATGAAATCTTCACGGTTAACCAACCGGGTCAGACTTTTAAAAACGGCCATTTTCTGCCACCGTCTCCAGGCTATATTCACCGGGAAAGTCTACGTTCATTAAGTCTGTCGTACTTGACTAATCTATGGAAGTACGCCGAAAAAGTACAAACCATGTAAAATTCAACACGGAACGACATCTTTTGGACCTATTAGTTTCCTTCCTGTTAGAAGCAAGATATTTGAACGACGGTTTCTGAAAAGAATCTATGAAGACCATGAAATTTTATCATTACTGCCGAATCACCAATTTGGTTTCAGAGAACGTCACTCAGAAATCCAACAAGCTCACCGGATAATTAACGAAATCTCCTAGAGTCTAGAGGAAAAGGTCTGCAGTGCTGTGTTCCTTGACATCTCCCTGGCATGCGACAAGGTTTGGCTCCGAGGCTTGCTTTTCAAAATAAAAGACTCTACGCGCCAATTATTATTTCCTTATCAAACCATGATCTCTCAAATCCAACTTTCAGCCCATCAATTCTGGTGTTCCTCAGCGTAGAGTTCTGGGACCTCTGCTTCTCCTGATCTATACTGCAGATATTACAGAAAGTAACAATACGAAAATCGCTTTCTTCGTCGATGATTTACCAATAGTTTCTACAGACGGCGATCCTAAAGAGTCTCCCCATAAATGCAAGAACACTTAAATCTTCTCAATAATTGGTACCAGATGGCGGACCAAAGTCAATCAGCAAATTTAGTGCACATCACGTTTACCATGCGACAAACCACCAGAGACAATGAACAACGTTCGCATTGCTACTGCAACGAATACATAGTGCCTCGACGGTTATATCTACCGAAAACTAAGCTGGTAGGAACATATCTATCTACATGCAAATGCCTGTTTGTTTGTCCTTTATGTATTATCAGACCATTCATCTGATCGCCGTGAAACTTTGGGAAGTTGTTGAGTACACTCGCGCCAAGGTTTCAGGCATAGTGCATTTAACCTACGATTGTAGGTTATATTATATAAACACATAAATAAGTGAAAAACATTGTACGGGATAGGTTTCGTAACCTATACCTGCACCTATAAGAACATTGGCGACTCCATAATTCGATTGGCTAAATAAGGGGAAAATGTAGTCACAGAAAACAAGAACTAGTTTCGGGCAGTTGGTGAACTGTACTGAATGGCACATTCCACGCCAATTAAAACTTTGTGTTTACTATATTCTTTGTGAACAAAATTGTATAGTCCTACATATATCATGGAGTCTCTTCCACTTTAGTCTTCTATTTAGTAAATGGTCGACTGGAGCTTCCACGATTGAAGAAATGATAGGGTTGCCAAGACCAAATATTCCATTTTGCAGGGACATATACATCAGTCGGATCGTAGTTCGGACAGTTGGTATTCCCAAGTCGTCGTGAAGAGTAGAGTTTCTGACGTACCTGGGTGCTCCGGTCATGAGACGCATAACTCTGTGTCGAGTCACCTGTAAACGTCTGATGTGACTTTCTGCAGCAGTTCCCCACAGTCCACAAAAGTAGTACCAAATTGGCCTTAGTAGAGATAAATATATTTTTATGATTGTTCCCAGAGTTAAGGGATATTTTTCCTGCAGAAGTTGACGGATTCTTTGTCTTATCCTTCCAACGAGATATTTTATATGAGCTGTCCATGTTAGATGACGATCGAAGTGAAGAGCTAATGTTCATATAGGTGCAGGTATAGGTCACGAAACCTATCCCATACAATGTTTTTCATTTTTTTATGTGTTTATATAATATAACCTACAATCGTAGCTTAGATGTACTATGCCTGAAACCTTCACGGGAATGTACTCAACAACTTTCCAAAGTTTTACAGCGATCCGATGAATGGTGTAATAATGCATAAAGGACAAACAGACGGCATTTGTATGTAGATAGATATGTTCCTACCAGGTTAGTTTTCGGTAGATATAAATAACCGTCGTGGAGAATTTCGCGCTATAACGTATCGCTGGCAAAGAGCTAACTCCCAGAGAAATAATAAATTTTTTTGGATCATAGATACGATGCATACGTTTCATTAGTCGCGTCAGGTAAATTTTAATAATTAGTAGTTTCTCATTTTTAAAAGCAAATAATATACATAGAAACTCCATTTATATTATATAAATTTTATGTCTGTCTGGAAGTTAGTCTCGAAAAGGCTCCGAAATGTGTGAAATCGGGGACCTGTTCAAAATCAACTTCGAGTTATAAAGTTTACCCTGAAATAAAATAGATACATAATCATACCATACTTTTTATATATTCAATTAATTCAACGTTATCAAATTTTTTTACCTCTTGTTTCGTTTTTTAGGGTAAAATGAAAGAGCTATTCGTCCAAATTCCGCGCGATGGAAGTCGCGGCCACAGCTATTGTAGATCAAATAAGACAACTCGACCTAAAATTCGGACAATTGTATTGGCTCATTGGTCATAGATCAAAACTATCCCTGAGAACAAATTACTTGCCTACAAAACAATACTGACATTCATACGTACCCATGGACCAACTGTGAGGCAGTGCAAAACTATAATCTCTGAGTATACTACAAAGGTTCCTGTTATTCCTAAGGGCAAATATAGACGCTCCATGGTACGTCAGTAACCATACTCTACACAAGGCCCTGAGGATTCCTTTTATATTAGATAATATACAACGAATATCGGGAAAGAGCATATTGTAAACAAAAGAAGACAACTCCACCTAAAATTCGGACAATTGTACAGGCTCATTGGTTAAACTCAAAACATTAACAAACAAATAAATAAATAACAAAAATAAACTCGTAGAGGACTATTGGTCCTACAACCTCGCGACTGAAACGAGTCAAATAATGCAAAAATGCGAGATAGATCTGTTTATGTTTCTCCTTACACGTTTAATACATTGGTGAAAATTTACTTAATGCTCTGTATATAAATGTACATTATAGGTTTATATTTTAATTTAAAAAATCATTTCGATATTCACTGAAAATAACGAAATGTTACAATTTTCAATTAAATAATTGTGCGCATAGATGTGCATGATTATCAGTGGGTGAATATCGTTCCATATAAGGCATACAGTTGAAACAGTTCATGTACCATTCCTTCAAGAATCTTACATATAATATCATTAAGATATGATTTTTTATTTTATTCCCGTAGGGTGTTTTGGTCGGAATTTGAATAACAAAACTTATTAATGTTGTCATATAAATTATTGTATAATTTTAAAAAACTGAGCTTTCCGAGTTGTTAGCATAAACATATGTACTGAAAAATTATATAATTTTTTTAAAAAAAATTATCAAGAAATACATATACTTATATATATGTATATAAATATATAAGTATATCTATATATTAGACCACATTTATAATCTATTATCAATTGTATAATTCTACAAACCTTCATTATTAGTTTTATTATTAAAAATGCTACTGATAAAAATTCATTGGGGTTAAAATACTAAACATGTATTTATGTCAAAGTTTGCATGATACCTGTTTCTTAAAATTTGGTAGTGTTATGAGTGTGTAAGTTAGGTAAAAGTAGACGATTCTGTGTAAACGAGTGAAAATGTTGATTGACACGTAGAAAGCAACACTTGTTAGGTGTACCTGGTTGGTGAACGATATTCTGTGCGCTTTGGGTAGGATTTTCTGCTTCTCCGATGCCGTGGTCGTCCTTCCCCACGCCATTGCTCTAATGTAACTAACTGCCTTCTCCTCCGGAAAACCGCATCCTTCCCTACTCATCCAACAAACAATCCAAGCTCTATATTATTCTACGGTGCAGTGCCTCAGCAATACCGCTTAAAAACAGAAGTAATGAGAGATGCATCATTCTTTGAGAATATTTATCTCTTTCACGATAACTTATAAATAAAGATAATTCACCCACAGAGATTTTTTGATATAATTGTTGTCTATGCCTACACACACGACAGCCATGTCCCCCGCGAAGTGCCATTACATTGATAATTGTGTTTTAATATATTCCGCAAGAAATCAACAAAATGAACGTAACCCTTTTTGGCCAGTATACTCGATAAATTATTCTCGGTTTTTCAACCGGGTTAAAATTGTTTCAGAGCATAACGTTTACACAAGAATATTCAATTTACGATAGATATGGAAACCGATGATCATTTCCCACTTTCAGACATTTCGACCTCTTAGAAACCGCGTCAGAAATTAAGTCACGCAATTATAGCTTAATCAGTAATGGTCACACTTTTGATAGAGACTATGCCATATTACATTCTTCTATGGTGGAACTTTTAAATAACCAGTATTTATATAAGAGCGTGTTACTAAATTAAATATTCACAGCTATTATTAACACCCTCCAATGTTTAATCCTCATTTTAAAGATGCTAGTCATGAAATTATAACCCTCACACTATAATTTCATCATTCTTTCTTGGACTGAATATTGCAGAACGCATTCAACAAAGGTTTGTTCTGCCTTTCTCGTTGACTGAATTAATCATAGGTCGGAATGGACAGAGTGCAGAAGGTGACACAGGAGTATACGCAAAATTATACGTATATATTTCCAGGTAAAATACAATTATACCAATACCGATGAGACTGGGGTTAATAGATGCGAACAGCACAGGACAATTAGTTTAGTATCTTATGCATGTAAAATATTAACGAAAATAGTATATACGAAGATGGAACGACAAATAGAATGAGAGTAAGGAGAAGATCACTTCGGTTTTAGGAAGAATGTAAGGACAAATAAATGTAATATTGACTTTGTGCCTCATTTTAGAAGACAGAATAAGAAATAACAGGCCTATCTACGTTCATGGCATTTGTAGATTTAGAAAAAGAACATGACAAAATTCAACATTAAATAATTTTAGAGTAATTTATTACAAAGTAGTTTCTTCTTATAGATTGGTAACTGATTAAAATAGTTAGTGTTAAGGATATTAAAAGAACGTATATAATTAAAGAATTACTAATTCTTCTAAGAACCAATGAAAATAGTTAGAAATACTTTCTTTGGCGATTGTTAGCAGTGGCCAACTTACAGGACAAATATTAACTTGTTAACAATAACTCTAATGATCAGCTTGAAACCAATACTTGATTTTATATTGTAGATTTGAAGGGAAATAATAGCGAAATTAAGTTTTCTTATCCTCCTCTTCAAAATATTCGTGACGTTCATTCTACTTGTGAATTTTACACTTCATCGTGCACCTAACTGCAAACATTAATTACAAACAAGCGAGGCTTTGCTTGCCTTTATCATATGGCAACTGTTGACTAGTTATTATCTCAAAATGATTCTAATAATTTAAGTCACAAAGAGGTTGAGCGAAAAATCTCAAAATGAATAAATAATGAGCAGATATTGTGGTCTGGAAAAGCTGTACGTGTTTGAACAGATGTTCAAACACGATCAATCGTCTCTATGACATACCTCAATAAACGCATGCAATAATAATACACCATGACCAAACCACATTCAGAACAATAATTTTCTACTTTCATATTCGGTTGAAAGTCTCACTTGTATTTATATAAGTTTGTTATATATTCATAGATGGCTACTGATTTATTAAAAAACTGTATTCATAGCTTCAATAAAGAAATAAATTACTAATAGGTTTCAGTTTACTTCATGACTGAAATCTAAGCTATAGCTAAAAAATATTATTTAATGAATAAAAATACGGCCAATTATGTCAGAATAGAAATTTAATTAATATAAATAGTATTAACTAAATATGTTAGCTGACATAATCGCTAATAAATTATAATTTCTGTACTAGTCGGAGGAATAATAGCTAGGTCGTGTCTCTTGCTCTGTAAACATTAAATATTACCTCCGAATTGCTCAGTTGAGCGAATATTGTTCTTTATTTACTGTATAAAAAGTAAAAGTAAGCGAGTAAAAGTACTATGAGACCGACCTTTCGTCACAAAATACGCAAGAAGGCATTTCTAACAATGGGTGCCAATCTCTTAAATAAATGGCATCCGTTAATAATTCAACAAAATTTGCGTACATAATTGGAAATAGCTAACTGTGTAACGAAACGCGAAGACACATGTTTACACCCGGTAGCTAATAATTTGCCTATTGGCTGCAATTTTGTCAATACCAACCAATAGGTGCCATTTTAAATTGCAGCCGATTCGCTATTGAAAAAGGAAGAGGATATCGCCATGGTAGGTGCAATGGATGGAAGTTTGGGGCAGAGAAATTCATTAAATTGTGGGCCGCTGGCGAGAGAAGAATGGAGCACTTGAATCCTCAGCTGAGGTTAAAATTTAGTAGAAGTGTCCACTATTTCGGCCCAAGGCGTCATTCATACAGCTTGATCATCCTGACGCAGTCAACGAGAGGCGTCTCGAAATCGCAATTTTCTGTCGGTATCGTTGACATAAATTTCACATTGGCAGACCTATTTACCATAGAAAAACTTCTTCTTTTGGTTCACTCCACAGGTGACCTGATGTTGATGAGTTTCAGTATAAAATTATAAATGCTCTATCGTTTTTTTTGTAAATATTTTTATTTCAAGTGGTTTATTATTTGCATATTGAATCTTAATTTTATTGATATTAAATACAAATTCATATTAAGTCTCTTCTTTTCTCTATGAACCTTACATAAATTTATCCTTTTGACCAGTAAGGTAAACGATGATTATCACAAATGCAGTCTAACTGTGGATCTTATTAATTAATTAAACATAATAAATAAAATAATTCTCTCGTGTACTATTTTATTAGAAAACAATCATTTTATAACCTATTGAGTTATTATTATTAAAGTTAATTGTTGTAATGAAATAATATAGAACCCCATATTGTTAACGAATTAAGAATAAAATAAGATCTGACTATTACAACCAGTTTCCAAATTTTAAATTTAATTTGAGCAACTGAGCCTAGCATAAGATGTAGTTACAATCTTGATTGTTTGTTATCAGTCAAAGACTGCATTTGCAGCGATAACAAGAGGAACCATTGCCATTGTTTTCTCCCAGAAATCATTAGTCACAGACTTGTTAGTTATGATTTCCTAATCTCTTCAATATTATTTCCGCATAGCATACAAGATTCCTGAAACCAAATAGTTCATAAGCTATAACGTCGTTTCGTAAAGTAATGCTACCAATAGCTTTTATTGTGGCTATTAAATAGTTGTAATTACTTAATATTAGTGAACATTTTCTTTTTAATGACACGGTAAGTTTCAAATCCTGGTACTCTAGACTCCAATACTGGCGACTTCATCAGAAAAGAATTCGATTCGACTGGACGGGAAGTGACTTACGACCACAGATTTCCGTAATATAATTGCCTGTGTTGTGATTTCTTTTAACAGTACGATAAACTAGTCATAATTTTATTCAACGTGTTAACACATTATTCTTGTATTAAATAGAAAAAATCGAAATGGTCGCCAAAAATTAAATGTTTTAATTATAAATTTGAAAATAGTAAATCTCATACTATGCATGCAATAAATAAAATAGCACTAATTGAAAATAATTTTTTTCTGTATTAAAATGTGCTCTTTTCATAACATATGAACACTGTCACAGATAGGTTGAATGCTTTCTGATAAACGTTGCGTGAATGTGGCGTTGTAAGAGGAGCTGGGACGATTGAACAATAATTTCAAGTATGATTCGTGCCGAATGGTGACTTTGACAAAACGACAGATTGCTATGACTGGGCACCCGCCAATGAACATCTCGGAAACGACTGAGATGGTCGGCTGTTCACGTTCTACTGTTTCGATTATCTGTGGAATGAGGCTAAAGGTGGTGAAACCAGGAATAGGCCAGTAGGTTTCGAACACCCACGTCTCATCAATGAGCAAGGAGGCCGTTCACTTTCCCGCTCTGTAAACACTAGTGTCTTCTACGACGGCGATGCCATATTCTAGCACGATAGGTGTTGTGGCATATAATTATATTTTTATATATTACAAAGAACTTAAAGGATATAAATTATTTTACAAAAACTATTTAAGGTTAGAAATTAAAGTAGTATGCTTAAATATGTAAAATTTGAGAGGTCTTATGAAGCCCACATAAGGTTTATATATGGGTTATTAGGAACAGACAGAATTATTCGTTTTATTTATTTCTTATTTTTATTGGCTTCCTTATATTTTATAGTTGGTATTACGGAAGTGAATGCAGAAGGAACCTCAAATATTTCTTTAGTAATCCTTTGAGATTATACAACACATGTGCTAAAACATGCATTGAACTCCCTATTTTTGGTTATAACGTTCAACGACGGTAGTAATTTTTACAGAAAATAAATGCTATAAATTGTTGAATTTCGTGAAATATCTTTGGGTTTTTGGCGATGATTTTCATTTCCATCTTAAGTAACTCTGTTTCTAAAGCATAAAATCCGTATCAATTTTATACAGTTGATATAATTTTAAAGAGTAGCACACACACACACACACATATATATATATATATATATATATATAATTTATTCTTTGTCGGTTTTCCATTGCGCAGAAGTAGAAATTGTCCAACATTCCGACCAGCAAAAATTTTGTTCATAATGAGAGTTTTTTTTAAAAGTATAGAAAACACTAATTACTTGAATCATCAACATCAGCTCAATGAATTTAGTGAGCTCCAACTATCTGTGGGTGTGCTTTGTCAATTATTAATTTTTTTATGATTTATGACAAGTTTATTTATTTATTATCATATTAACAAACGTCAGATTATTGTAAATATCAATACAGTATGGCTCTAAATTCAATTAATTTTATAGTTATTCATCTCAGGAGTTTATATAGTATCATGAGCGAGGCCTCAATAGAGCACAAACACAACTCAGTGACGTGGTGAGACGAAACACGGTAGCGAAGCACTAGCATGCTGCAAGTATGTATTATTTCTCCGAGGCCGAAAGAAGTCTTTCTAAGCTCAACGACATAAGTTTGATATATAATTTTCAGTATTGCTGCGACGGCTATTCTTTCCCTCTCTATTTTTACGTACAAGTAATTAACTTAGATTAACAGGAAGAAATTAAAAGGCTTCATAACAAAACTTGTTACCTTCGGCAAATATTACATGTAGACGCATAATATTTTTTTAAAAAAGCCCAACTATAAATTCTTACAAGGATTGCAGAAACGATAGTAGTATTTATTTTATCATTTTATGTTTCTGTTAATTGATCCCTTTTATGTGAAACAGATATACATCTTTTATAAAACAGTAAATTAAGTGGCTTGCCTTTACCATCCCACTGATTCTCGTAACAACCAACTGGCCGTGGCCTTGATGCAACCCTGCCGTATTATCTTTACGCTTTTTTAGTCAATATCTTTATACAATTTTACAACCTCTGGGCGCCGTCAAAGTTTGCCATTCTATGCATAGTTTAGTACCAAGCCTGTCTTCAATAAATTATTGACTCCACAAGGAAAATCGTCTAAATACTTCACAAGCACAATTTAAAACAAGTAATTATATAGAAAATTAATAAATAATCTTAGAATTACACTATCGTTTGTTAATATTTGAACAATTTTCATTTGTGTGAAGAATTGTATTCATTTAGAATCATTCGTACAGCAAAATGTAGATTGCCATTCTACCGCTTCATTCATAACCATATTCCCCCTAGAACATGGGTTTCCTACCTTTATTCTACATCGACCACACTGGCTAATTTCTCTTTCGATAGGCCCATAATTTTTTTTATTATTTAAATTGCAGTTGGATGGATAATCCAGCCATTAACAAAATAAATATAAATAATTATTATTAAACACTTTTTCAATGTTACCGACTTAATGTAATTACAAAGTTTTAAATTTTTAATTTAATTGGTGTGGTGATGTTCTTCAATTATACTTTTTATATTATGTTTAATATTAGGTAACAATAATTCTAAATCACCACGTTCTATAATGTTAGAATGTTGCCTGTGATATATATTTTTATAATAATGAATAAAAGCTTTATACAATTATTAATGTTTCAATAACACAATTTAAATCCCTATAAAGCGAAACGAACGATTACATTATTTATTCATTTTATAATATATTAAACACTGGAGGTTCGAACTTGCGGCTTTAATTTTATTAACAACACGTAAAGAATGCATAATATGTTAACGATTCAAGATTGAATCAAAAAAGTATTTTTACTGTGTATTATTCTTCAATGACAATCAATTTAATGTCTGCTTTTTAATTTTCGTAGTTACGTATTAGATGTGTAAGATAGACAAACTTCCCATAGTAAACGGTAAACTGAGATGAAATTGAATCTCCTGGTGAGAAGTATTTATAGACTAATGGGGGAAAGTATTGTTATTTGAAATATAGCGTTAACAAAAGGAAACATGATTTTGTAATTGAAAATATTTTTATAAATTATTTGCTGTATAGAGATGATTAGGGCATAATTTTGTCCGAAAGCACATTTGAAAAAATTTAACGTAATTAATAAATGTTTATTTATTATCGAAGTTTTAAAATTACTGACTGATTAAAAGATCAAGGAGACCGAATACATAAATATTTCATTATTGATGCATATTTTAAAAGTTATCTATATTTATTTACTTTTAAAATGAAACTGATAGAAATATATTTGTAATTTTACAAAAAATATCGTTATATCTCCGTCATTTTTATTCTTATAATATATTTTTTCTGTTCATTCGTTTAAATGTCTCCTGCAAATCTAAGTTTAAATTAAAAAAGGAAGAAGCCAAAATAAAGGTAATTAATTAACAATTGGTGTGGTCTTTATTTGATAATTTTGTATTTTGGCTACTTCTTTTTATACATTGAACTCTTCAAACACTGACGTTCAATTTTTAAATTTACGTTTAGATTTAATATTATTTTGGTATAAAATTTCTACATTGACAAAGCAAATACATATATATGGCAGACTATAAATTAATTTTGGAAAATTTTGATTTATAAATAAATGGTAAAACAAAACATATGAAACATTTTACGAACTTGGGAGAGGCGAATTTTCGTTTTCTTGAGATACACGTTTTAAAAAAAATGTTGTGAGCCTTAAGCCCTTTCAATAAATTTCCATGATTTTGTTTTGTATGCAACCATACGAGCCTTCCTTCCTTGATATTTAGAAACACCTTTTAAATACGGGACGTGACATATTTCACGCAACCTTCTGCCCATGACAGTGTTTTGAAACTCGACATTTTGTGCCAAATATATCTTGCAATACGTACTCCAGGAAAAATTGGTACATATGAATAGCTTTTATTGTTGCTGTGCAAATTAACGTCATTACACAAAAAATGACAATTTTCCTCCATTAAGTTACAAGTTGTAAACATATAGATGGAACGGTGGATATCTTGGTAACTATAAAGAATTTTAAATTCCGTCATATCTTTTAGCCCCCAATATGATGACGGTTTTGCCTACGTTCTCCAAGGACTTAGATAAGTTTATGCGTGTTGATCATGAGATTAGTGTCGAATTAATTTCGTTTCCGGGGAATGCTGGTACAGTTAGTACAGGGTGGGAATCATGCCTGATTTTAAGTGGGTACTGCGAAGAAAGGGCCAATGGAAGACTGGGGAAGGGCTTCAGTAACACGGTGACTGTAAGTTTACTTTGGTAACCCTGTTTGTTGCAAACAATCCTGTGGACACTGATAGAAACACCTCCTCAAGACGCGCACATTTTCTTCGGTGATGAGGCACACTTTCACATTTCTAAATTTGTTACTAAACAGAATGTGCGTTATTGGAGTTATGTGAATCCTGGGGAAATTCATGAGAAATATCTCCGCAGTGTGTGCAAACAGTGCTGAGGGCCTTAGTTTTTTGAGTGAAGGTGAAGGTGATCCAGTTTTTTTGGAACCACAATTTCAACGAATCCATATGAGGCTCGTTTGGATTCAGCAGGATGGTGCCACGGCACACACCTTTGGACATTCGATTATTGTTTTGAGGGAAAACTTTCCTGGTCGTTTGATCTGCCGCTACGGCGACTTTCCATGGCCCTTAAGTTCACCTGATTTTAAGTCCGTCCGTGCGACTTCTTTATTTGGCGTTATCTCAAAGCTAAAGTTTATAAACACAGCTCAAGGTCCCTGGGAGCCTTGAAAGATGCTATACTCCTTGAAATAGCCCGTATTCCAAAATAGATGCTCCATAGAGAATCCGGCTGCAGTTTTGTATTTGCTTTACTCGCAGGATTTATTATTCAAAACTTAATAAAATTAAGCTTACAACTGTACTGTATTGAGGTTATAAGTAAATGTTTTCTAGCATTTTTTAGTTTTTCTTATATTAACTTTTATAGATAGGGATAATAACCTGTCTAACCCCGTATAAGGGAATCAAAATCTTAATGCTGAGGTTTTAATAGTGAGAAAATATATTAGTCACTATGCCTCAAAGTATATATTTCTTTCTTCTCGAGATGGATAAAGTTTGTTTTGCTATTTTTCACACTGCCTTTGTTGTTTAAATATAGGACATCCACATACTGAGATTGCGAATACCTCAAAGAGCAGACTACTGAAAATTGAACCGTTGTGTTGTGTCAGCAAATGTACTGGTTACATGCGGTTTACAGACGTTGTTGCATCTTATTTGCTATCTCTCCGATATAAAACTATGCTGGCATAAAGCAGAGTATTTTTATTACAGTATGCTGCTTTATTGCAGCCACTGAAGTCATGTCATGTAATGAAAGTAGTAAAAGAAGTACTTACTAACGAGAAATTAAAACTTGCATTTTAGTGCATTCCATTATAATATTATGGCGGTAGGAGTAGAAGAGAAACGGGCGGGTGAAAGTGATAGAAACATAATATTTAGTGAAATGTAACGGAAAGTATCCAGTGTGCAGCAGAGATGTACGCGGTTTACATAAATGTAATTTACCTTCATAATTTTAAATGGGGGATGTGGAAGAGACGAAGTCAGCCAAAAGTTAACTAGGAACTTCGGGATATAGTTTATTCACCTTAAAGAGGTAAAGGACATATCCTAGAAAACCTTGTGTTAGGTGGGTCGGGCTCTTGTGGTACTTGTCTCACGCTCTTCCAAATTACGGGAGAGGAGATTTCTGTGGGCAGTTTTACAAGTGTCATTATATTAACATAAGTCAACAGAGTTTTTGCGCTATCAGACATAATTATTATTGTTGGGTTTTTCAATAAGGGTAGATCGATGTTGAAATTAAATAAAAGAAGCTGTGTGTGAGGTATTAACGAAATTCTTTTTTTTTGAAAGGCCCATGCATGTCATTATGCATGGAATATAACATCGTTCAAATGTCGACTTTTGAAGGACCTCTGCGGTCTGCCGTAAAATGGAAGTAACGTTTGCATTAACAAACACTCATTTAGATAACAAAGTTTTATCATTTGGATATTCTGCTCAATCGTGTTACTAGCCACGGTGATTTGGCATCGGTGAATGAATAATAAACAAAATATTAGATAGACGCCACCAAAAGAACATGGCCGCTACAGTCTGCCAACATCGACCCATGCCAATAGAAAAACTCTATATTATAGTGTCGGACGTCTGTTATGTAGCAAATAATGACTTGGAAACTTAAATATTGGTTATAAATTTTTTGAAATTCCAATCCCTTCTCAAATTGACAGCAAAGAGTTATAAAAATTTAGACCAGTCTTAGGAGACTGATTACCACAACAACAAACAATGCCGTTATTTTTCCAGGAACCAATTATTCGTTCCAAAGTAAGCACAACGTTTATGATTATTTTCTTAATCTTCAGCAGTCGTATTTCAATGTAAATCTTATCGATTGCTTCAATACATTCGTCCAACATTTTCTTTTCTTCGACCCCCTTGACACATAGTTTTTCGATAGACATAAATTCTGTTATGATAATTTATAAATGGTAACACATATCATGTTGGAGTTAAACGGAAATCTCAGCAACTAACAGCAAATATAAATATATATTTTATTAAACAATTTTACTGTCACATAATCTAACGAGGATTTTCCCGTTGCATGAAATGAAAAAAGTTTTCTCGGGCTTCCAACGGGTGACAATTCAATAATTTCACGACGTTTCGGTATTGGACATTGCCATCATCTTCTTCACCACACAATGATAGCAATGTCCGAGAAAACTTTCTGTAATTATGGTATTCATTTTACAAAACCTATTTAGATTCTTTCGATTGATGCTTTTCTATAATACTTTTTATGTTAAATCTAAAAATGACTAATAATAATCCTATATATGATATAGTATTTATTTATAATTTACTTAACAAATTGTTAACGTGACCGGACCCTGCCTCAAGCAGGTAATATTTAGGAAAAGCTGATAAAATAATTGTTCCGTGACACGGCTTAATTTGACGTATTATTTGTAAATATTTTTAAAAATCCAAGACATGGCAGAACCACTTGTATTAAGAGAGATTTCTTTTTTCAAATTCACTCTTCGGCGACTTCGGCTTTACATTCCGTTAATCAAGTTGTGGCGTTGACCGTCGTATACTGTACGGGAATGCTGCGACCCCACAGCAAACTCGTCTCCCGTCATTCGGAAGGGTGTGAGAATAGTACCCAATTCCCGACCTACCTGATGCAGGTTTTCTCTGCATCTCTTTAGATGAAACACCGGGTAGGATCCTTAAACCACAGCCCGGGGGCCATAGTCAACCCTTGGCTACCTTGCTCTACCTTCCGCATCCTCCCTTTTCATTTCCCTTCCTATACTATTAAAATGTAGTTGCCTGTTTCAGGTTCACCCTCATGTAGCTTGTCACCCCACCCCCACCCCCCTCAAAAAAACTTCAGTAATAATGAGTAAAAAATGTATGTGAGCATTCTCTAGGCAAATAGCAAATATAATATGATACGATCCGTTGAAATAATCAGTTTCGTGTGTTCCGTGAGATATATAGCTGTAATAAATGAGAATAGCGAAAAAAGAGGAAATGGGGCGAATATACCATGAAATGTAAATATGATGGCCCACTACTATTGTATGTGGCGCACAAGCAAAAAAGCTAGAAATCATGTAGAAATTTTAAAACTATTTTTATATATTTTTATAACATTGAAATAAATGAGAAATTATGACGTGATATATATTTTTATTTAAACATATAATTTTGTTCCATATGTATTCCTGTTTTTGCATAGATTTTCATTTCCACTTTTGGAAAACTTTATGTGATGGAGGGAAAAGCATGGCATTTTGGAATTAAATGCATCAAAAAGTGGAGGTAAAACCCAAGGCGGAACAAAAAAATTGTCAATTCGCAGGCCAGTGTTATTTTACCAACTACCTGTTTAATTTCTCTGGACTTATTATATGATATCCTTAGTCACGTTTAAGTATTATTATTGTATTATATTAGCAGCTCTGTTGCACAGGCAAATTATTAATTGTCAAAAGTGAACATTATATTATATACGTAATGTAATGACGGATCTTATTTTCCCATTCTAGGACTAAATGATAATATAAATCAAATTTTCTCAAATGCAAGTAGAAGAATTTGGCTAGCGAAAAATTTTATGTGAGAGTGACACGCAACGCCAAAAGAGGCCGAGTGAGATAAACGTGTTTATCCGCAATAACCATCGAAAAGTAGGTGAGGCAGTGTTCGCATGATTAGAGGCCTTCTTCTCTATCTGAAACTTTTGTATTAACGGTTCCTAATACGAAAACCGTTAATGTGGGAGTTGTGAGCAAATACAGCGTCTCGCCATCTCACCATGATCTGGACTCTAGTTGCTCAGCTCCCATTGAAACTGCACGAAATCGGAGCTCCTACAAATGAAAATTTTAGATATATGCTGAGCAAGTACTTGCTTGGTTTTAGTAACAACACGTAACGTATTAGGTCATGTTCCGCAAATCCTATTAAGAAGCACGCTTCAAACGTGTTGAATGAGTCATGAAAAGTAAATTAACTATAAAAGGACCCTATTATTATGTAATGTAATGAAACGTTACTTGGATTTATTAATTTAATTTAGGGATTATTCTTTATGGGGAAATTTAATTAAAGTTGTAAATGTGTAAGATAGTAAAACTACGCAAAGTGAAAGTCTGAAGGCCTGCGACGCATTTCTTTGTGTGTGTATGTGTGTGTTTGGGGGCAGAGTTTCCTTTTGCCCAGTAGCATAAAAGGTTCTTACGGACAATAGGTGTCATCCCAAGAAAGATTTATTTCCGTCAAGCCGAAATAAACTCGTAAAAAATTAGAAACTACTACTGTACGAAAATAATGGACTACTTGTTTATATCCAGCAAATCAAAATTATCTTATTGGCTGCAATTATTCAAATACAAGTCAATGGGTGCTATGTGACATGCAGACGATTGGCTACTGGAAACAAGGAAGAAGATTTTGGAAACATCCTGAGGTGTCGTGGAAAGAGATTCTGAGACGGAAAGGAAAAAAATTGCAAGTAGATGTAGAATTTTAGTAGGAGTTTCTACTATTTTGGGCCAACGGCGTCTGCCATACAGCGAGATACCCGCCAACCAGCGAGGAAAGACTTCAGGAGCATCAAAGTAAAATGCCGCCAGAGAATGCAGATGCAGTCTTCGACAGTATCGTTGACTTTGATTTTAAAGAGTTCACATTTCCTATTTGTCATAAATTACGTTGGTCCCTTTGGGTCACCCCACAGGTGACTTTTTATTAGAGTCTTGAGATAAAACCACTAATGCTTCAGTTTTCACTTCTGCATCGCTGAAATCAGTTCTCTTATTGGCACATTGAATCTTAAATTTAAAATTGTAAATTAAATCTTTTCTTGTCACTTTCGTACCCTTAATAAATGTATCCCTTTATGACTTATAAATTAACCATCTTTTCACAATTGTCACCCAACTATGAAGCTCAATAATAATTAATTAATCATTATAATAAAAACCCCATCTCCTCCATTATTATTATACATGAGACTATTTGTTTTTTCACAATTCATCTCAAAGACATAACCTATGTTCCACCACGTAACACAGTTTTAGATATAATTTGGTCCAAGTTCAATATGTCTACGAAAACCTTACATGTCACTGTGGTCGTCGGTGGAGTATACAGACTTCTTCTTGGACGGCTGGAATCCTGGGAAACTGGCTGACATGAGCTCGTTGTCTCACATATTGCGAGAAGCGATCACAGTGTGTTTCGTGTCCGTTTGTCAATGACTTCTCAGTTTTTCCTGGGAAAACGCGCAAAGTTTTAAGTTTGCGCAAGAAATAGTACTTCTTTCTCTAAATCTCTCTTCCATCACCGCCTCAAAATCTCTCGCCCACTGGACAAATTTCTCCCCTTCAGCATTATGCAAATTTGTGGCATGTTTTCGGTTCTTCAAATCATTACTTTCGGCCTTCGAGATGCTAAATTTTGGTTTATATTGGGAAGGGTATTTTTATACCGTTGTCCATTGCAATTTTAAGAGGGGTGAGTTAATCCCTTGAAATTCTAAATTTAATATACAAGTAACATTTCTGTTTAAATTTTCAAGCAAACAAAACATGATACAATACATATGCTTGAAGTTAACAGTGGATGATGCAAAAAATTAAAACATTCACAGCTTAGCATCGAAGATGTGACTTTCTCAGAGTATGTTGTGATGGGCAGACAAACTAAATTTTTAAATTTATGTAATTTGATACAAATATCATTTTACAATTATCAAAAACATGCAAAGTTTACAATGGACCGACAAGTTTGTCAGCTTGGTTATTACAATGTTCAATATCAACGTAAAATATGTCCACAGAATGGCTGATAACTTTTTGGTTAAAGTGGAGGGGCATTTAACACTAAAGATTTGCCTCTATCAAGCTAAACACGCTTTTAATTGACCTCGTGTCTCCACTCTTACCAGTGTTACTATCGACGAAATATAAAGTGCCACTTTACACACCTAAACACTCACCAGGTCTCTGATCTTCTTAACCGACCAACTCCTAAACAATTGCCAACTTAACTAAATAGTATTCATGGCGGTTCGTGAGGTAGAGCCGTTGAGCCATGGCCTTGCTAATAAAAAATGGTTCTTATTAATTTAACATTAACTTAATATTTACAAACAATACCGATTTTACTTATTATATTATGATCAATTTGAAGTTCATGCAGGTGAATTTGATCCATTTGAAGAATTTCGCGTGTTGGCATTCACTCTCTTATCGTTTTTGCGTACTACTGAGCTACTTGAAGACTGGCTCTGGTAAGCTCATATAGGCACGTTCACTGGGGTGCAGAACAAAATTTATGCTTGTTCCTTATGGGCAGGGGTGGAGCCATGAACGCCTTGGCTCAGTAGTGCAGTAGCACACGAGGAGTTGTGAGAGATCGTTGTTCACTGCTTGTCTTTATTACGTCACACACAGAGATGCGCTTGTTCTGATGATAGAAAATAAAGCATCACACCTTTGTATGTTAATTTCTTATGAATCTCAATTTAAAAATTGAAAGGCCTTGCAAGGGTATATAAAATAAAAAGGAATTTCGATAAAATATTACATTCAACTTGTTTTATGCAATTTCAACATCGACCCTCCCTCATTAGGGATTTTACTGAGACACTGTATGGGAGTTTAACGAGCCCTTTTTTCTGGCACCACTAACGCCACTGCTTAGTATGCATCTGTCCAAGATCTTATTAAATGACTAATTCGTCTCGCAACATTTTAAAAACTAAAAAAACGTTACAATTGCTTGATAACATTCAGTATACTTCATAGTTTATTGAAACATTTTACCAATGTAACTCCCTACTATTCGTAAACTTTCGTTTGTCTAAAAATGGTCCGGACAGAAAGTGAACTCACCTTCTAAAAACAATACCATGGTTGAAGTGAGACACGAAAACATTCCCACTCACGAAATGTGTTTCATAGTTGCATAACGCACACCATTTTCAGGGCAGGAAATGTAATTAAGAAGATCAGCGGGGGCAAATACGAGTGTCTCGCCTCAAGATAACGGATTATGGCTGGTGAGCTGTAAAAACGAATAAATAGGTCTAGGTAGCTATAAGGAAACTGCTAGTGTTGAAATATTAGAGACAAAATAGTGTGAAACATGCAACTATATTGCTCTAGATAAGATAGCAGAATCGTGTTGAAATTGAGAAATGAATGTTACCTATACGGAAGCATTGTACAATTTTTTTATATTATCAGCATTAAAAAATTATTTAATTACGACATATGCTCACTTATTTAACAGAAAAATTTTTTATTGCCGAAAATCAAAAGCCGTTTCCTAGATAATTGAACGCTAATTTTTATAACACAGTAAACGTACGTCAATTCTTTACGTACACTTAGGTCTGTTTCACACTAACCCAACAATACGTAATCGACAGCAGGATAGACTGCAGAAGGATTAAAATCTAATGAGAGTTTTCACACTCGGTCTGAACGGTGTCTACTCTCCCTCGGCTGGTACCCTCTTTGTCGGCCAAACTGCAAGTGTGTCTGATCGGTTGATTTTAAGCGAGATTTCCGAAATTTCCCACAGAAATCTTCTTCGCCTGTGCTGGTGTTCAGACGTTGCCAACCCGCCGTTGTTTTGTAAAAACGCGTGAAACATACCCACGATTTTCCAGTTGTAGTAATTGAATAAACGTAAACTATCTAAGTATGAGTTTAAATTATTTCTAATTATTAAAATTCTTGTCCAAATCGGAATAATTTACTCTGTAGATTTTTACTTCATCCACGACGAGGGCGAGGGTTGGAACAAAACTTTAAAATAAACACAGATGACCCCAAGCATTATGGCTATCTACTTAATAGTGTGTTGATCAACCTTTAAAAAGTAATATAGCAGCGATTCTGAGTAGTATTAAAAGTACACGAAGTAAGCCTCAATTTCTGCGATGCATTTTAGGTTTTTGAGTGGCCTCGCTTTCCTTAAATTCTTTCGCACAATGAAGACCACACTTTTTTCGTCACAATAGAATAAAAGGACCCTTTCACTAACAAAAGGGTCATCAGTCCCAATTCGGAAGGATTTGCGTCCGTCAAGTCGGAAGTTGCGTGAATAATTTGGAATTGCTACCGGCAATGGAACTAATTTAATATGAAACGTAAGCGAAGTTTACATCCTGAAACTGAAAATTTTCTCATTTGCTGCAATTGTTAAAATGCAAGCTAATTGGTCCTATTGGAAATTGCAGCCCATTAGCTGCTGGAATTACGTAGGAGGGCATTGGGCTTCTAACGAGGTGTGAGCTGGTTTTGAGGCGGAGAAGTAGAAAAATGATGAGAGGCCGGAAAGAGAGAATGTAAAGCAGAAAATTGTTAACCGCCAAGGAGTGAATATTGTGAGCGTCCGTAACATGATAAAAATTTGAAAGCAACAGTTGAGAGCGGTGTCGAGCCCTTGAGCCCTTAGGAGACGCGGGTTTATAAGCAGAATCTCAGCTATTTTAGCTCAAGCCGTCCAGCAGACAACGTGATCAACCCCGATGCAGACAATAAGGTTCTACAGCAGGTGCCTCCTGAATATCAGCCCATAGCAGGCCAGAGAAAAACGCAGGAAGACAATGCAGCAGCAGACAGCCCGGGTATCGGATGCTTTGAATTTATAGTGTCTACATTGACTGACCTACTGCCTTAAATTACATTGCCTCTTTCAGTCCACACAACAGGTGACCCTGATTTGAAAGACTCAGTTTAAAACTTATTATTTCCAACGTTTTATTTCATTTGTATATTTTTTAATTCTTCTCTAGTTAACTTTTTGATTGTTATTAAATTTAAGATTTAAAATCTAATCTTTTATATTTAAAATCTTTTGTTAATTGATCCTTTATGTTTAATAAATTAAACCTTGGATGAAGAGTTCTCGGGATTCCAGTCGGGTGATGTAATTTGTAGTCAGGCATGGAAACGTGGACTACAAACTCCATCACCCGACTGGAATCCTGAGAACTCTTCATCCAGCATCTTCGTCGGGAAAATCTACGTTCTAAATTAAACCTTTTTTTAAATTTGTCACCCAACTGTGGCGTTCAATAATTAATATTAAATGTAATAAGCAATTTAAATTAATTACACATGGCCACACATGTGTTTTACAGTATATGTTCGGAGGAATTGGGCACGAAATGTCTGCGCAGGCTTGGAGCTCAGCTAACCTTTGTTGTCACAAGTGTGTGAGGAGGATACAGACGTTTACGTGCAGAAAATTACGTATAGCTGGCGTATGTTACAGTCTCCACAAATTATGATTAATTGCTATTTTTGTCTCCCATGGGATGAAGCACAGTTATATAAAATTTACATCATCATCGAGATATATTCAACATTGTAGATACCATGTGGAGTTCTGTATTAAAAACTTACATGTGAATTAAGGCAGTCATTGTACACGTTCTTGACGTTGCTGCAACTTTGTGGCGTCAATTGCAGCTGAGAGTTGCGACGCTGAGTCTCGCGGGACATCGTACCACACCGCCTCTCAATGCAAAACCAGATATATGGCAATAAGACACCATGGGAATAGGTTGTGTCAAAATTTGCGTTCGTGCATCTTCCCCTTTCTTCGCAGTTATAAATTTACTGGCCAAGCTTTTATCAGTATCCCATTACTTGGAATACACTTATTTTGGTTTACTGCCTGACTATTTTGCTGAGTCAATCCATCGTATAATGATCCTTAGTTTTTTATATGTTTTACGTTATGCCGGATCTTAATATTTGTGTTTCTTCTATGTGTTCATAGTACCTAACATTTGTTTTCCCCAAGGGAAGTCTTTATATCTGATAATTTAGTTTCGGTATTCAAACCTTGCGTTTCTCCTCAATTTCTTACATTTCAAGAGGATAGGTAAAAGCCATCTGCGAATCACGAATGCTGTACAGCCTCTCCATTTATTTTTATATCATTTTCCTGGAATATTGCTGTGAACAATTAAGATAATATCGACCGACGCTTCTACTGTTCTTGCACTATTGTTTATCTTTCTCCTCTAACTGACCTTTTCCTCGAATTTGTCCTTGTATTTATGTAAACCACTACTTGTTATTCCAACCTTTAAAGCGGTGCTCCATAGAGTGACCAACACTTAATGAACGCTTATTTAAAATTGGCATAAACGATTTCTATTTTCATATAAATATAGCCGTCCCCCTCCTTGAAAAATTAAATTGCTCCCATGTGGAGCCTATGATGGGAAACACCGGTATTGAACATCAGAAGTCTATATTTTGTCTTATAATGATAAAACACAACTACGTGCGGAATTTGACGGTACGAAATCAAAGGTCAGCGGCGTGAAGTTGAAGGTGACATTCAGAGGTAATAAAACCCAGAATTTGGCGCGCCTTGGGTTTTTCTCAAGTCTTTGAGATTTGGTGGCATCGGATTGTGAGCGAAGATGGTGTTTTCCCTAAACACGTTGGTAGAGTGGGGTAAATAGCTCCTCCCAAAGAGGACAGGTAATAATTTTTATTGGACAGGATCGGGCCCCGCCACCGACAGAAACAAAATAATAATGTGGGCACAAAGTATTAAAAACCTCGGAAAAATGAATTTTCAAAACATTTAGACTGAATTTGAAGTAAGATTATGATTGGGATGCTAAGAGTGGAGATAAGACTGAATATTAAGAATGGACTTTTAGAGATATTAAAATTGAATTTGAATAGGTAGCTGTAAGAGTGAACATTTAGAGTGGACAGTAAGAAATTGAAGATTTTTGACATTTAAATAACGGTAGGAAGGCGTGCTTGAGCCCGGGACACCAAATTGCTCATTATTGATCAACACAGAAGTTCGGACGGGTCCAGCGACAAGTTCCAGGTCAAGCTGAGAAGAAAGGGCAATTGCACTGTTTGTAACCTTTAGCCGATTTCCTGGTACTACGAATTCCAAGTAGGATTTGTGCTTGAATATTCTTCATGAATAGTTAGTACGACCATTAGAATAGTACTTATGTCAAAATGGGTGTAAATATTGTAAAAATATAATTTGTTAATCGTTTAAGAAGGTCGGCTATGCAAATTAAGAACGTCCGTTAAGACGACCCTTATAATAGTACTTATGTCATTAGATATTTAATGTGTGTAAATTTTGTAAGAATATATTTTGCTAATCATTTAAAAATGCCAGCTATGCAAATTAATATTTATCCAATTAATGTATATTATCACAAATAAATGTTAAATTTGGCATTATTCACATTTTTATAATAATTATTCATTTTAAAACAGCATATTACCCCTTTATTCATTTCAGTCTATCTCTTTATTTGAAATATTCTGTACATAATTACATATCTATGAAATATTTTCGTATTTATATACTTTTCCATATCTATACATTCTGTTACAACTCTTCATAATTCTTAAGCACAATTCCGTGTTCGTGCCTAAAATTATTTGTTCTTGAAGAAAGATTCAATTTCTTGAATATATTACAAAATACGTCATATTCAATAAAATTCAGGTTTGTGTGCTTCATCTTTCACTAAGCCAATGTAGCCTTCATTTGAACTTTTAAACTCATACTTTTTATAAAATTATTAATGCAAAATAAGTTGATTTTTACTGTCAATACATAAATTGGATTTTTCCCTAAGAAGCAATATGAAAAATGCACAAAAGAGGTCCTGGGTTCGAAATATGACACGGGCTTGGTCGTTATGGTGTATGAATATCCATACACTGATGCCCTTCCATAGATATTAGTTCTTCTAATTGCATACAGTCGCTAATGACAAAAATTAATATATATATATATATATATATGAAAAAGCCTTAAACCAATTTACCACTCGATACGTGCAAAACGCTGACATAGGGTCTCACAAATCCGCTGCACAAAATAGACCAGTAATGTCATTTTATAAACTCGAATATCTATTTTTTAAAGAGAGAGAAAAATGCTATATGTCATTTCATTTTGTTACACTTTGTAGTTCCAACAGGTCCTTCAATTACATTTTCAGCAGAAAAGTGAACGATTTTATTGTAGGCTATAGTTGTTTTACTTTATTTATATTAAAATAGTAAGTGAACATGTGCCAAATACCAAAAGTGATAATGTCGAAAAGAGTGGGTGAAGTTATTTGAATGTAATGCACATTAGCGTGTATGAAGTGAAGCTTCTGGGTTCGGTTCCCAGTCGATTCGAGATTTCCCTATCCTAATTCCTTAATTTATTCTTGTTTTGAACATTTTATTTGGTTTCAAACTCGATTTCAGAACTATGCATCAAGCTTAATTGTTTTCCCCCATTATAGTTTCCCGGACACGTGCTTCAGAGTTGTCGTGAACTATTATGTCGCATTAAGCTACCTTGAACTTGGCTTCACTCTACTCGCCGTTTCCTTATACCATATTTCGCAGAATTTGTTTAGTGTGCCAGGTTATGCAGATGGTCCTGATATTCTAAAATTACTGTATGGCACTTAAAAGAAATAGAACTCCACAACATATTATCACTTCATTAAAACATATGCGATAATTGTTTGGCTCTGCCTGTCATACACGAGTGACAATTTTCTTTTAAATAGGTACTGTGTAGGAAAAACGTAGTACCCACGAGGCTTTTGCTGTTCCTGTAAGTTGCTGTCACGCGGCAGCCTTGCAGTATTACAAAAGGAATTCTTGTGTCAGTTCTGAGAAGGCTACGCGTCACAAATCACAGGCAAACGGTACCACACTTACTGATCTGGGTGTTACAATTGTGCCATGTAGAGAAGTGTTCTGATAAACTCCCATTACTTACTAATTTATTATTTTTTTATAAATTTTGTTTGGTTAAGTTTTAAAATGTAATTGTTTAAGTTGGTTCTGGTACGGGAGACACTGAAAATTTATTTCAACGACTGTACCGTGTATTTGTTAACTTTTTTGTGGAAGTTTGGAAGTCGGCTTGGAGAAACTGACCGTTTAAGGACAAAAGGTGGGTGGGCGTTGTTAAACGTTATTTTGAATGTCATAGCCGAGGGGAAACGCCGTATGACCAGTAAATAACTTTTGAGTGACGTTTATACAGTTTGCAGCAATGTGCAGGAATGTGGTAGTGGTAAAGATTTCAGCTGACTTGATCCCAGTGGCGTAGCGTGGCTTTCAGCCGCCAGGGGCCTAGGCAAAATTTGCCGACCCTTATTAGGCCATATAAATCAAAAGCACTCCAAAATGTACTGTAATTCTAAATAAATTGTCTGCAAGAATAAATTTTTAATGTATATCGTACAGGGTTCAAAAGTTTTAGTTAAGATATTTTGTAGTCACACCACTGGCTACATTTATTTTTGTGAAGCAGGAATTTGTTAACCGTTTGTATACCAAGCTCGGGCCATATGATTCTAGCACATTTTATCATGGTTACCGGTTGGTAAATGGGTATGAGGATAGAATCTCCTTCGCTTAGGGGGCGAAAAGGAAGAACTTTGACGCAATTAAATTAATTAATTTACGCCAGTTCAGTGAAGCACCAATCTACAAAATTCGACAATAATGTTCTTGCATCTTCATGATGCTGACAGAGAGTCTCATTTCGTGAAGGAAACTCTGGACTTCAGTTGTTAGCACTGTGAGCTAGATCAGCTTGGAACTTATAATTTTCTGGTCTCTCTGTTTGCCAGAATAACTGTTATTCTTCTATTTCAGACTTTTGGCCGTTCGTTGTATTCCTTTATAATACACGTCTAACTGTCAGTGCTTGTTAACAATGTAAAGGAACGTCTCGTCCGAAATACAAACAGGCTTAAGGATGCAATGCGCCACGGTTCAGCCACCTCTGTTATAGTGGATTGAACAATGGATGTAGTAGGAGAGGCATTTCGTCATCAGATTATATATAATTATAGCTTAATGATGGAGTGTTGCAGAAACCGAGAAACAACTAGCGATGACGTCAAGATAGCGAGAGATGAGCGCTACACCTGGTATTGTAGCGAGTTTATACGAGTTCGAATTTTTCGAAATAATCGCCCTCGGAAAACCCGAGTAAAGCAATAGGCCATGTATCCCATTGCTTTTTGAACAACGACTGCTCATTAAATAATTAATTTTTTGAAGTTGTTTAATCCTGATTTATTAAGTTCTTAATATTATTTTTATTAAGCTGTCCTGCTTTAATATAAGAGTTCAAATAAAATTATTAAAATCCTATACATTCTTTAAATAGGTAAATATAACACCAACAATTACAAAATGATTCTGATTGAAACGACTGATATGCGCTTACTAACTTATGTAAGAAGACAATTTTATGACATTCAACAATTTTAATTATTTGCACCATATTTTACAGCATAATCCTGAAAAAGGTGGATGTAGATGCTTTGAAACAACTGTCAGCCTACTGAGGATATAATGTTGCAGGTGGCACAACAAAACAAAAACTCTTTATACACGTCTCACTGTACTCACAAGTGTGCTTTGGGTATGGATGACTTTTTTTTTCATGTTAAAATTAATTATTTCTTATTTATTGAGACAATTACACGTGTACGTCATAAAGAAAGGCAGCAGCGTTTGAAATGAATTATTGATTTTTTTTGGGTGTGGGTCCAATATACGAGTTTACTCCAAACGTATTTAAGTTTATTTTGCATTATAATTTTTTTCAATTTATATAATTCGTAGGTACATCATTCCGGCTTATGTACAATATTATTTCAACCCGTCCTCCTGAGGTGAAAATGTCTGGTGCACTTGAAATTCGTCCAAGCAACATAAAACCTGTGCTGTTAGAACGAGATAGAGGTAAACATACACAATAAGTTAAAAATGTGTATGGAGATGCTGCGTCGATAGCATTAAAGATAGTTGGCGGGAAAACAGATTACGTGGTGAAAGAGGGCACGCCAATATTCAGGTTGCTCCTCGCAGCGGCAGACCCTACAATGTACCAACTCCTGACAAGTTTCAGAGAGTTAGCGACACTGTTTCGGTTTGAAAACGTACCTCAGTGAATGATTTGCCACTCCAACGTGGAATAGGAGAAGCAAGTGTTTGCATAATACGCATGGACATGAAAAACGTTTGTGCCTGGTGGGTTCGACATCAGAAAACAGAACAACACTGAAACAGTCCCGACCTGTCTCCATGCTATTAACGTCTCTTTGATAAACCGAAGAAATCCCTACGAGGAACGCGATTTGAAAATTTGTTTGTCCAGACTTTTACCATGCGGATATACAAGTCCTAGTTTTAAGGCGACGTAAGACAGTTGAGAGAGATGGGGATTATGTGTTCATAATATATATATATATATATATATATATATATATGTAGTGAAAAGTAGGAAAGCTGTAGGGTGAAAATTTATTTTTCATATAAATGTTGTCCATTACAACACGCAATGTGGCCTTGGAGAGAGGCCATTAGAAATTTAGGCAGTTGTGTTTCGTGAGTAAAAATAGATGTTACACATAATCTGCTTAGATCTGATCTTGATGGAAGCAGGGGTTCTCATAAATTCTTTGTAATTACATATTTCTAGACAGACAGACGGAATTCATCGTAGTATTAGATAAGAATAAGATAAAATATTGGTACACATATTTGCATAAACATTATACATTTTAAATAAATCTATGCAACTCTGAATAAAATATCTGATATAAAAAATGAAAAGGGTGACTGCAATAAATTTATGATGTTAATAATAATAATAATTACATTTTATAGACAACTCACGAGAATTTTGTAAAAAATTCTAATACAATCGCTTGTAATCACGAGCATCCCTTAATATTAACCTATGACTACAAGTGCCTAAATTGATTCAACAGTCTGATATCATATCACAAATACGAATATTAAGGCAAACTTGTGGCCGGGGTCACTGTGAATAGCTTTCAGTAATTCTTAACTGGTACTGCCTTGAGGCAATCTCGTTAAATAGCCACTTATGCACTTACCACACTATAGCCCATTATGTATTGTCAAACGAATTATATCCTAATAAATCGTGTACTAATTTCTGCTTGTGTTAGCTTAAACATTAATCCTACACTATTAATCTATTATAAATGAAAAGTAAAGACTATATAAACTGCTGTCACCATCATTTGAGTTAAATTCCTAATTGAATAACTACCAGCATATGTAACTCTGAGTAAAAAAAGAGTAGAAGAATTGTTGTATTTAATGAGTTGAAACCCGATAAGTTGAAGACCTTCAAGATAAAGGAAACTGGACTGAAAAAATTCAAAACTCGTTAGACAAATTAATTATTCAATTGACGGAAACTTATATCCCCATAAGTAATGTGTCTGAAATATATAGACAGTAAGATTTAAAATGGTAAAACAAAAGAATAAGGAAGATTAAATGAACTGACAAATAACGAAATGGGGGGGGGGGGAGGGAGATGGTCTTACTAACATGAAGACTAGACAGGGTGTTCATATACTTTCACGTTAGGCAATAGAACATTTTGCAAACTCGTAAATTTTAATGGAACACTTGGCTTATATTTTCCTAATTCTGTAGTGTAGATAGAATCACTACAAATTTTTGCGTCACTTTTTCTAAGATCGTATCTTACAAAGCGAAAACAAGAGGTAGTAGTCGAAAGTAAAGATTGGGAGTTCATAACATGCGACGTTCCGCGAGGATCAATCTTGGATTTTTGCTTTTTAATGCTTTTTCTTCTGGGATACGTAAATCCTCTAAAATAAATTCTCTATGTGGATGACACAAATATAGTTATAGAAAATGAAAATTTCGATAATCCTGTTAAGAAAGTGGACAGTACACTGATTTAAGGTTAATAAGTTATCCCTCAACCTAGATAAGACTAAGTTAGTTCAATTTAGTGCTGATGTTAGTATCACACCCGTAGACAAATTTACAGCTAATGTGCCTTTCTTGGACCTTCGGATTGATGACAAATAAAAGTGGAATGTTCATATAGATCTGCTTGCTGGGAAACTAAGTTGAGCTTGTTATTCTCTCAGAGCACTAATGCAACACGTTAACATAAAATACGTAAAAAATGGTTTACTTCGCATATTTTCATTGAATTATGTGATATGGCATCGCTAATTTGGGAAATTGATCCAGGAGCAATGAAATATTTAAGTTGCAAAAACGGCCAATTAGAATAATCCCTGTTGCCGATTTTATATCGAGTTGGAAGCCATTCTTCAAAAGGTTGCAAATAATTATTTTACGTAGCGTATACATTAATGAAATCTTAAAGTTGTATAAGGGAACACAAATTTGTTTCAAACGAATGGAAAATTACCCGAGTACGTGACTAGAAGTCAATCAGCTCCAAGGTCGGACAAGCATCGCCAGAAAAGTATTTACCAAACCGGGATAATTTAATACAACCGGAGGTTAAGAATTATCATAATTACTGAAGTTCCGTGAACAAGTGTAAAAATATTCTATTAAATAACGCGCTTTTACTCTGTAAAGGAGTTTCTTGTTCTTTCTCCTAATAGTTGAAATTAATGTTCCTGCAAAAATGTTGAATACGCTGCTTTCTAAATTTTCTTTAAAATTTTTATTACTCTTTTATTTGTTTGTTTCATGTATTGCTTGAAGCTACTACCGAAAGCCAGATTCCTCGTCGTGCAGATCCAAGGAATGACATTTTCATTGTTTTTGTGCTTGTCTATGTGTGTTGGAGCTTTTTATATGCGTGTCGTCATTTTATATTATATCTTATTTACTTTTGTTTTGTATTTAAGGATTTTTGGTAGCTAATTATATCTTATTTTAGTTTGGCCCTATAATTATTTGTTACTTGATGTAATATATGACGTATCTTCCTCCCACAACCGAGGACTAATGGAAAAAGTAAATTTAATTTAATTTAAATATATTCAGGGACATATTTTGGGAAACCCGTGTTCAAGGCATTGTTGTTGTCTGAAGAAGAGGGCATGCATACAAGGAGAAAACAACAGTTGAAGTATGTGGGTTAGATGATGTCGGATGCAGCAAATTGAATGCCGTGGCGAGATTGACTAAGCGCACAGCCTGAAGATTGAGGGCCACAACAAACCAGTCACAAACTTGTCTTGGAAAAAAAAGAACGTGTGAATGTTTACAACGAATTTTAGGAGGAAAGAGATTTTTATGTAATGGATTCGTGGGATTCAGCAATGGAGCTAAATTTGAATAGCTAACTACTACAGCTTGGATTTGATACTCATAAGAAACCATACAAATAAGCATAATAATTTTAAATGTTGAACAAAATCATTAATAAACCACGAAATAGTCATTGTTCTTTTTGTGGGTTCCATTACACCTGATTGATAAACTAATATATTAAACTTTTTGCAGATCTTACACTTCCACGAATTTTATGTTGTTTGTCGAAGCGAAAGATTCATTAGTTAGCATTAGGAAAAACTACCTTCATTGTATTAGACTAATTCACTAAAATTGTTACACGAGATTTACCTTATATGATTAGAGTAAATGAGCTGACAGCCTCTTCGTCAGTTTCCCTGTTTAACTCTCTCCCTATTCAGTTGATAATCAACAGTTTCAAAAAGAGGAGGGATCAAAATTTTTCAGAATTAACCAACATACCTTTGACTGACGTATTTATAATTGTAAATTTGATTGCGAATAATAATTATTTTGTTTCTAATCAAGGATCTTACTATCAACTAAATGGTTCTCCTATGACGAACCCATTATCTCCTTTTTTCCAGAAATGGTTATGAGAGACTTGGAAGCTTTATTCAACTCCACTGTAGACTTCAAACCAATTTGTTACTACAGATTTGTAGAAGCTATTTTCTGTATTATACCCAAAATAAAACTTGATTATTTATTAGATACCTTCAATACATACCACCACAACTAGAAATTCACCTTTGAAATTGAATAAAATAAATCCATTAGTTTCTTAGATGTCTTGATTTCAGTTGACAAGAACAAAATAATAATCAATTGGTTCCAAAAATCTACATACTCTGGCAGTGGTCTAAATTATATGTCCGACCACCCTCTTTTCAAAAAGAAGGCAATGGTTTATAGTTTAATAGACAAAGCTATCAAATTGTCTCATTAATAATACCACACCAGTAATATATTCAAAGTTAAAGTAATTCTCCTACTTAAGTGATATCCCACATAAATTATTAACAGGTATATCAAGATCAGATTAGACAATATTACGTATAAAAGTAGAAATTACATTGCATTAAGGACACTGATAATAACATTTCTAATATCATAATATTACCCTACATATCTTGCTTACAACACAAATTATTACAAGTATTCAAAAAACATGATGTTAAGATTATTTTCAAAAGCAATAATGATTTGAATTATGTTAAAAACTTGCAAGATAAAATTGAAACTTTAGATAAGCACAATGTTGTATATAAAATTAATTTTTGTGATTGCCAAGCAACATATGTAGGGACAGATAATTAATAATGCGAATTTGGAGCGCATAAAAAATGTTAAAAGCAGTTCACAAAATAATTGCGTTTTATGGTAACACGTAATAATTTTGACATGATTCCAATCAATTTGGTGGTTAACTAAATTGATTGGAATCATGTCAAAATTCTAGATGAAGAATAAAATTATTTGTCGAGAATAATGAGCGAAATGCTATACATTAGAAAAAACATTCATTGTATCAACGTAAAAAGTGATACCTATAACCTTGTTGTTGTTAATGTTGTAGTCCCTTGTTGGTTTAAACTTGTATCGGAACTTCACTCCTTGCGGCACTTTCCCGCATTTCGGCCGGAATAAATTTTCCAAGTTTCGAACCAGGTTTCATATTTTAAATTTTTTTCATAACACATTACCCAATGTAATCTATTCTAAATTTCTTTTTATATCTTCAAGAAGTCTCAAATAAGAGACGAAACGTTGTCATATTTAAATTTTAAAAAACTGACAAAGAGGCTGACTTAACTCATGAATTGTATATTAAATTGTCAGATAAACTATTTAATTGCTGTAATATAAAATAGTAGTGAATCCACTTTCGTACTGAGACAATGTTTCGGTGTCCTTCCTGCGGGTCAAGGTGAGAGATTCCCATGTGGGGTGGGGGGGGGGGGGGCTGTGACCTAGAAAAGGTTCGTTCCTTGCCCACGACTGCCACGCTTGCGATATCCAACGGTACACATGATTGCACGCAGATACATGTTAACTTGCCTATGTAATTTAAAGGCTAACGTGTCTGTGTGGACGGGATTAAAACAACGGATGAACAGACTTGAACGAATTCTAATATATGTATATCTAGTTTGCTCAGTGTACAACATTAAAGAGTGGATATTTGGAGGATAGTCAAAACACATTTGAACTGTTGTTTCAGGAAAAATATATTGCCTTTAAATTGTTAAAAAATATATCATTGAAGTTATCTAGTTTATAAAGAACTACGAGGGTAGCTAATAGACAAATTAGTCAGCAATATTTACCAATTTTTGGTAGCTTTTATTCCTTGATTTACATAAAGAAAAGACGGTTTTGTAATATAAAATGCAATGTGGATGGTTAATAGAATATATACATAGTAACATTATATAGAAATAATAATTATCAATGATTAAAGCAAGAAATAATGCATTTTTGAAAGGATGGGTTCAAACGAGACGTAATCAATTTATATTACAAAGCTACAGTATTTAATTTAATAGCAATCATTTTGTCAAGACGTGATTAAACCATCAGCGAGAGCGTCACAATTTTGAAAATTAATTTTTTCACACCCTCTACTTAATCGAGCCAGGAAATACAACAATATGCCTGAAAGATGTTCAACAACAACAGCGCAAGGAGTGACACTAACAATTTGAATTGACGACAAAAATATCTACTGTGTGGTGATTCATGACCCTTACAGTCGGGTAAAGCAAAAATAATTTAGTTTTTGTTATTTACGTATACAGGACGGAAGACGAGAATGGCTTGGTGGGGCCGAGTAGGCGGGAAAACATCACCGTCTGCAACATTGTTGGCTGCAACATTGTTGATGGCCTGGAAGAGATGAGATTGGACAGTTGGTACAGGGATGCTGCCTGAGAGAGACGCTAGGGAGAGACGAAGCAGTGGCAGAACAAGGCGACATGTATAAAATTTAGTTTCTGCACATTTAAGAAAGGAGATTCATTTGGTGGAAGTACAGAAAATAAAAAGACAACATTTGATCTGAAGGAGAGGCATTAGAGAATCTTAATATGAAGAAGACGTGACCCAGAAAAGGAACAACCGGCATACGAACAAAAACGAAGAACGACGTCATCAGGCGTTAACATCCGGTAACGGCAATTTACCTCTGTTTTTCCACACAAACCATTCTCGTCTGATTCGCGAATTTAATTTTCAACTATATCGTTCGTCACCTGCGTTCCCGGGAGCAGCCATTTAAGAAGCTGCGTAGATTACTTTTGTTTTTACCGACTGAGATAATGATTAAATTGATATCGTAAATTTATATGTTTTCCACTATAACTTAATTTGAGTTATATTTCTATTCAAATTAAATACATTATTATTATTATTGTTCGTTTGATTGTACAGCAATATTTTTGATGGTGTAACCAACGAACACCACAACTGTTATATATGCTTTAAATTTCCGTACCCTCCACTTCCACCCCCACCCCCAGAGGTGGTAGCAGTGACCTGACTACACTCCTTTCTTGCTTCCGATCGCAAGGAATACGTGTACAAAATTTGATCGAAAGTTCATTTAGTTTGCAATCAATAATCGTCGTAGACACATTAAAGGAAAAGAAGATATTATGTTACCCATGATGCTTCGTGTTTTACATAGAAGATTTATTTCTTCTTTCCGAGGAGTAATTTAGGCCCTGAAGAACTCCAAACTCCATCATATCGTAAATACTCAGATGTTTCATGGTTAGTACTCTACTGTTTATCCATATCCTTGCATTGGAAAAGGTACATAATCTGAAAGATTTCCCAAAGCTTTTATTTCGCCAACGGTAATTAAACATACATCAGGAATAAAAAAGTTACTAGTATTATTTCACTTAATAAGTTTCCAACAAATTTATTAATAAAATTGTGTTGCAACTGAGAGGTCAAATTATATCATTATTCAGTTTCTACGGGTATCCGATGGTCTCAGTAAAAAATAGAGAAAGATAGGTAAGAAATGAACCAGTGAGAAGGATATCGGAGAAGAAATCTAAACAAAAATGTTAACTTTTCTGACAGGGACAGGCGAAGGGATCTTGTAGGAGTTGTAGTAGTAAATAGTCCTAAGACAGGTCTCATGCAGCCCTCCATGATAACCTATCCTGCGCAAGCCTTTTAATTTCTACACAGCTACCACATCCTCCCTAATCTGCTTAGGGCATCTCATCCTTCGCCTCCATCTTGTGTTCTTACCCTCCACAGTTCCCTCTAATGCTTATTTTACTAGACCCTCATGTCTCAAAACGCCTTCTCTTGGTCGCAGTCCTTCATATTGTTCGCTCTTCCCCTAATCTGCTTAGAACTTCCTCATCTGATTTTCAGCATTCCCTTACATTTCGAAAGCTTGAATTCCT